>ML776876.1:1444985-1458276 GCA_009831015.1 Picea engelmannii | reverse complement strand
AGGATGGAAATTTATTTTGAAAAGTAGAAACCTTGGCGAATCTTACTAATCCTTCATATGTCAACTATAAATTTTTGGCGATATTTTTGTAAAAATATTCAAATTTCTAAGTATTTTATATAGTTTTTATAAAATTTTGGCGAGTTTTAAGGTAAAATAATTTTATCCTATAGAATTTGGGCGAATCATTTTTAAAATAGCGAATCTCATTTTTGGAAAAACCATGGAAAATTAGCCCATGAGCGAAATTTAGCCCCTAAAATCATCCATGTCTACAGTTCATCATTAGAACTTGACCTGTCTTTGCTCGATCACTGCATTGAATCGAGAGATATTATGCTTATCTGTGAGCACATGTCTGGAGGGTCCCTACGGGAGCACCTTAATGGTAAATACATTGTTGAGAGAAAAGTTTTATTGAGTTGGTGCATATAAAATGCTAAATAGACTAACCAAAACTTTTTTCGTTCTTGATTTAGTTTTCAGGTCCTAGTTCTAAACAAAATCTAAAAACTAGGATGAAAATATATTTAGATGCAGTGCGGGGTGAGATTTTTCCTAAAATAATTTTAGGAACAATATGAATTTTTCCTAAAATAATTTCATGAATAATATATTGGACAATATATTTTTGATATCTTTTATTACCATATTTCTCATATGAACAACAATTTTTGTTTCAAGGACTGGAATACCTTCATGTCAGTTGCACCCCAAAGATAATTCACATGGATGTCGAGACTTCTAACATCCCACTAGATATGCATATATGAGGATATGTTGGGTTGTCATTATGATGCTTCTAGAACTTATACATTTAATAATAACTTGTGTACAAAGGGAGGGAAACTTTACATCTCAAACGACTATAAAAGTGTGCTAGATCCATGGATTTTAATATATGAAATCATTTAACTGATCTTATCTAACTGTTGGTTCTATTCCACAACAATGTTATGGGATCCTATGCCCATTTCCTATGGGATTTGAAAGATGATTAAGAGGATCAGAGATCATGGATCTATTATGGAATTGCGACTACTGCAACTATATCTTTCAAGCTATGTTTGTATAGTCAACATGGAGTTATATGAACTTCTTCTAGCTCAAAAAAACTTTGAAGTCATAATAACAACTCTATGATCTAAGTGGGGAATTGTGCTTTATTGCAATGAGGGGAAAGAGATTTTGGCAGATGTTTGAAAGAACAGGAAATGGCCGAAATTTGAGTCGAAGATAAATAAACAATAAATAAAACTAGATTTTGTTTTTTCGTCAAATCACTTATAGACATGCATTTTTGAAACACAGATAAACCATTTTAAACAATTAAAAACATTTTAATGTGCAAAATAGTTGGAACAATTCAACAGTAGAATTAATGAACACCAACTATGGGATTTCTTATAAGTTATTAGTTTATCATGCTTAGTCATGGAAGTATTTTTTTAATGATTTTTCTGAATTTTCACGATAAAGATACCAGGGAGGAACCATAATTAGAAAAAGTGGAAACATAATCCAAAACCAATACAACAAAGCCATCCAAATGACTAAGGAAATGAGCTCAACATAATTATCATAGTAATCAAGTAATTTCTTTATCTTGTGGACTTCATAATGTTGAACTTCATACAATAGAACCTTCAAATGGTGCCTCCAACGAAAATGAACTATGAGAGTTTTTTAGATTGAATATGGTAACAAGGAAGTTTCCTAAGAGTCTATTTTATTTAAATTAAAATTTATTTTGACTATAATATATACATATATGGAAGGTTTTCATTGGAAAAGTAAATTGCTAATTAAATATACTGAAATAAATTATAGTGCCAAAATCATGGGTCAAAGTAAGTTAAAACCTATCATTACATTAGTTAAAATATTAGAGTCCATAAAAACATCATTGCAAAAAAGATTACAAAAACAAGCGATGATATCCTAATCAAGATAAACAAGCTAGGAAATAATAATGTTAGTGTTAACGGGAGGTTAGTCATGACCGTTTAGGGTAAGTCCCTAACCAATAATTGTGGGATTGACACCAATTCGATACATAGACTCTGATCCATCATTGAGAGGATATGAAGGCTTTGGCCCTTCAAAAATGGGTAGGCTAGGTTTACAAATTTTTTGTAATTCTAGAGTGAGGGTAGGGACCAATGAATGTTTTAGCGCTCTTTTCGCTGGAATCTGACGACATAAATCTGGATGAAATTGTAATTTTCTTTTGTTTAAATTACATTTTTGAATGAACAAATGGATTCATCATGTTGAAAACCCGTAGGGAATTCAAATTATATAAAATTACCAACTCAAATCTACAGATTCAATAATTTCTCGCTGGATTTCGGGCAAAATTAAAAAAAAAAAATCCCTAGAAAGGGGCCAAAACGTAGGATGTTTACACTACAGTGGGTCTAATGCCACCCATGTTCTTGTATCTCCTGCACTTGTCAATCAACTTGGTGGTGGGACCTACTATCGCCTCAATAGGACTCGACTAGTTGATGCAGGGTGTGAGGGGCCATGCCACTGTGCCCTTCTCATGTTATAAGGGGCCCTACCCCAAAAGTCTAGATTTTGTTGGAGATGGTTCATCTCCGTTCTTAATTTCCACACCTACAACGTGATCCAAAAATAGTAGTTGACACAAGTTAGTGCATCATTGTACTAAAAATCTTTGGATTAGCACCATTGATTTAAAAGAAACATCATTATGTTTCTTCCATATGTGATACATGATTTCAAATTTAACAACCGTATAAAGGGAATATGAACTCAATGGCCCAAGGTAGTTGGTTGTTGAACAATGTAACTCTTCAAGGTAAGTTAGGTGTACCTTGATGGGTTAGGGGTTATAGTGATACCTCATTGGGCTAGGGGCTAGTGGGTTATAGTTATGAGTGGTTGGGGGATTAGGGGTTAGTAGGTTAGTTGTTAATAGTTAAGTTGAGGTTGGGGGTTAATGGGTTAGTGGTTAATGATTATAGAGGTGATGGATTAGGGGTTATATGAGTGATAGTGATTAGAAGTTATGGGGAAATATGGGTTAGGGATCATGCATTAAAGGGGTGACAGTTGTTATGTGTTACAGGGGTTGTGTGCTCACAAGGATTAAGGGTCAGTGGGTTAGGGATAGGTTATGGAATTTCCAAGGTAGTGGTTAAGGGACCACAATAATTTATCATAGTTTGGGATCATCCCATAAAGTTATTAGAAATTTAGTGGATACTTATAGAAGGTGGTTGTATAAACATAAAGGTATCATTTCCTTCATATTGACAATCACACACATATATGTAGAGTGAGTTCATTCTTGAGTGAATAGATGGGGGTTTGTAAGTGATATTTTCGATTTAAAAAAAAACAATAATCCACAAGAAAACTTCCATCTGTGATTTATGATTTGTCATGGATATTCCATTGGAATAATTTGTCACAATAAATGTTACATGTTTCTACAAACTCCTAGTTATGTAGTGTTTTACTTAATTTAGATTTAATATTACTAGCTTAGCAACAAAAATATTGAAATAAATCCAAGACTAAAAATAAAATAAATGTAGAAAAAATACCATATCATCCTCACAATGAACACAAGGCGTACCCTGGGAAACCAAATATGGGACAACCCAATGAGAAAGTTATGACTATTCCTTTTTTATTTTCTTCTCAAATATAAAATCCAAGTACAAAGAAGGTGAACTCACCATGAAGTTTCCATTGAAATTGATGTATGTATCATTGTTATAGGGTCTTCTATTTCCTCTATTCTACTATAGTATCCCACTCCATTTCCTTGGCTAACTATGAAACAATAAAATAAATACAACAAGAATGGAACCCCTTCCTTATTTAGTAGCCCAGTAGCTAACAATGGCTTAATAGCCATCTAGGGTTAGGGGTACAGACTTAACATAATTTAGGATTAGTGTTTTGGACCTTCTGGAATCTTCTTAAAAGTTCAAATGTTACTAGATCCAGATGTGTGAGTAATGGGAACTGATGTGACATCCAGTTGATACCATGTTGGTTAATAGGATATGCCAATTTACTCCAGGCATAAATTCCTCATATGAATTCTAGTTAAGGTGATCTTTGCATCATTGGAAATTTCTTGATGTGTAGAATAACAAAAAGACAATGAAAATTTCTTTACAAAATTTTGACCCTCCAAACCACATTTAATGACTCAAACAGGCTTTGGAAGTTTCTAGACCCCAAATCACCAACATATGATCTACTGCTGAAATGGGATCTACAAGCCAATAACTCATTTTCCCACCCAAAAATTACCAAAATAAATGACAAGTTATATGATGATAGATTTCATATCATACCTCCCCATTTTTGGAGGCTTTTGGTCCCCAAAAGATTTTATTGGATGTTAGGAAAGTTGTCCTTTACCTCCTCCTTGGAGTATCCTTGCCTTGAAATTGTCCTTTCAACCAAACCTACTAGGGTGAACACGTTTCCCTTGTCTATTTATTCTAGACTTCTTCTACAAAATTGTATCCTCTTGTAACTCTTCTTGAGATTTTGGTGCTAAGTCTTTTATGGTAGTTAAGAATTTCTCATCAGTGTCTTGGATTAACATGGCGAGCTCATAGAGTTTCAAATTTTCCACATTCACCACTAAGTGTATGATGTTTCTAATGCCTATATCCTTACCACTTCCATTCACTGTTGCATATTTTTCATGTATTTCCTGTTTTGTATATTTGCAATGAACTGGAAATTTATGTGTTAAACACCCGCACCTATGCATATTGTATTTCAGTTAGCAGAGTTTCAACAATGGTGGGCCACGAGTAGTACTTGGTGAATATTACGAGACAACATTTTGTATAGAATGTAGGACCCAACTCAACTTTTGACATGCATAAACAATTCTTAAAGTCTTGGTCTTCATCTTCCCTAAAATTTCATTTTTCATATCGATTTTGTAATGCTGACATGTTTTCAAGATTTAGATTTATCAACTTCCTGTGCATTTTGGTCTCTTCCAGATTATTCACGAATGTTGTCTGTGCTATGTGTTAGAAATAATAATTACAATTTGGTGATATTTACGTCTCCGTCGATTTTTCAGTTAGTCAGTCATTTGTTAGTTTGCAAATACAATTTCACAGGTTTACTCAAACTCAGTTTTTTCAGTTGGCAATCAGGGGAGTTAATTCATGAAACCAATTTTAATCCTTCTCGAGTCATGATAATTAGATAGACTTCAGTCAAATTTATTGTTGTCTTAATTGTTGAGTCAATTTTACTTCTACAGGAAGTCTCAACCTTATCCATATATGTCTGAGTCTGTAGGAAGTCGATATACAGAGAGCGATATACACAGAGGAGAGAAGTAACAACAATACCTGAAGGTAGTCGAAGAAGTATGAGAGAACAAGGTATGTGTGTGGCTATAGGTTGCAAAATTCAAAGAAGTCATTGGAGCTGAAGCTCAACTCAATATTGTATTTTTTCATTAGTGCGTAGCACTGAAGTTATTAATATAAAGTATTTTGTGTGTTGACATCTTAATGTGTATTTCTAAGTTTATATGCTAAGTATAGCATTGTGTTGTTTATGTGTCATGAAATCGTTCATTAATTATTTTATCACAACACGTAGTATATTGAGCAGTTTGGCTAGTACGTCGTAAGTCCCAAGAGTTCAGTGATGAATTTTTTGTGGCGTGCAATATTTGCAACTGCGCTACGCAGAGTTTCCCTGCGTATTATGGATGTGATATCTAGTACCATAGCAAGTTAATCAGAGCATATTAGAGCAATTTTTATCAGAGTAAGTTCAGGAGAAGTAGCTCTTTCGTAAGGAGAAATATGGTTTCTACTTCAAATATCAAACCTCCCACTTTTACAGGAAATAATTATGAGTTATGGTCCTTGACCATCAAGTCACTGTTCCTAGGTCAAGATGTATGGGAGATAGTTGATAATGGCTATGTGGAACCAACATATTAGGCAACGTACAATGCACTCACACAAGATGAGAACGATGCTTTGAAATATCAAAGGAAGAATGATGGAAATACGATGTTTTACATACTTAAAGCCATGCATGAAAGCATACTCCCAAGAGTTGCATCAACAAAGAAATCCAATGAATCATGGGACATATTAAAAACTTATTATCAAGGTGTGGAGAAAGTTAAGACTTCAAAACTACAAATTATTAGAAGATATTTTCAAACTCTGTCAATGAAAGACATAGATTCAGTAGATTAATTTTATACCCATGTCATTATTCTGATAAATTAGATTAAGCCTCATGGTGAAACCATAGAGGACAGAAAAATTGTTGAGAAGGTACTTAGGAGTCTTTCTCCTAAATCTCATACCCTTATTGTGACTCTGGAAGAGAGAAAAGACCTTAGTCAGTTTAGCCTAGATGAACTGCAATCTTCCCTCATTAATCATGAACACAGAATAAATAGGTCAAATATGTCATTAGAAAATGAATTTTCTGTGCATTCATCTATAATCCATGGAAGAGGAAGGGGAAGAGCTAACTCTATAGGAAAAGGAAGAAGTTTTTTGAGAGGTGGACACAATAGCAGTCCTGGAAACACTAGTGGAAGAGGTCAAAACCCAAATACCAGTCAAGCAAGTAGTCAGAGAACTGACAAATCAAAGATTCAGTTCCATTACTATAAAAATTATGTACATTATGCAAATGAGTGCAGGAAGACATAGCACAATTAGAACAAGCAAGGAAACGATCAGTCACATAGCCCAAATAGTCCCTTAAGTACTATGTTTATGGAGCATGTTGAAGCAATGCCTATAGTATCACTAGTTGAATGCAATGTTTCTCAAGAAAGTCCATGTGACATATTGTATCTAGATTCAGGAAGCAGTAATCACATGACAAAAAACATAGAATTGTTTTCTAGTTTGGATAAGTTAGTCCAAACAAAAGTTACACTTGGAACAAATATCCAAGTCATTGTATTAGGAAAAGGTATTATAAACATTTTTAACCAAACAAGGAGAGAAAAAATGTATGCTTGATGTATATTATGTTTCTGGTCTGAAGCATAATTTGATGAGAACAATGCAGTTGTTACAGAAAGGATACAAAATCTACATGGATGATAATCACTGTGTGATTATGGACATATATCCAAACGGTCAACTTATTGTAAAAATCTAGATGACAAGTAACACAATGTTCCCATTGACATTGAAGCCATCCAAGAATAAAAATACAGTGATAGTTGTTGGTAAAGAAAAATATGTGCAATTAGACACTGCATTTACAACAGAAAGTGTGTGTAGTTCCAATGAAGAAAATAGTACACACAATATCAAGAAAGGAGAAAGTGGCACAAAAATGCGGGAAACATTTCAATATGAAGAAACAAATGATTCCTAGTTATGGAATTTTAGATTTGGACATTTCAACTTTGGAGGTATGAAGATGCTACAAACAAAGGATATGGTAAAAGTTTTTCCATTAATAGAAAAACTAGAAAGAATATGTAAAGGCTGCATATTTGGAAAGAAACATGGAGAATCATTTCCAGTTGGCTAGTCTTACAGAGAAAAATATCCACTGGAAATTCTACATTTAGACATTTTTGGTCCAATGTAAACTCCATCTATAGGAGGAAGTATTTATTTTCTGACATTTATTGATGATTTCTCAAGAAAAACATGGATTTATTTCCTAAAGAATAAATTTGATACATTGAGATGTTTTCAATAGTACGAATCACTTGTGGAAAAGAAGAGTGGCTATTACATCAAGTTTCTAAGAACTAATAGAGGAGGTGAATATATTTCAAGAGAATTTCAGAACTTTTGTAAAGTTCATGGCATCTACAAACAATTTACCGTGTGGTATACACCACAACAGAATGGTGTCGTAGAAATAAAGAACAATACCATCATGGAAATGACACACACTATGTTAGAAGATTTTTTTTTGTCAAATGAGTATCGGGCTGAGGCAGTAGCAACTGCAGTATACATCAGGAACAAATGCCTGAAAAAGAGTGTGAAAAACATAGTTCATCAAGAAGGCTGGACAAGTATGAAGCATAATGTCGTGCACTTAAAAGTTTTTGGTTGTGTATGAAAATGTGTTGAACCTGCAGATAATATATCTAGCTAAACAATAATACACACATTTGCAGAGATAATGTGAGAAAGAATAAGGAGATAAACAGTGAAAGAATTGCCATTAACCATTGTGCATAATGAATAATTTACACATGATATACATTGTATAAATCAATGAGTGTGCACTAGAGGAAAACCAATGCACCATAGTGGTGGTCTAGAGTGATCTGGACACACACCAGAAGTTACGGGAGTGAACTACCACCTAGTCTAGTCTCTCAAGTTGTTACGAGAGTGAATTGCCACCTAGTTGAGTTAACTAGTCAACTAGTCTTCATTTAACTGGATGAACATAGATTAGTGAGGAGTTAACTTAGGAAATCAAGGGTAATGCACCAGTATGGTGGTGATCCCAAGGAAATTTCACATTAGATGGTGATGATCCCAATGTTGCATGGTGAAAAAACCAATGCAACATGAAAACTCAACTCAACTAGTCAAACTGAAGTGTCAATTGAAAGAGAATATTTTCTAGGTGGAATATTCTCCCATAAAATATAGGAGACTGGATAATGACTAATTATGACCAATAAACAAGGAAAAACCTTAGTAAAAATAAATCCTAGGTGTGTGTGAAGTAACTCCAACATCCCCCTGAACATCACTATGGTGAAAATAAATAATGGGTCCCGACAACGAGGCCATGTTAGGTACCCATATACAAAAGATACATTGAAATAAAGTGAGGAAAGAGGTAAAACCTCATGGGAAACCCGCCCCCCCNAAGGTAAAATGTATGTAAAAAATAATAATTGCAGTTAGTAGGCAACTATGTCCTTCACTCCAAGATGACTTCGCAAAGAATGAGACTTCTACTCAATGAAGGTCTTGGTGAAGATGTCTGAAGTCTGTTTTGTTGAAATACAAAACTATAAGTCGATGATCCCCTCATGTACTAAGTCTTGGATGTAGTGTGTGTGGATATCGATGTTCTTCGTCCACTGCCTCTGAACTGGATCTCTGCAGAACTTCAGAGTGCTCTGGTTATCACACCAGATGATAATCGACCGATGAAAATGAATTCCCAACTCACTGAAAAAATGTTGTAGCCACATAGCCTGAATGGTTATGTTAACTTTTGTTCCTGAGTTTATACTAAGGATATAAGTATAATGTCAGGCATCAAGAAATAAGGAAAAGGTTTCAATTTTTTCCTTTCACCACATAAATAATAGAGAAAATTTCTATAAGACGAATTAATAGTATAACAACTCAGAGGTTATTTCTCATACCTGAGTTAAAATAAAAATATAGAATGAATGGAAAGAAAAACATAAAGTTGTTAATCAAAGAAAAGCATCAAAAAATGAAGAATATTACTTTGTAACAGAAGAAGAAATTGATTTATGTAATCTTCAATGAAGTATAAAATATAGTATCTAATTAACATGCAGGTCTTGTATTAACTGATAGTGAATACAAAGAAAAATATGTTCGTTAATAGATTACTGAATATAACATAACCACAGTAGAGGTTGTACTAAATTGTGATTTTCATTCATCAAAGAAAATATATGAAAGTATGTTGGAATATGAAAAGACAAAGAACACATAACTCAGAATAGACGAGATGTAGAATCTATGGCCTGCATTTGTATTAATTCTCAGTGAAGAGAGTCTTCTCCTTTACAATTGACAAAAAACAACCTTTGTTTCTTTCTCAAAATGTATATTTATACTAGATTAAAACGTTTTGAATTCTATCATTCTAAAAGTTTCGGTTACAAATGAAAAGATGAAACGTTTCACTTCATTGTCCATTGTCTTCCTTGATGCTGGCGGGGTGTTTTCCTTTCTTTGTCCTCTAGCTCCAAAATAGGATGGAATAAGCAACGGTATTACTGGCCTCCAGAAGTCTTCCCTTTCCCCTATTCAATACAATTTACACACTTTGCTACCGACTAGGCTATCAACTTGGGAAGTTCAACTTGGTTATTTTCTTCGAAAGTGTAGCACTTCCTCCCCAACTGTGGTAGTCTTTCTCCTATTTTCCTGTCTTCTAAAATTATAGACAATAACGGTAAGTTTGGTTTTATCAACCATTTATCTATTTGGGCAATATCAACTTGTTTTATCTGAGATAGTTCAACTTGGTGTCTTTCCACATTTTCCTTGATATCTACCAGATATTTAACTATGTTAATCTTGCCCAACGTTCCATAACTATTCTCCTTATCGAGATCTAGCAATTATTTATTTATTAGGCAAAATTTTTCTTCACAGGAGTCTCTCACCTCTTTAGCCATTTTTTTGTTCTCTGATAGATTATGCTCCCATGATTTTAACATAATGTTACCTCTAGTTTGTTCTCGAATGGATAATACGGAAGAGATGACCATTTCCTCTTTCCCCATTGCTATAATATCCTCGTGGAAAGTATTTTGAGCCACCTTAGCTTCTCTCTCTCTTAAGGTAATTTTGTCTAAGGCTTGATCTATCAACTAAAAATGTTCCTGGATGATTTCTACTTTAGTAAGTAGACTCTATTGAGATGCTTCGATCTTCTTTCGTATTCCAGTGGCTTGAGTTCACAATACTACTATATCTATGACCTGGCTTTCAGTAGAATTTAATTTAGATTGCAGTTGTTTTATCAACTCCTCCTGTTGACTTACCTGTGCTTGAATTTTCTTAGCCAACTGTTTCATTTTCTCCATATTAGATTTGAGTTGTTCAATTTCCTGTTGGTCGACTTCTCTGGTTTGTTCAAAATGTTTGTATGCTTCATTCTTGGCATTCGTCTCTACAACTTCTATTCGAGTCTATAATTTGCTAATCAACAGGTCCCTTTGTTTCAGTCATTCCTTCAAGGTTCCAATTGAATATTGGTTGGTTGTTGCATAAGCCCCCAATGTTCCTACTATCTCATTAGTGAATTCTTCTTCTTTTAAATCTTCTCCATCTGTCAATATTCTATACACTTTAGTTGTTGCACCCTCTTTTTGATATGTTTCTCTCTTCACCACGACCTTCCTTTTCTTGTTAAAAAAGAAATATCTAGGAGGGAATTATTCTATAGAGATAGGTGTTAAATCCTCTTTAGATATTATCTCTGCATTGGGATTCCCCTTTGTAGATTGTAAGTGTGTGATGGATGGAATGAGACTATTAATTTCTTTGGATTCTTGTTTTATGATAGAATCTGTATCCGGTTCATTTGATGGAGATTTGAGGGGGTCTCTGTTTGATCCTTGACCTGTTTAACTGGTGTATCTGTCTCTGGGAGTTTTTTCTCTTCACTTGTGATCTTAGTTTCTTGTTTCGAGGTCTCAGTGTCCTTTGTGTTCTCCTAATTTTTTTGTTTCCTGGGATTTGTATCCGTTGAAACTTGGGCTCTTATTTGTTGTGCACCTAGATGTTTTGAGGTTTTTCCCTGCAAAACATTGGGGAGGCCACTTTTCCAGTGTTCCTGGAATTTGTAGAAATTGGTCATATCTCCGGGAAGCAGAGCTCAAAACTGACTTAAGACTTCTGAGTAGGATCTCGCACCTCAGAACATTTCGTCATGAGGGGAATTTTCATGCTCATCTTTTTAGACAAAAACTTTCCATATGGTTACCCAAGATCTTATGAGGATCGTGTTTCTTAAATTCAATGTCTACTATTTTCATTTCCTCTAAGGCCTTGGCCTCCACTTTGGCATGGATGAAATCTAATAAAGAATATGTACCAATGTGTATGGGAAAGGATGGACATACATTTTTCTGAACTCCTTTGAGTTCTTTGCTTATTCCTCCGAGCACTATTTGCCTGGCGATTTCTTGACATACTAGATTGTCTGGTAAGAATAGAGGTAGGTCATATGGGGGGACAGAGAAACCAAAAACCCTAATATACGAGAGCTGTTCTTCTAGGTACAAGTCTACCATGCTGTTCAAGTTTTCCATGAATTTATTTGAAATCCTGGGTGGTGGATGGTTGAATATAAAGACATGCATTGGTACCATTACACAGTTGAAAATTTCATAGACAAAGTCTTTGGCTTTATCTTCCCATAGTTTGGAGTGGTATACATGAATAGGCTCTACGTTATTTGGAGTCCAGCTCCAGCTCATCAATGGAAAAGGTGTCATGAAGCATACAACATCCATAATGTAAGTAGACATGAAGAATGAAGTTGCTTTCCCACTCGCCCTTTGTGATTGATATTCTGTAAATTGGCTGGCCATATTGTCTAACAATAATTTAGCCCAGTCGAAAGAGTACCCCTTTGCTACTGTGTGGATAAGCGGTACCCATGGAAGTAAAAAATGCGTAGTATTATCTCTTCCATAAAGCTTGCATACCATCATCGCTATATACATAAATTGTGGTTGTAACGAAGAGATTGTGTATATACCATGAGTGTCTACTCTAAACTTTTCAGGGCATGAGCACCAATGTTTGATCAGGTCAGATAAGATTTTTCCAAATTTCTCTCATTCTTTCTTTTTGAAACCCTCCAAGAATTTGGGATTGTAAGTAAAATTGGGTGTGGGAGACAATTTGTACATCGCCTGCAGATGCTCTGGCTTGAATGTCCCAACAACAACCTTTTGCATGTTACATATTATCCTAGTCAGGACATCTACATGGTCCAATGCCCATTTAACCATATTGCAATAGGGAAAAATCCATGGCCTTGTTGCTACCTTTTGCATCTCCCACTAAGCAACCACTTTGTATTTTATATACAAATAATCTTTCTCATTGTCACTTGAGTCGTCTGGGAAATTTATTAGCTCGTATTGCAAGATGTTGAAAACATGTGTCCATGTTTTGACTGTGTTGATAATTCTAGGTGAGGTATCATAAATATTATCCGAACTCTGACCTGAACTTTCACCAGCTGTTTTGGGCGTTTTCTGTGGAGCCATGATATAAAATCTCGAGATTATATTTCCTGTTACAGAGGATGAAAATATAAACAATGGTTATCTCACTACACTGGCTTTGTGAAACTAGAATGAAATTCAAATAATGACATAAATTATTTCATTTAGAATACTTGAGTCTATGTGGGTCCTATTATCCCCGATATCTGGGGATAACTAGGAGATCATGTCTCGAGGCCCACATGGTCCTAGACATGGAGTACCGAGAGCAGGAGCTACCTGAGCATGGTCCTGGAGGGCCCTTCTTCTTTTTCTCAGCCAGATTTGTCCTGCCAG
>ML776876.1:1420836-1444885 GCA_009831015.1 Picea engelmannii | reverse complement strand
AAGCACTATATAGTGACGTGGCAGCATTGTTATATGAGCTTGATCTATTGCATTGATATTTTGATACATGGTTTTGAATTGATCACATTGAATGCCATTTGTCATTTATGCTTTTATTGAGAAGTGATTATAAGTCTTTGCTTATTTAGCCATCATTGACTTCGTCAATAATAGCATTAGTTATTGCTCATATATTGAATAGAAGATAGTCAATTCACTTCATGAAGTACTAACCCATTGCAAGCATATATCCTAGTTGTCTCTATTTTGTCTCGCAAACAGGTGCTTCAGCAGTGGTTCTTGTGACTATCTTGGGCATCAATCTGGGGAAGGGTTTCTCCTTGACTTGGCCTTATCCTTCAACCTTCCTTTATCCAGATTGACTTAGGGACGTCTCCCTTGGACTTGCCCTCCTAAATAGAAAGATCTCCCCATCGAGGTGACAGTGGGTGGGGAAGCTCCTGTTACGCCGGTTTCTGCCTTTGACTCAAGCTATTTAACCTTTCCTACAAACCGTGCGATAACAGGTCCTTGCTGACACAACGTTTAATTCAAAAGATTTGGAAATAAAGAAAGATCTATTTCATTCATTTCCCTAATTAGCTTATAAATGCCATAAATGTTTGATATTTCGTGACTTGGGATGATCGTAGAAACATTTAATTCTTTACCCATAAGCTCCACAGGTTTAAAGTTGATTAAGATATTAATTAATCCATTTTAATCCTTTAATTAATCACAATTAGTTCTTAATCCTTTTTCAGCGTTCGTAGTCTCAGACGATTTTATTCATAGTTTTGGGCCATGAACCCCAAATTTGCGATATTGTGATTTGGTTAATTAACTTTGATCAGAATTAAGTTCTTAATTGATCATGATTAGTTTATAAATCTCGTGACCTAGGGTATTAGGATTACAAAGGTGTCGTTCTAAGGAAAAACCGTTGAGTCGCGAAGTCGTGATACTTAACTAATGTTAATTATCATTAGTCTTGTAATTAACTAGGTTTATCTTAAGTCGCTTTCACGACTTTGTACATCGGACACTTGAAGGTCGCTCGAGGCATGAATCCCGAATCATGAAAGCGCGATGCATTAAAATAGTGATAATCATTGTTGAATGTTTCAATGGTCATGATTAAACTTAACCCGACTTTTCTATTTTGCATGCCGAGACATTGGGAGCTTTGATATGTATATCTGTTAGATCTGTGAAATCCCGAAATCTGAGATTTGAGGTTTATGGTTATCGTTCTTTGTTATTTGAAAGATTGGGTGAATTCAACCTTTTTGTAACTGGAGTATTAAAAAAAAGTGTGTTCCAACATAGGCTCCATCTAGGGATCTCGTCTCCCTATGGGACGAGAAGAACAGTAGACCATGTGCCTTTATTGGGTAAATGGAGTCATTACTTTAACTTTTGTGAAACGTTTTCAAAAAGAGGGTACAGATAGAATATGAGGTCTCATCTTTATATCTGAAATCTTTCGAAACTTAATCGTTTACCAATCTCAATTTTAGGTCCTTCGATGACTTCCTCTTCCTTAAAACTGATTTTGGATCTGCTTAAGATAATCAAAACAACCTTTGGATTTCTAACAGGTTCTATCCATCTTTCTTGCATCAAGTCAAAGTAATTTCGGTGTTTTTTAATCAGGGAGTCCCACGTGAACTTGGGATGTAGATCTAGTCCAAAATAAAACTGGTTACCAGAGTACAATATAATTCATGTATAACATCCTTACATATATCTTAGACATTGCTTCACTGCCAGTGAGCCTGTTCAGTACCCCAGTGACTTTATCTAATTCCCTTTATTGAATTTCCTTTCACCACTTCAATTTGTAACTTTGCATTTAAATGATGAGATGAGGGCAATCATTTAATGAATTTCCTTTCATCATCTATTTTTTGGACTAGATGGGTGAAATCATTTGTGAATTTCCTTTCACCATTTGTCTTATACTTTTCTTTTTAGAACATGAAATGGGGGGAATCAATTTGTATAAAGCATACTAGGGGTGATATATATTAATAATTTTGGTGACAAAGGTCTGCTAACTTGCTTTGATTACTCTAGACAAGTCTTCTTTTGACCTTCAAAACATCTTAGTTTGCAGGAAAACTTATGGGGGATTTTTTTATTTCCAGGGGCCTTCTTCTGAGCAAGACTAATCATTTAAAACCTATTAAAATAACTAAGAGAGTTAGTATTAGCCTATAGATACTTTTGTTCAGTAGGAGCCCGAGGAGCTATGAGGACTTTCCCCTTTTCTAAAGATTTGTTTGTTAGCTTTTAGAGGTAAAGTGTGACCCCTCCTTCCTCTGTGGAGGCCATGGGGAGGCATCTGGAGTCAAGGGGAATAATACCAAATATTTGAACACGGTGACAGAGGGGTTTCAGATTTCATAAACGTGATTGTTATAACGCAAACCCGACTCTTGAAAAAATGTTCTCTGAGTTCACTTTTTTTTTTTTTTTTTTTNGCTTTTATGATTTATTTTGAAAATCGTTCTTTTGATAATACATCGAGTGAGAATATTTATATATATAAGACCTGTGTTGCACCAGGTGATATTCTTTGGAAATCAAAATAATTTAGAGACTCATACCTTTGATTCACCATTTCGCTCTCATCTAAGTAAATTATTTATTTATCACTTGTTTCGGGATAACCAATATTTATGATATATGACCACTTGTTTGTCTCATTCGTAATGTTTGAGCTATCGATAACAATATTGTGTAAAAACAACATGAAGAGTGTCAGAGTTTTACAATTGACAACGTTCAATGTGTAAATTGTTTTGCATTTATTTTTCTATGAAATCACTAACCTGTTTTATTTGAGGTGGAAGTAAGACTCACCTAAAAACTATAAAAATAGAAAACACAAACTGGTATATACAATGGGATTTTGGAAATCATTTATTGCATATAGTGCTTAAGATAATGCCCATTGATAGGGGCGTTGAGGATTTTACTGTCCAAATTTTCTAGTAGAAATGAGTTTTTTCCTTTAGAAGATGTAACTTTGAATGGTTCATACCAGATATGATTGAATTTTTCATGCTTGGCTGAGTCTTCTCTCCTATCATCCCATTTCAAAACTAAGTCGCCGAGGAGGAATTCCCTATATTTAGCCTTATGATCAAACAAGGGGCTTTCATGTTGTCTTGGTATTTCTGGAGTTTTTTGTCCACTTCATCCCTATTTTGTTGAAATTCAATCAGTTGATTTATTCTTCTTGTGACATGATTTGGTTCTTCCTTTTCATCTTGCCAAAGTTTCATTACAGGTAGAGACAAATTTATGGGTAATACTACATCGGTCTCTCATACCATTTGAAATGGAGAAGTACCGATTGATTTCTTGGTGCCTATCCGATTTGCCCACAAGGCATATTTCAAATGCACATGCCAAGCTTTCTTATTTTCGTTCAAAACCTTTCTTATTATGGTGATTAAGATTTTGTTTGATGATTTAGCCAACCCATTGCCTTGAGGATAGTACGTTGTAGAATGACTTGGCACAATATTTTATTTTTGGCAAAACCTAACCATTTCCATAGATTTGAATGCCTGGGCATTATCTGTAACTATCTTCCAGGGACAACCAAATCTGTATAATATATTTTCCTCCAAGAAATTTATTACCACCACATCCGTCGCTTTCTTGGTCGGGATAGCTTCTACCCATTTGGTGAAATAGTCTGTAGTGGTCAGGATCCATCTGTGTTGTGCGCTAAAGTGTGGATTGATTTCACCTATAAAATCTAACACCCATTTTTGAAAAGGGGCTTCTCTTTTAACCCGGACCAAAGGTAACGTTGAGAGTTTCTGCTTGTCTGAAAATAATTGACAGGAGTTACATGCTCTAACTTTGGCATTCACATCTGCAAATAACTTAGGCCAATAATATCCTGCTCTCAGGATTTTATAGGTTGTTTCTCTCCATGCATGATGTCCTCCGCACACTCCCTCATGAAATTCATTTATAACTCTTTATGTTTCAGACTCTATTAAACAAACTAGTAGAAAACCTAGAGGGTCTTTCCAATACAGATGGCTTTTTGAGATACAATACTTTACCGCATGCAATTTCAATGTTCTAGTCTTAGACGAAGACATACCGTTTGGGCATTTCAGAGTCAGAAGATAAGATACTATGTCTTTATACCAAACCAAAGATGCAAAATTCTCTTCGATTCTAGTTGTAGCTATCTGGTCGTCGAATTCGTCTATGTCTAAATATCCTTCATGCTCTTGTAGGTTATTTATTCCAAGAGCTCTGAAATTTGATTCGGATAGTAGCTTAGCCAAACCTTGTCCCTTTACAAGCTTTGTTGGTTTTACCTCTAGATCGAATTCTTGAATTTTAGCCACCCACTGACCCTTCTTCCCGTCACTATCAGGATGAACCAATATATCCTTAACAGAACTGGTGGGTACATATGCAATGATCTTAGAATGCAGTACATAGGTTTTGAAATCTTTTGGTGCTTTCACCATGGCATATGCTTGTTTTTCCATTATGTTGTACCTCAACTCTACGTCTCTAAGGCTCTTACTAAAAAATTCTATTGGTTGCTCAAAACCCTCTTCGTTCTTTTGGAGGAGTACCGCTACAATTGTGTTTTTGGATGCAAACGAAAAGATAAAAAAATACTTTAGATAATCAGGGCTTTCCAGTACAGGTGCTTCACCTATAATTTTCTTGATGTGAGTAAATGATGCTTTTTCTTTGGCCATCCATTTGACTTCTCTATTCTTCTTGAGCATATCTGTAATCAATTTCACAATTTCAGCAAAGTTCGGGATAAATCTCCTCAAAAAAATTATTTTCCCTAAAAATGACTGGATTTCATTTACATTTCTAGGAATATTTATAGTATTAATAGCTTCACCCCTTTTAGGATCAATTTTAATTCTTTCTCGAGATATAATATGGCCCAAGATTATACCTTCTTGCATCGCAAATTGATATTTATTGGGATTTAGAGACAAACCAAATTCACGACATTTCTTGAACGTTTGCTTGAGGTGGATTAGATGTTCTTCATCAGATTTGGAAAAAACGGTTAGATCATCAAGATAAATAACGACGAATTTGTCTCTTTCACCGATGAAGGTGATATCCATAGCTCGTTGGAAAGTAGCACTTGCATTCATCAAACCAAAAGGCATTTTGTCATACATAAATGTACCTCATTGGGTGGTGAATGTTGTCTTTTCTTTATCATCCTCGTTAACAAAAATCTGATTGTAACCAAAAAAACCGTCGATCATTAACATTTTATTTTCTCCGACAACTTTTTCTAGAACATGGTCCATTTTGGGTAGTGGATAATTGTCTTTAAGAGATGATTTGTTTAAATTTCTAAATTCTACACACAGTCTTATTTCTATGCTCTTCTTACTAACCGGGAACAGATTAGCTACCCACTCAGAATACCCGAGTGGTACAATTATTTTAGCGTCCAAGAGATTTTTTACTTCTTTTTCGACCACGGACAATAATATAGGATTGATTTGCCCGAGCTTCTATCTGAAAGGTTTGACACCTGGCTTTAAAGGAATCTTCTATTCGATCACAGTGGTGTGATAATTTCTTAGCTCGTCATAAGACTAAGAAAAAATGTCTTTATATTGCTTGAGTAAATCTGCATACTTACTTTTCATTTCAGGAGGAAGATATTTTGATATTTTTACTATTATAGGATTTTGTTTGGTACCTATATCGCAATCTTCAACTTCTTCTTGTTGAGGCTGTAGAATAGATTTCAAGGGCATGTCATTTTGGTCAAATAGTATTTCTAAGGGGATTAGAACTTTAGGGATTTGGTTGTTTTTTAGTACTAACATGCGATGATTCACGATCTTTTCTTGGAACTTTTGAGGATCTTCCCCTTCTTTCATAATCCAAGTATGGTCGTTCTGGTTTTCTTGGTCAATGTGCATCTTGGCAAAGTCTTCCATCATTTCAAGGACCTTTATGATCTATTCATCATCTTCGAACACCTGCCAGTGTTGTATATTGTTTGGTATGGAGGGTATGTGCCTCATCTCTATGTGATACTTGAGCTTAAAAGTTGTAGGAGGTGAAAAATTTGAGGCTTCTTTGGCTAATGAATCAGCTTGCATATTTTCTATACGGGGAATGTAATGAACATTAAATGATGAGAACAAAATTTCCATTAAATCCTAGGCGCAGTTTCTATAAGATCTCAATCTCGGGTTTTTGGCTTGATACTGCTGATTTATTTGTTTTACAATTAATTCTGTGTCTCCGTAGACTTCCAAGTTCTTTATGTTTAGCTTCCTAACAACTTATAATCCCAAGACCAGGGCTTCATACTCGCATACATTGTTCATGTAATCTGTGTCCCACTGTAGTCTATAAGAGAAAGGAATGATAAATTCATCCCCAGGTGCTACAAAGAGTACTCTTGCACCTGCTCCTTCACATGACGAAGCACCATCGAAATAAATTTTCCAGATTCCAGTACTATATACACTTCCTTTTATCTCTTATGTTTTATTTTTTTCTGTGAAGTCTTCAACACATTCATCTATATTGTCATCAATTGATAAAATACAATTTCCAAGATCCTAATCAACGACATAAACAGGGTAATTGCTGGGATTATCTGGATCACTTACCGTATATTCCAGTCGTGTTTCCCGGTATAATCTGGTAAACTGTCATCCGAAGATGGGAATCATGGCGTATGTCATGTCCAGCTGAAGGGATCCTCCAAGTTTAGCACCCCAAGACCTGGATAGTAGCATACCATACTTCGGAGGTATATCAACAATAACCACATCCATCATAACACTTTTTATTGGGATCTGTGCAAGAATTACTACTAAGTCTTTGATCATGCCCATACATTTAACTTTTCTTGAATCAAATGAATACAGGTCTCCGTACAGCTTGGTAATTTTGAGGCCAAGTCTATCCATAATAGCCTTGGGCATCACATTATGTGAGGCTCCAGAATCCAGCATGCAGTTATGTAGCAGACAATCATGCACATTTAGTGTAATGTAGAAAGGAGCAACAATATCTCTGGCCCCTTCAAAATGCGGACCAAAAATTATATTAGGCTTGTCATCTTCAAAATTTATAACGTCATCTTGACTTCCCATATATGAAAAATTTATCATTTTGGTGATTTGTTTTTAGTAGATGGGGTTCTTTGCCAGTTGAACCAAAGGTATCGGTATTTTGATTTTGTTCATCTCATTTTCTAGGATGAAACCTCCTATAATTTTTTCAGTTTCTCTGATTGGTACTTCGTTCTCCTTCTTTTTTGTTTTATTTGTTTGTATTTCTTTATTTTTAGTTGTTTTTTTTCCTACCATATGTGTTTCGGTTGTCTTAGATTTGGTACCTTGTGGGTCAACTCCTTTTATTTTTGTGTTCTGTGTTTCAGTTTCTTTTGGAGTTGGTTCATATACTTTGCCTCTCGACAGGATTTTCTTTGGTTGGGTAGTTGTTATGTTTTTTGTTTTAGACCTTAGATTATACTTGTTTTGGAGCTCATCCATTATAGTATCGGTGATTCCTTGGCAAGTAGGATCGTTTGTACTATATGTGTTGCTATTCGCATTAGACCGATGTTCTGTTTTTAAAGACCTCTCATAATCTTGTCTAGTTAAATGAAGTTGATAACAATCCTCACTGAGATTATTCATATCTTCTTCTAAATCCTCAAAATCTTGTATGTCATTTCCTCCTATAAAATTTTCTCTCTTCAAAGGAGTCTAAACTTTTTGATCTTCATTTTTAATTTGTCTTTGATGTATTTGAGGATTGGGGTTCCTCCTAAACTCTCTCCTAATGAAATGATCTGCTTTAGATTGATCTAGTTCCATCTTTGAAATTTTATTTGACAGTTATTTTATTATCTTTGCCTTATCATCCATCTGGTCGTCTGTAGACCTCCCAGATTCAGAGGGTCCTACTTGTTCCCTAAATTGTTTAATCTCTTTTTTTCCCGTTTCCACTTTTGTTTCTAATTTTCTAGAAGCCATCATATTTGACTCAATTTCTATGACATCATCTTGCATTCAGGTAAGTTCGGTCGCTCTCCTTTATCTCAATAATAGTGCAAAATTGGGTTCAAAAGCTCCTGCAAAAGTTAGCTTTGCTGCAGGCTGGTAAGGTTTAACTTCGATTGGGATTTTGTTATATAATTTATTAAATCTTTGGATGAATTCAATAACAGTTTCTGAATTTGTTTTCCTTAAAGCCCCAAACTCAGTTAAATAATATAAGTGATCTTTCCTTTCACACCATTGTCTGAGAAAAGAGTTTTCTAGTGCATCGTAGGATAATATCAAACCCGTGGGCAAACTTCAAAACCAGGTTCTCACCTATCCTTCGAAAGTTTGAACAAACAACCGTGAATACACGTCTTCATGTTTGAGACCGAGAATATCTGTGAATTGATCAAAGAAATGTATATGTTCAGTTGTGTTTAAGTCTCCTTCCCCTATAAACTTCAGTAGGTTTTTCATGTAGTTTTCAGGCAAATCATGAAGGGGTACTGGGAGGACCAAAGGATCATATCTGGCAGCTACTTTAGCGAAAATCCTGGGGGGTGGGGGTGGGCCTTGACCGCCCCCTCCTCCTCCTCCAACAACTGCCATAGATATTCTAGGAGAGGAAACAAGAACACTATAAAGAGGGTTTTCAAATATCTATAGCGGTCCTTTAGCTTCCTCAGAATGAAGAAAAAAATATTCCGAGAACTGTTTATCAGGAGACGAAAAAACTAAAAAAGGGGGAAATGAGATACGGGGCCTCGGTTCCTCTGACTTGAAAGATATATAAATGGTAGAACCTACAGGATTCGAATCTGCGTGTATGGTATACTCTTATAGACTTTGTGAGGTTGGTAAATTTAGTTCGAGAGATGATGGGATATCAATCAAAACAGACTTTAGTCTATATGTCTCACCTTCACTTACACAAGAGGTAGTCGAATGAGCTTTAGTCTTAATTTCAGGTAGGACTAACTTAGGGTTTATGGTTTCAAGTGGAACCTTAGCCTTAGACTATGTGTATCTATGTTGGTAAACCACAGTATCTTTCTTAAGGAATCCTCTCATTTTTAGTATTTTTTCAGGGTCGGAAACAAGCGTGGTCTACTTATCATTTGGGTTTTGTCTGGTGTTCCTTCGACCGGATGCTAGCTTATTTAAATTGTGGAGTCCCCAAGTGAATAATCAAAACTTAGCCTTTATAATGTGTTCAATATTTTCTCACTATCAAAGAAAGAAACTTTGCCAAAGTCGTTCTCCCAAGGAAAAATAACTTTGTTTCTCCGTTCCCCGGCAACAGCGCCAAAAAGATGTTGTTCCCGAGTTTATATTAAGGCTATAAGTATAATGTTAGGCATCAGGAAATGAGGAAAAGGTTTCAATGTTTGCCTTTCACCACATAAATAACATAGAAAGGTTCTATAAGACGAATTAACATTATAATAGCTCAGAGGTTGTTTCTCGTACCTGAGTTAAAATCAAAATATAGAATGAATGGAAAGAAAAACATAAAGCTGCTAATCAAAGAAAGGCATCAAAAGCTAAATAATCTTACTTTGTAACAGAAGAAGAAAATGATTGATCTAATCTTCAATGAAGTATAAAATATAGTATCTAATTAACATGTAGGTCTTGTATTAACGGATAGTGAATACAGAGGAAAAAATGTTTGTTAATAGATTATTGAATATAACATAACCACGATAGAGGTTGTACTAAATTGTGATTTGCATTCATCAAAGAAAATATATGAAAGTATGTTGGAATATGAAAAGACAAAAAACACATAACTCAGAATAGACGAGATGTGGAATCTTTGTCCTACATTTGTATTAATTCTCAGTGAAGAGAGTCTTCTCCTTTACAATCAACAAAAAGAAACCTTTGTTTCTTTCTCAAAATGTATATTTATACTAGATTAAAATGTTTTGAATTCTATCATTCTAAAAGTTTCGGTTACAAATGAAAAGATGAAACGTTTCACTTCGTTGTCCCTTGTCTTCCTTCATGTTGGCAGGGTGTTTTCCTTTCTTTGTCCTCTAGCTCCAAAATAGGATGGAATAAGAAACTATATTACTGGCCTACATAAGTCTTCCCTTTCCCCTGTTCAATACAATTTACACACTTTTCTACCAACTAGGCTATCAACTTGGGAAGTTCAGTTTGATCTTTTGCTTCAAAAGTGTAGCACTTCGTCTCCAACTATGGTAGTCTTTCTCCTATTTTCCTGTCTTCTAAAATGATCGACAATAACTGTAGGTTTGGTTTTATCAACCATTTATCTATTTGGGCAATATCAACTTGTTTTATATGAGATAGATCAACTTGGTCTCTTTCCACATTTTCCTTGATATCTAGCAGATGATTAACTATGTTAATCTTGCCCAACATTCCAGAACTATTCTCCTTATCGAGATCTAGCAATTTTTTATTTATTAGGCCAATTGTTTCTTCACAAGAGTCTCTGACCTCTTTAGCCATTTTTCTGTTCTCTAATAGATTATGCTCCCATGATTTTAATAGAATGTTACCTCTGGTTTGTTCTCGAATGGATAATATGGAAGCGATGACCATTTCCTCTTTCCTCATTGCTATAATAGCCTCCTGGAAAGTACTTCAAGCCACCTTAGCTTATCTCTCTCTTAAGGTAATTTTGTATAAGGCTTGATCTATCAACTGAAAAAGTTCATGCATGATTTCTACTTTAGTAAGTAGACTCTATTGAGATCCTTCGATCTTCTTTCGTATTTCAGTGGCTTGAGTGCGAAATACTACTATATCTATGACCTGGCTTTCAGTAGAATTTAATTTAGATTGCAGTTGTTTTATCAACTCCTCCTATTTACTTACTTGTTCTTGACTTGTCTAAGTCGACTGTTGCATTTTCTCAGTATTATATTTGAGCTATTCGATTTCCTGTTGGTCGGTTGCTCTAGTTTGTTCAAAATCTTTGTATGCTTCATTCCTAGCATTCGTCTTTACAACTGCTATCTGAGACTGTAATTTGCTAATCAACAGGTCCCTTTGTTTCAGTCTTTTCTTCAAGGTTCCAATTGAATATTGGTTGTCTGCTGCATAAGCCCCCAATGTTCCTACTATCTCATCGAAGAACTATTCTTCTTTTAAAGATTCTCCATCCGTTAATATTCTATACTTTTTAGCCACTGCATCCGCTTTTTTATATGTTTTTGTCTTCACCACAACCTTCCTTTTCTTGCTAAAAAAGAAATCGCTAGAAGGAAATTCTTCTATAGAGATAGGTTCTAAATCCTCTTTAGATATTATCTCTGCATTGGGGTTCCCCTTTCTATATTGTAAGGCTGTGACGGATGGAATGGGACTTCCGATTTCTCTGGATGCTTGTTTTATGATAGCATTTGTATCTGGTTCATTTGATGGAGACAAGGGTGTGTCTCCTATCCCCTTTGAGGGGGTCTCTATTTGATCCTTGACCTGTTTAACTAATGTATCCGTCTCTGGGAGTTTTTTCTCTTGGCTTGGGATCTTGGTTTCCTATTTCGAGGTCTTAGTGTCCTCTGTGTTCTCCTGATTTTTTTGTTTGCCAAGATTTGTATCCACTGAACCTTGGGCTCCTATTTTCTATGAACCTGGAGTTTTTGAGGTTTTTCCCTACAAAAATTTGGGGAGGCCACTTTACCGGTGTTCCTAGAATTTGTAGAAATCAGTCATATCTCTCGGTAGAAGAGATCGAACTCGACTTAAGACCTTTGAGTAGGATCTCGCTCCTCAGAACATTTCATCATGAGGGGAATTTTCGTGCTCATATCTTTTTAGACCACAACTTGCCATATGGTTACCCACGACTTTATGAGGATCATGTTTCTTAAATTCAATGTCTACTAGTTTCATTTCCTCCAAGGATGTGGCCTCCGCTTTGGCATGGCCAAAATCTAATAAAGAATATGTACCAATGTGTATGGGAAAGGATGGCCATACCTTTTTCTGAATTCCTTTGAGTTCTTTGCTTATCCCTCCGAGCACAGTTTTCCTGGCGATTTCTTGACATACTAGCTTGTCTGGTAAGAATAACGGTAGGGCATATGAGGGAACAAAGCAGCCAAAAACCCTAATATATGAGAACTGTTCTTCTAGGTATCGGTCTGCCACACTGTTCAAGTTTGCCACAACTTTATTTGAAATCCTGGGAGGTGGATGGCTGAAGATAATGACATGCATTGGTACCATTACACAGTTGAAAATCTCATAGACGAAGTCTTTGGCTTTATCTTCCTAGAGTTTAGAGTGGTATACGTGAATAAGCTTTACGTTATTTGGATTCCAACTCCAACTCATCAACGGAAAAGGTGTCATGAAGCATACGACATCCATAATGTAAGAAAACATGAAGAATGAAGCTCCTTTCCCACTCACCCTTTGTGCCTGATATTATGTAACTTAGCTGGCCAGATTGTCTAACAACAATTTAGCCCAGTCGAAAGAGTACCCCTCTTCCACTGTGTAGATAAGTGATACCCATGGAAGTAAAAAATGCACAGTATTCTCTCTTCCATAAAATATGTATACCATCATCGCTATATACATAAATTGTGGCTATAACAAAGAGATTGCGTATATACCATGACTGTCTTCTCTAAACTTTTCAAGGCATGAGCACCAATCTTTGATCAGGTCGAATAATATTTTTCCAAATTTCTCACATTCTTTCTTTTTGAAACCCTCCAAGAATTTGTCACTGGAAGTAAAATTGGGTGTGGGAGACAATTTGTACATCGCCTGCAGATGCTCTGGCCTGAATGCCCGAACAACCACCTTCTATGCGTTAAATATTGTCCTAGTCGGGACATCTACGTGGTCCAACACCCATTTATCCATATCACAATAGGGAAAACGCTGCAGCCTTGTTTCTACCTTTTCCATATCCGACAGAGCGACCACTTTTTATTTGATATACAAATCATCTTTCTCATTATCGCTTGAGTCGTCTGGTCAATTTATCATCTCGTACTACAAGATGTTGAAAACCCGTGTCCTTGTTTTGACTGTGTTGATGTTTCTAGGTGAGGTATCAGAAATAATATCCGAACTCTTACCTGAAATTTCACCAACTGTTTTGGGCGTTTTCCGTGGAGCCATGATATAAAATCTCGAGATTATATTTCTTGTTATAGAGGATGAAAATATAAACAATGGTTATCTCGCTACACTAGCTCTGTGAAACTAGAATGAAATTCAAATAATGACAGAAATTTTTTCGTTTAGAGTACTCGAGTCTGTGCAGGTCCTTGTTGGCACAACGTTTAATTCGAAAGATTTGGAAATAAAGAAAGATCTCTTTCAATAATTTCCCTAATTATCTTATAAATGCCATAAATGTTTGATATTTCATGACCTGGGATGATCGTAGAAACATTTAATTCTTTACCCTTAAGCTCCACAGGTTTAAAGTTGATTAAGATATTAATTAATCCATTTTAATCCTTTAATTAATTGCAATTAGTTCTTAATCCTTTTTTGGCGTTCATAGTCTCAGACAATTTTATTCATAGTCTTGGGCCATGAACCCCAAATTTGCGATATTGCGATTTGGTTAATTAACTTTGATCAGACTCAAGTTCTTAATTGATCGTGATTAGTTTATAAATCTCGCGACCTCGGGTATCAGGATTACAAAGGTGTTGTTCTAAGGAAAAACCATCGAGTCGTGAAGTTGCGATACTTAACTAGCATTAATTATCGTTAGTCTGGTAATTAACTAGGTTTATCTTAAGTCACTTTCGCAACCTTTTACCTCGGACACTCGAAGGTCGCTCGAGGTGTGACTCTCGAATCGCAAAAGCACAATACATTAAAGTAGTGATAATCGTTGCTCAATGTTTTGATGATCATGATTAAACTTAACCTGACTTTTCCATTTCACATGTCAGGACATTGGGAGCTTTGATATGTATATCTATTAGATCCGTGAAATCCCAAAATCCAATATTTGAGGTTTATGGTTATCGTTCTTTGTTATTTGAAAGAGTGGGCGGCTTCAACCTTTTTGTCACTGGAGTATTAAAAAAAAAGTGTGTTCCAACATTAACTACCCCTTGATACTCTACCTTGGTTGAAGGTAGAGTCTGTCATCAAAAACCTTTCATGTAGAATCCTCTTGACTGCAACAATCACTGAAGTCGAGCAACCGATGATCAACAAATCATCAACATACAAAACTAAAAGTAGAAGTGAATCAGCCGTCCTGAGCCTGTAGACATTTAGGTCTGATTTACAACATACAAAGTTCTGTGACAATAGGTAGGAGTCCATCTTGGCATACCATGCCTGCAGGCCCTGCTTGAACCCATAAAGGGACTTCTTCAGTTGACAGACCAAAGATGAGTCCTGCATAAATCCCTGGGGCTTCTCCATCTAGATTGCCTCATAGAGATCACCATGAAGAAATCCATTCTTCATGTCCATCTGATGGACTAACCATCCTTTGGTTTCCACAATGGAAAGTGACAGTCGTATGGAATCCATCTTTTCTGCTGGAGCGAAGGTCTCATCATAGTCAATACCATGAACCTGCTAAAAGCCTTTGGAGACAAGCATGGATTTGATCTTCTAATCTGTCCATCTACTACGCTCTTGTTCCTATAGACCCATATGCATATAACAAGTTTCCTCCTCGAAGGAAAGGGAACCATATATGAAGTCAGGTTCTCAAGGAGGGAGTTGTACTCCTCTTGAATGGCGGATTCCCGAAAGGGTTTTCCAGTAGCCTCACCATAATATTGTGGATCTGAATACTGAACCAAGAAAATATTCCTAAAGGGAAATGGTTCAGTGGCAGTGAGTGCAACAAGAGGCTCCTCAAAATCATATCAAGTCCTTCTAGTATCGGCTGGATCACCAACAAGATCCTCTGCATCCTGAATAGTAGTTTGTGCCCATTTGGGCCTCTGCTCTGGTTCTGCAAATGCATATGGATGCTCTGAATCTGAATCATTTGAGTCCTATGAATCGGAAATCTCTTCTGAAGAAGAGTTATCATGTGCATGCTCAACGTCTTAGATAGGTGGAAGAATGAAGGTGTCTGGATGCGACTGTTGAGGTGAATGTGAGACACTTTCCTCAAATTGGACACTTCACTCAATGATGATCCACTTCAAGGAAAGATCAATAATCCTATATCCCTTCAAACCATCGGGGTATCCAACAAAAATAAAATCAGTGCTCTGTGGATCAAGTGCCTTCCTCTTTTCAGAGCGAATCTGGGCCCATGCACATGAACCGAAAATGCAAAAGTGGGTCACTTCTGGTTTGAGACCTCTCCAAGCCTCGAAAGGGGTATTATTCTTGAAAGATCTATGGGGAGATTTTTTTTATCTGTATGTTACACAATTAAGTGCTTCAGATCATAGTATCTGTGGTAGTGACTTTGCATGCAGCATGCAAGATGCCATCTCCTTTAGAGATCTATTTTTCCACTCAAAAACTCTGTTTTGCTGTGGAGTATAAGAAACTGCGTGGTGCAACTGAATCCCTACCTCATGGAAAAGATTATGGATCTCATGATTTACATACTCTCCCCCATTACCAGTTTGGAGGAATTTGATCTTCTTTCTAGACTGTGTCTCAACCAGGGCTTTGAAATCTTTGAGGTGTTGAAAGAGCTCAGATTTTTGCCTGAGAAAGTAGATCCAAGTAAAACATGAGAAATCATCAACAAAAATGAGAACAAACATCACTTTGTTGATGGATGGATGCATAAAAGGACCCATAAGGTCACTTTGTATCGTATCTAAAGGTCCATAATCTCTCTGAGACTTTCCTTTGTCGAATTTCTCTTGAGAGTGTTTTCTGAGAACACATCCCTCACATACTCCCTTGGAGAAATGGATGTCTAGTAGACCATCAACCAATATTTAATTGCATGTATATAAAATTCAAATTTCCAAACCTTTCATGCCATATCCTACTACTTTCATCATCATGAGTAAGCAATAAAGAAGAATCAGGTTCAATGAATTCAGAAAATGTATACAATCTAGACTGATGATTTACCTCACCGGTAGCAACCATGGAGTTGGTTTGCATGTCATAGAAGTCCAACAAATTTTGTGTGAATATGAATTTCTTTCTCATGTTGGAATTCCTCATCTGATAAACAAAGAGAAGTCTGACAAAAAAATTGGGAACGTGCAACACATTCTGAAAGCTTCCGTTGGTGAGTTCAATCCTTCCTTTCTCGGTGACTTCGACATAAGAGTTGTCCCCCATCAGAATAGGAGGACATTTGTATACATCCAATGAAGCATATACTTCTTTTGAGGCAGCCATGTGATGTGATGCTCCTGAATCTATGATCCAAGCATTGGAAGAGGAGTTGATGGCAATCAAGGCATGGCTAGAATTGCCTTTCTTGGAATTTGGATCTTCTAGATTCTTCTTCTTGGCACACTCGGGGATGCAATCTCAAAGGTTGTTTTGATGAAGTATTTGAGACATCATATCTATTTGTTTTTTCATGTATGCGTATTCCAAATGGAATCCTTTGTGACATTACGTGCATTTCTCCCTTTTTTCTCCCTTTTCCCCTTTGGATCTAGAGGAATCGGTGAAGGGTTTTGTGTACCCTTCCTACTTCGGATGTGCATGAGCTTTTTGTTTATATTTATATTTATATTTATGATATTTGTGGCTGCCATCATGCATAGTGATTGCATGCACCCTTGGGCCTTTGATTGTGCCCACGTTGATGAGCTTGGTTTTCTATTGTGTCAAGGATTTGATAAAGTCCTCAAGAGAAGACATCTTATAGTTGGCTCCAGAGGTGAATCTAATAGAATGGAATGTGGATATGAATACATAGAATTTAGGACCAATATTGGAGATAATGGTGAGAACCGTTTGTTTCTCCTCCTTTAATTTATCAACCCCACAATCTTTGAGTTGCGACAGTAAATCCTTGAATTTTGTAAAGAAATATTGGATATTGTCGAAGCTTTTTGGATCCAAAGTTAGTATATCTACCTCCATCATGTGTCCCCTCCTCTCATCCTATTTTCCAAAGATCCATTCCAAGGTGGTCTAGGCTTCATTGGGAGTCTTACAGGATTGTTGGTTAAGGTTGGTTTTCATTGATGTCAACCCTTGAAGAAAGTTTGGTAGCGAATTTCGGTAGCACAAAGGTTTGGGTAATGGACCCAAGGTTGTTTCATGTATAATAGTTTGAGTTTTAATATATTTGAAGGTAATACTATTATATATGGATAGTACATGTCATGCCATTTATGGTGGTATGTGGAATGTCACACAATTCCTCACAATTTGAGATTTATGGCCTTACGAAGTTGGAGGACCCTCATATGTTGGCTTGAAGCCCCAAAAGATCAAAGAAGTCAAAGAGGTTGCAAAGAAGAAATTATTATTTAAATGATAAATTAAAGTGACAAAGTCAAGAAGGATTATTGAAATAATAAAATGAAGTGAAAAAATCAAAGAATATTATTTAAATGATAAAGTGAGGTGACAAAGTCAAGGAGGAATATTTAAATGATAAAGTAATGGAGAACTTTCTAATTTTGGAAAGTGGTTAACTCTAACTTCTTCATAAAATATCCAAATTTAGTAAGACCAAATGTTTTGGTTATAGTAAAGTCTGTAGTATGTTGTGTAAAATTTTCATATCGATTCAACAAATATTCCGTGTGGGACACGCTCTACAAGGTCGCTCTCTAGAATTATCCATAATTTAGCAAGGTATGTCATTTTTGCTATAAATCCTTTTTTGAGAGGTTATAAGTAGTGACACCTGGAGGAATTGCATAAAATACACTGAATAACATTGTGTATCAGTTTCAAATATTTATTCATTATAGGTACATAGTTATGATTATTTCAAGTTAGGGTTGTTGACTAATCCAAAACTAGTCATGTGAGACTAAAGAAAAGTTTGATGAAAATGCTAGTATCTTGTTGTTAAATTTAAGGAAGGTTGGGAGGTATGTGATAATATACACCAGGTCTATTATAGAGTTACAAATCATATTTGGATGATGATATTGATGATAGATTTTGGTTGAGGTACATGTTGGGTACATGATTGAGACAAGTAGTTGATGAGTTGACACATAAATGAGGTGTATAGTTGATGATGTTGGTACATATTGATGAGTCATACTTGATGAGTAGTTGACACATGATTTGTACGTACTTTTTACATGGTTGGAAGCACTTGTTTATGGTACAGGTTGATTACAGGTTGTTTGGTACAGGTTGGTGCATGGTTGATGCACTTGTTTATGGTACAGGTTGATTACAAGTTGAGGTACAGGTTGATGCATGGTTCAGGTTTATTGGTACAGGTTTACAACGATATATCTCACAGTGATAGTGTGACAGTGGTTCCATCACTATACTTCTACTTCAGGGCGGTTGGATGGGGCAAGGATAGTTGGTTGTAGCCATTATCCGGTTGTAGCCAAAAAACATAGGGGTTTGTAGCCTCCTTATGGTTGTAGCGAGAGAATAGGGGATTTGGAGCTTCTTTCAGGTTGTATCCTTAGAAACAAGGGGGTTTAGAGCCTCCTTCCAGTTGCAACTGGAAAACAAAGGAAGTTGGTGATTCCAATGAATGTAATTCTTCAAGACATATAAGAAAAAACATTATGTAGTTTTCTCCCACGTTGGGTTTCCACGTAAAAAAATGGTGTATTGTGTATGTGTATGATTGTTCATTTGTTTAATGCTTATTTAATCTACAATTATTGATGATAATGCTACATTGATATAAAAATTGGATTATATGGTTAAAAATAATTAAATTTCTCTATTACTGATTCACCCCCACTCTCAGTAATCCAACAAGTGGTGTGAGAGTAGGTTCCTTCATAAATCAGTTTAACCACTGAAAGGTAGATCATGGAGAGAAACAACTTATACAAAAATGGAATACAAAAGTTCAATGGACAAAAGTATGCATTTTGGAGCATGAGGATGAAAACATATATACAACCACAAGGATTTGAAATTTGGCAATCAATTGTAGATGGATACACGGCACCAATAGTGTCACCAACAGATGACAAAGTAGTGAAACTCGATCAAAATAATTCCAAAGCTAAAAATTCACTTCTGGATGGTCTTAGTGAAACCGTATTCACCAAAGTTGCACATTTTAAATCCGCTAAATAGATTTGGGACAAACTTCAAAATATTTATGAAGGAGATTCAAAATTCAAAGAAGCAAAGCTTCAAACTTACAGAGGTCAGTTCTAACAACTTAATATGAAGGAAAATGAGAATATTGCAGCTTACTTTTTACGATTTGATGAAATAGTAAATGAAATCATAGGAATGGGAGAAGAAATCAAAGAATCTGTAATTGTTCAAAAAGTAATAAGATCTCTTCCTATGAGATTTGACCCTAAGATATCAGCACTAGAAGAAAGATTAGATCTAAACTCAATAAGCATGGATGAATTTCATGGAATATTCACAGCATATGAAATGAGAAATGAACAGAAAAATCCATATATAAAATAAGCAGCCTTCAAATCATCCAAAAAGTCAAAGCAAAAGGGAAGGAAAAAAGAAGAACATAGTAGCAGCAGTGACGTCTCGGAAGATGATGAATACGTGGGCAACTTTGTTAAAGGACTGAACAAGGGAACCAACGGTAGGTATAGAGGTAAGATTCCTTTAATTTTTTTTAATTGTGATGGTATTGGTCATTTTGATAACAAATGTCCTTATAAGAAAAAGAGAAATGATGAAGGTTACTCAAAAGGAAAACAAACATATAAAGGAAGAAGAACCACAAATAAAGTTTTCAAGAAAAGATTATGCACCAAAGAAGACATCTCATCATCAGATGTAGATGAAGTTAGTGACAGTCAGACATAAAGAGTTCTATTCATGGCAGTAGAAGACTCTGATAAAGAAGACTCCGAAGAAGAATATGAAGAAGTCGAAGAATAAATTAAAGAGGCAGAACTTGACTGCCAAGAGGAATTAAAGTGTGCCATATAAGTTATCAGAAGTGAAAAGGATAAAAAAAATAAAGTACAAGCAGAACTAGACAAGAAAGAACACACTCAAGAACTAGAACAAATGATCACAAATTTGAAGGTTCAAATAGAAGAAGATAAAAGAATTGAAGAAGCACTCAAAGAACAGCGAGAAGAAAAAGACAATATCATTGAAAATTTGGAAGCAAAGATTGTCACATTAAGAAAGGATCTTCAAAAGAAAAATATGTAGAACAACTCAAAAGTTTTGGATGACATTATCAGCAGTCAAAAATCTCATCATGACAAGTTTGGATTTGGATACAATCAGATAGAAAAAGGATCAATATCTAAAAGAATAGAGCAAGAAACATGTCCAAAAAGCTATGTAGAAACAATCAAGGGGGATAAGAAGATATACAAGGAATATTACAGGGACACTCATCCACCGAGAAGATTCAGATTTCAGAATCAACAACCAACAGATAGGCCTTAGGAAGAAGAAGAATTTATAAGAGTACCTCCTTTCAAAATATCGTCAACTCCCAGGTATCAAACTATATTTTTTGGTTTATGTTATGCATGTAATAATTTTGGACATAAAGTTGCAAATTGTAGAGCTAACAACAGGAACAAAAACAACTTTGAATGTCATACACAAAGAGGTTATCCAAGAAGGCTTAGTGAAACACAGAGAAGAAGTTACAACATGCTTAAATCTGTGAGCACTGAAATGGAATGTTACAAATGTAATAATTTTGGACACATGGCCAAAGACTGTAGAATGGCAGTCCCATCTAGAGAACTGCAACATAATAACAACAATCACAAACAAGAACCTCAGAAAAGGACATGGATAAGAAAGAAGGATCAGAATAGAAATGAAGAATGCACACTTGCTCTACAAGCTAGGCAGAAGAAGCGTGGTTGGTATGTTGAAAGTGACTATTCAAAACACATTACAAGTGATAGAGATAGGTTTCTTACATTACGAAAGGAAAGAGATGGATCAGTCTCCTTCAGAAATGATGATTCAGCTAAAATCATTGGAAAAAGCACAGTCAGAATTGGGAATAAGAATACTAAGGAACAAAATGTTCTATTGGTAGAAGATATGAAACATAATCTTCTAAGTGTGAGTCAAATGTGTGACCAAGGTCATAAAGTTACTTTCGATTCATAAAAATGTGAGATAAGAAAATAAGTTTCAGGAAAATTGATTTCTACAACTGTGAGAACTTCAAGCAACATATATGTATTTAGTGAAATTGGAAATGAAAAGTGTTTTCTAGGAAAGGAATATGAAAGTTGGATATGGCATAGAAGAATGGGTCACATACATTTTTATAACCTTGTCAAAGTCAGCAGAAGAGAAGTAGTCATAGAAATGCCCTGGATCACGAAAGCAACCAACACTTTGTGCAAGCATTGTTAACAAGGAAAGAAAACAAAGACCAAGTTCAAATCGAAAGAATATTCAACGACAAGACCACTTGAAATTGTGCATACTAATCTAGTTGGACCAACTACAACAAAGGGTTTAAAAGGTAAGAAATACTTTATGTTATTAGTTGATGATTATACAAGAATGACTGCAGTTTTCTTTCTTAAGAATAAGTCAGAAGATTTTGAAAACTTCAAGATCTACAAGGAAATGGTTGAAAATTAAATGGATTCAAAAATCAAATGATTGAGCTCTAATAATGGAGGAGAGTTCACTTCAAAGGAATTTATGGACTACTGCAACAATCATGGAATAAAAAGGAAATTCTATGTTGCTAGGACACCTCAATAGAATGGAGTTGTTGAAAGAAAGAATAGGACAGTACAGGAAATGGCTCAAACAATGCTGATGGATTCCAAATTGACAGATATATCTTGGACACAGGTAGTGCATACACCAGTTCCCATTCAAAACAGAGTAATTATCATAAACAACACTGACAAAACTCCCTACGGGCTATGGAAAGGAAGACCAACAAATGTGAAGCACTTAAGATTCTTTGGAAGCAAATGCTACATCAAAAGAGAAGATGGAAAAATGGGAAAATTTGAATCTTGTGTGGACAAAGGAGTACGGTTACTCAAGTACAAGGAAAGCATATGAGTGTTACAATCTGAGATTGAACAAAGTTGTTGAAAGCATCAATGTAACTATTGATGAAACATGCAGGCCAACATAAAAGGAAGAAAAAAATGAATCAATGGAACAACTTTTTGAAGAAGAAGTAGAAGATGAAAAGGAGGTAGAAGAGGAAGATGAAGATAATCTGATAGAAGCAGAAGAGAAAGTCCAAAAAGTTCCTCTAAAGACACCTAGCAGACGAGTACAGAAGAATCATCCTTCGGATCAAATTATCAGAAACAAAGACGCAGGAGTTGAGACTAGAGGAAGAATCTGTTCACCATAACAAACACACCTAACACTCACATCTACGATTGAACCAACCTATTTTGAAGAGGATAGTAAAGATGAATTTTGGAACAAAGCCATGAATGAAGAATTGGATCAAATAAAGAAAAATAACACTTGGGAATTGGTTCCAAGACCAAAGGATAAGAATGTGATCGGCACAAAGTGGGTATACAAGAATAAATTGAACGAAGATGGACAGGTTACAAGGAACAAAGCTATATTGGTTTGTAAAGGATATGCACAGGTTGAAGGAGTCGAATTTGAAGAGACATTTTCCCTAGTTGTTGGAATGGAAGCGATATGATTGTTTTTAGCTTATCCATGCTCCAAAAATATCAAAGTGTATCATATGGACGTAAAATCATATTTTTTGAATGGGGAACTTGAAGAAGAAGTCTACATTGAACAACCAAAAGGATTTCAATTGTCAAAGAATGCAGACTATGTGTGCAAATTAAAGAAGGCCTTGTATGGTCTAAAACAAGCTCGTAGAGCATGAAACTCTATATTGGATAAATATCTACAACAGGCAAGGTTCAGAAAAGGAAGTGCAGACAACAACCTATACATTAAGGTAAGTCAGGGTAATATTTTATTAATTGAAGTTTATGTTGATGATATTATTTTTGGTAGTGATGATAACAGGTTAAGCCAGAAATTTGCAAAGGATATGCATAATGAATTTGGAATGTCATTATGTGGAGAACTATCCTTCTTTCTGGGACTTCAGATACATCAAAGCAACCAAGGAATTTTTATTTCTCAAACCAAGTATATCAGAGAAATACTAAAGAGGTTCGGAATGGAAGATTGCAAACTAGTTATCACTCCCATGAAAACCAGTTGTAAGTTAAGAAAATATGATGATTCAAAGTACACAGATCATAGGCAATACAGGTCAATGATTGGTATCCTACTATATGTGACAACATCCAGACCAGATGTAATGCAGGTAGTTGGACAGGTGTCACAATTTCAAGTAGCACCAAAGGAATCACATGTGTCAGTAGTGAAGAGGATTTTCAGATATCTCAAAGGAACAAAAGAGTTTGGATTATGGTATCCAAAATGAAATGATCTATCTCTTATTTCCTACACAGATGAAGATTGGGCATTTTGTATTGATGATCGATGAAGCACCAGTGGAGAAGAATTCGACTTGTGTGAGTGTTTAGTATCATGAATAAGCAAGAAACAATCATCAATATCTCTATCTATAGCCAAGGCAGAGTGTATTGCAGCAACAACATGTTGTACAGAGGTTCTTTGGATGAAAAAAACTCTGATAGATATACAGGTTGAGTATGATGAGCCCATTCCAATATATTGTGATAATACAAGTGTCATCAGTATCTCAAAGAACCTGGTGATTCACTCCAAGATGAAGAATATTCCAATCAAATAACACTTTCTATGAGAACAGGTTATAGAAAAGAACATCAGAGTTGAGTATGTGGGCACAAAAGAACAAGTGGTAGACATCTTTACAAAACCACTTTCATGGGAAGCCTTTGCATATCTTTTCCAGAGACTCGGAGTTACTTCTACTCCAAAATGAATGCTTTTGAATGTTTATCTTTTATGTCTTAGATGTACATGAGGAAGCA
>ML776876.1:1345001-1391184 GCA_009831015.1 Picea engelmannii | reverse complement strand
GCTGGAGTGAGATTTCAAAGGAAGGGAGCAGCTTTGATTTGAATTTGTGTTAAATATATTATTATTATTTTTGTTTATAATTTTTTTTTTTTTTTTTGGGATGATGATGGGAACAGCAACCTCTCAAGAGTATATCCAATAGCCCGCAAGCCAGATATACCAGTAACTTGTGACTCAGCAGGGGCCGAGACGTCCCGAGGCCCACTGAAGTGAACTCCACTAAGTGAACCTCTATCCCAGGGGTCGTCTACCCTTCCAGCCTTGTCACAACGGACTAATATGAGCATCCCTACCCGCTCCGGTTTTGAACTTATGACCTCCCCAGAGATAACACATGTTCTTAACATAGACGAGAATAACATAATTCAAGGTGATGTACTTCTGTGTGCCATGTAAGAATATGATTAATGACTTTTTTTTATGTTTATATTCTGTTAGGAGGTTGTGGTTTTTGGATTATTTGATAACCCAATAACAACGAATATAGTCAATATAACCTTAGGCCGTGTATTTCGACAAATGGAAGTAGGTCAATAAAATGCTCCATTACCACTTGATCCATTTACCTGTGGTGGTTATACGCCATTCCACTTGTTACGAAGAATGTGGTACGTGGCTATTTCTTACAATCCACTGACCATATTTCTGCATGGGGTAGTGGCTTCTCTACATAACACTGCTTATCGCTGCTGTTCGTGTAGGGCCTACCCTTCACGCCCTTGGTGTCACGGGGAAACGACAGGGTAATAAGAGGATCTGACAGTGTGGTGGTAATTGCCTCGGCATTATCCGACTCGCTTCCCCTCTCCACACAAAAGAAAAATGGAATACGACTTCCATTGAATGCGCTGCTCATAAAAATATTCATAAGAGAGCTAAGTACTCGCGTATGACCAGATTCAGTCATAAAAGTATAAATGAACATACGTCGAAGTTACAAATACATGCGTGGAAATTTCTTTTTATACGGTGCAATTATTGGTGTCCGTCTTTAGTCGTTCCCGGTCAGAGATTATTTAGTTATTAACACTAAACTAAGTTTAATATTAAACTTTTTCTTGTTGACATTTAGGTATGGGTAGTAAACAAAGGAGTGGGCTAACTTCCTAGTAATTTTTTTTTGAATTTTGTTTTTAAGGCAAAAGAAAATGGGTCCGAATCTGGTCAGATTTTCAGAGGTAGTTTGAGTTTTACATGGATCAAAGTTTCATGCATTTCAGAACCTTACTTCTGGAATTTTACTTTATTGAAAACCAATCCAGATGTTCAAAAAATCAATCAAAATTTTAGATTAACAAAAAAAAAAAAACGTGCCTAAAATTTAAAACAGAGAACAGGAAATTTAAAAATATAACAGTTAGACATAGACTGATTGAGTTCCTTAATTTGAGTGGCTACAATATATTTGGTAATCTATCTGCGGTTCAATTTTTAAATCCTACAGGTTGTTGGCAGCCCAATACAATCAGAGGGCTTAAAAAGTTGAAACATCTTACTTTAAGAGGATGTCAAAGTATAATGGTCAATTCACATGACATTCATCATGTCACTTCAATGAACCAGTGGGTATTGAACTACATACAATAGAATGATGATGCAACTATGTTTATATTTGATGAAGTTCACGATCATATTCATCAAAATATATTTGATTCAGTGTAGGATTGTGTTGTCGTTAACATGGATAATGTGAAATGGTTGCCAAGTGATTGCTTAATTTCTTATTGTAAAATTTCACCTCATTGTACCAGTGTTTGCCAAGTTATTGATTGATTTCTTATGAGAAAATTTTACCTCATTGTGTGTTAGTTTGAAAATTGGAAAATATTAGAAATGATTAATAGTGATGAAGGGAGCTTTTACTTCTGGATATTGGCTTTGGCATTAAAAAAAATGTGAGTTTTAGCTTTTCAATGTTAAACGTATTGCAACTTGTAAAGTTAAGCACGTTAGAGACTTTGTGAAATCATTTGAGGTGTGGAAATAAAGTATAAATGAAAACTCATAATAGTTCACTGTTAATGAAATTGTGATGGGAAATGAGGATATTTAATTTAAATATAATATATTGTAATAGTTTAAAGGAATTGGACATTGGAATTTGTGGTTTCTCAATGTTAGAGGATTTGATTCTATTTTATTTAGAAAAGTTGAAAAGTATTAGGAAATTGGAATGAAAAAATATTCTCAAAACATGAATGGGATAATTAGTATTTTGAGTGACATATTGCTTTAATCAACCAAAATTTTATAAAATCAAACAAAATAAATGAAATGAATAAAGATAAAAGCATTATATTTTCTATCTATTTTATATTATTATAAAGATAAAAGCATTATATTTTTTATCCATTTTATTAAATAATATAGTGAAATAGTTATCATTAAATTAATGATTTTTATATTTTTAAAATTTATTATAATATTAATATTTTTCAACTAAGAAAGTTTTTAATTTTGGATTTTGAATGTTATTCATATTACATATGTATGTATTTCAAAATATTAATATTAATATTAATATAATGAAATAGTTATCATTAAATTAATGATTTTTATATTTTTAGAATTTATTATAATATTAATATTTTTCAACTAAGAAAGTTTGTAACTTTGTATTTTGAATGTTATGTAATATGTATGTATTTCAAAATATTTACATATTTTATATAAATATTTGTTAATTTAATGGATTTGTTTTCTTTTATTTTTTAGTTATTTATTTTTTCAAAATTATTATTAATAATCTATATTATTATAAATATATTTAACAAAATTGTTGTGGGCTTTTCTCTTTTTTTTGAAATATTAGGATTGAGGACAATTCAATGATAACTTCTCTCCATTGATTTTTAATACTGATATTAATCTTTTCATAAGAAAAGTTTTTAGGTGAATAGTTTAACTAATTTAACAAACTTTTAAAACCCATATTTTTGTATTTACACAAAAATTATTAGGGTACAAGAAATTAAAAATTATATAATTTTATTATTAATTATTAATTTTATTTATTATTTAACTAAATTATGGGTATTTTGGAAATGAAATAATGCCATAAACTATTAATATACTTAATCATTAAATATTTTTATTTATAATTTTAATTTCAAAAGTCAATAAAAAAATATGAAAATTCTCATTCTTCCCACATTCAATTTTTTATAATTTTGAAATTCATTATACATCTTTTGAAATGAAATGATTTGTTGGTGATACATAAGGAGTAGACTTCCATTATTACTACCAAATACTTCTAAATCTTGAGTTGTTAAGAAAAATTCTTAAAGAATTAGAATTAGAAGTTGTTTTAAATTTTGCCAAAAAAAAACGTTTTTACATTTAAAACTTCTAAATATTATTTTTATTATTTTTACTTCCTTTCCAAATATAAATCTTAAAAAATATTAAACAAAACTTATTAATATTATTTTTATTATTTTTACTTTCTCTCCAAATATAAGTCTTAAAAGATATTAAATTAAAATATAAATTTGAAATTGATTAATATTTAAATAAAAATTAAAAATTAGATAATAAAATGTTTAAAGATATTTAAAATATACATATAAACTCTTTCAAAATACAAGAAGGAGAGATCATCAAGGAAAAAGAGTTGGTGGATTACTTAAAGGAAGGGCACATAAACTTCATGAATCAACTTTTACGTTTAAGGATGAACTTATCAATAAATGAAAAATGATAATGGTTCTTAATCTAGTGCAAGACCTAAGTTACAATAACTTATTAATTTTAAAGATTTTTTTCTTTTGGTAAGAAATAGCTAAGAAACAATGATTATGTTTCTAACCAGTGACTTTAATATCATGGAGTGCCTTAACAACACACTTTGTTACCCCTACACCTAAGGGACATTTTAAAGATAATTTGAAAATACACTCATATTACTATATTTCTATAATAGTTGTAAAAATCTAAGTATTATCTTAGTGTTTTTTTAAAAAGATTGTTGTAATTATTTAACTAAATAAAAAAGTTTTAAAAATGAAATAATACTCTAACCCATTAGTATAAATGAGATTGGTAATCTTAATTTTAAAGATGGTTTGAAAATATAAAACTTATTAAAGAGTTGTAGTACAATAATAATAATACTGGGGTTTTTCTTAACCACCTAAATTCATTTTTTTAAATAGTTTATTTTATAAAAATGCAACCTTTCAAGAGCCTTATTCTCATTTTTTTTTAAATAAACCCTTTTATAAAAATAACTATCACACACACTCAGGGAAAATCAATTTTGAGGTTTAAGGATGAAATTATAAATCAATGGAAGGTGACTAGGGTTCTTGGTCTAGTGCAAGATATGGATAAAGAAAAGGAAAAAGGCAAGGGATCTTGGTAGTATCCTAATACTCTAAGAAACCTAGAACCTAGAAGTAAAGTTGAGCACTATAGAATAATCCCCCTAATCCGAAATTTAGGAGACTTGTACAATTTTTTGGCTAAGTTTTGAGCTTAGGGAGAAGGACATAAGTCCTATTTATTGTCTACCAAGAAATAGGGTATTGATTTATTCTTATTGTGAGGGGGATGAGGACCTCAAGGTACTATCCATTAAAATTTCAGGGGAGAGTTATAAGGATGTGAAAAATGAAGTTAATGTTAATAGATCCAAACCTCAAGACCTTCATTCCCACGTGTAGAGGTGAAGGAGAGGATAGATTAGAGTGATTACGCATTAAACAAGGTTATTTGTCCATGCTATATTTATAGCTTATTAAATGGATTAGGATATGGACTGGGTTAGGATATCTATTGTGGTGGGAAATATCAAAAGGTTTACAGGAAGCTAGAGGTGAGGAGGAGACATTGAAGCAACTAAAGTTTTGACTATGTAAATGAAAAACAAAGTCTGTTATGGATAAGAAAGAGAGGGTTAAGCTAGTTTTGGGAGAGGATGTGGGGATGGAATTGAATGAGGAGATTATGGAATATATCCCAAATCCTCTTTAGGGGGTGGATATTTTTACAAAGTATATAGTTAAGGGGGTGGAGGAGTACCCTAGGAAAAAAATCCTAAAGAGGTGAAGTAAAAATGAAAGAGAAACTTTAGGGAAGTAGATATAAGTTAGTTGGATTGCGATAGGTATAAACATGACACTAAAAGTAACAGAAAAATGATCTAGATTTGGAAACAAGATAACATATTCAATGGGAGTTATTGAGGAAATTTGTCTGAGGCAAGTGCAATCAATCCAACCTTTACTTCATAGAAGAATTTTATAGGTGGAGACAAAGCTTATGGTAGTCTCCAACTCAAGAGGAGGCTTTATTGGAAAGAAATTTGACATAGAAGATTTGAAGGGTTATAAATGGCTAGAAGGGATTGTCATAGGAGGAAAGAGTTCTAAGAAAAGGAAAGATCCAAACATATGCATTAACACATGATAAGATAATAAGTCAAGATTGTTGTAGGAGAAGACATACTTCTTCAACAAATTTTGGAATATCAAAGGAAGATGTTGATTGAAATATTCCATTATCAAGTGGGAGAATAAATGCTAAGGAGATAGATGCCATGCCACTAGAATGAGTTTGTATGTTATGAGCTCAAATTCCACATGATGTAAACCCCCACTCGCTCCCTAGGGTCTGTGTGACCTCCCGATCTATGATCATTCAACTTTAGGAGTTGAATAAGCTCATAGGCTCCTTTTGAGCCTTCAAAACCAACACATGGGACTTAAACATTCTTCTCGAATGCAAAATCTACTTTTTGGGGATCCATGAGAACTAGAAAGCCCTACCTAGGACCGTGGGCTATACCTCGAGTCTTGGAAGAATTTAGGACTTCATATCTATCGGGCTTCGACGAATCTGCCCACTCCAACACACAAAGCACCCGTAGTGACAAAATTTGAATTAGATTGGATGGTTCCTATTCTGCCACCGAATCTACGGTTAATAATTCACTTCACGACTCTGGGCTTCGAGGATTTTCATGAAACCTCTTCGCATGTCTCCTGGAGTGTCGGACCGATAAATACACACCACAGGAAATCAACGGATCACACCTTTTCATTGACCAATGACCACGATCCACTCCGGGGCTATGGAATTCGGGAGTTCCAAATGTCTATCACATGCAATCCTACAGAGTGTTGGACTAGCGAACTCCTGAAGGACCCAAATAGAAAGTTCCTAAGTCTCGATAGATGGATGACATGGATTTACTCTTGGCTTCGGGAGTTTGGGCGTTCACACAATGCGACCCCTTGTATCTCTCGAATGCTGAAATGTCGAAGGAAATCCCCTTCCTCCATGTGTCCTCCTTCAGATCAATGACTCAGATCAACTCCAGACTTTGGAACTCCGGGGGTTCCGTCTCCTTTGTGTCCAACACGCAATTTCTTTCAGACTCGCGAAGTCTTAAATACTTAGAGATTAAAACCCTGCACTACTTCTCCAGATCTGAAGGTGATGAGAGAGCCTAGATCCTTCCAAATAGATCTCATCTGTTTGACCCTTAAAATGAATAAACTCCTTCCTCCTTAAGGATTTTGGTCACTATCCTTTTTGAGATTTGTTCCTTGAGGTGCTTCAGACCTCAAGAGAACTCCTTACGTCCTTTGAACCGATGAATGACTTCAAACTTAGAATTTTTTTTAAAATCTCCCCATGCACTCCTTGTGCTCATCCTCTCTAAGACTTCTTCAACACTTCGACTAATTGTTGGCCTGACGCACACCTTGCACGGTTATTCTTCATACTTTTCTCTTCATTGAGCGACTATGCACTCCTTCCACTTCCTCTGCAAAGTTTCATGCCACCTTTTCTGAGCTTTTGAGTCATACTTGACTCGGCCTTCGCACTCCTTTTGGGCACTATGCACTCCTTGCACTAGAACTTCAGAAGAGAAACATTTGAAACTTATAGAAACATTAATATTTCACACATCTAACTGTGAAATGCATTCTCAAGCACATAAAACAAATAAAATAGAGAACATGACATTCACTCCATAAAAATTAGAAATAAGTAACATGGTATGCATTTGGAACCAAACCTTTTATGCTTGTATTCATTCAACAAAGTATGTACATGCACTCATACAGTTCTCTGCCAGCTCTCTATGATAACCAACAACAATTAAAATATTCTTCAACAACCTACTTGGGCATACATTACACACATTTATACACAGAGGGGATTCTTGATCCTTCCTACTGACTACCTTAGTGCTATCTTATTGTAGTTAAAACACCTATCTACTAAGGCTTATTAAAATAAATGGCCATTACACTCACATACGAGTTGATTCTCAATATATGTACAATCCTAACTTTGTATTAAAGAAAATACAATCTCCAACGATCTCATTGAATGGATCAAGCCTCCAAACATTAAAAAGGTCCTTAATTACAATACTTTCAAAATATAAAAAATGACGTGCTCTCCTCAAAATTCAAAACAATTTTAAATGTGCGCGTTGGGCATTGATTTGTCCTCCACTTGGCCTCCTTTGGCACTGATCGCAATGCTCCTGCATCACTACATAATGTTGAGGAGATATAGGTTTTATTTTCAAGATGGAGAAGAATGCCAATAGGGTTTTGGATAACCTCTAGTATTGGGATTCTGATAATTTTGTTGTTGGTAAGGTGGAATGGATGCTTTGACTTAACATATGAACTAGTTTTGAAGAAGATGTTGTGGGTGAAAATCCTAGAGATCTTGAGGTCATAATTCCCAAGTTTAAAGTTCCCAAGGTCATATTTCCCGAGGTTAAAGTTCCTAAGGTCATAGTTCTTTAGGTCAAAGTTACTAAGGTCATAATTCCTGAGATCAAAATCCCTGATGTCATATTTCATCAGGTCATAGTTTGTGAGGTCAAAGTTCATGTCATAGTTTTGAGAGGTCATATTTCTTGATATCATAGTTCTAGAGGTCAAAGTTGTTGAGGTCATAGTATGTGAGGTCAAAGTTCTCGAGGTCAAAGTTGTTGAGGTCATAGTTTGTGAGGTCAAAGTTCTCAAGGTAAAAGTTCATAAGATTATAGTTCTTGAGCTCATAGTTCCTAAGGTAACACTTATTAGAGATTCATATCTCCTAAGGTCATAGTTTTGGAGTCAAAGTTCCTAAGGTCATAGTTCCAAAGGTCAAAGTTCTCGAGGTCATATTTTGTGAGGTCAAAGTTTCTAAGTTCACAATTTTAGAGATAAAACCTCGTGAGATCATAGTTTCGAGGTCAAAGTTTCCAAGGTAGTAATTCTATAGGTCATAGTTCTGAAAGTCAAAGATCATGAGGTCATAGTTTGTGAGGTCAAAGCTCATAAGGTCATACTTCTAGAAGTTAGAGTTCTATAAGTCATAGTTATTGAGGTCATAGTTTTGGAGGTCAAAGTTTTTTAGGTCATAGTTCTTGATGTCATAGTTAGTGAGGACATAATTATTAAGGTCAAAGTTCCTAGAGATTCATAGTTCATGAGGTCATAATTCTTGAAGTCATAGTTTCATAGGTTAGGTTTTTGTATGTTTAGTGTTTTTTCATTTATTCTTAATGTTAAAAATGCCTTTGGAGCCTCATTGTAATCATCATCTTGTAAATGCGCATAGCTGTCACATATATTCTCAGAGATAAGATACCACCAAGGGTAATGGGAATATGTACAACCATAGGACAACTAGTATAAGCCACAAATAAAGAAGGGTAATGGGAAGACAAAGAAAGAAACTAGGAATTGATGTGAATTCCATAAAATCCCCTGGCACAACACCAATGAATGTCTCTCGAAGCAGTCATTGGTGACCAAGATGAAAGCTTCAAAGCCAGATATTGGCTATGACTCTGATTTAGAGCCAAATAAGGATGACTTTCGTATATGCGCATATATGGAAACCAACCACTTCCATATATTCGCATATATGGAATCCGACCACTTCCATATATGCACATTTATAGAAGGGCTTATGTATATATGTATATATGGAGGTTGACCACTTCCATAAATGTGCATAAACATAATCCACCTTTCATATATGCACATATATAGAACTGGTCAACTTCCGTATATGTACTTGCATGGAAGTGGTTGGCTTATGTATATGCACATATACAAAAGTCGACCAACTTTTGTATATGTGCATATACGAAAGTTGGTCACTTTTGTATATGTGCACATGTACATAAGTGACCTGATTTCATATATGCACATATATGGAGGTCCACCACTTCCGTATATGTGCATATACGAAAATTGGCCACTTCAATAAATGTGCATATATGAAAGCCACCTTATGTATATGTGCATATACAGAAGTGGCCAACGTCCATATATGCACGTATACAGAAATAATAATAATAATAATAATAATAATAAAGCATGTCAAAATGTATTAGAACAAATAATTGTGAGAATTATAGGTCACTGTAAATAAACATATCATAATCGAAATGAGTAGATAAAATATCATGAAGGAGTAGATAAAATATAAAAATTTGACAACTTACTATTTGGTATGGTGTAGGTAAGAAAATTACTTGTCAGTACAAGGATTTGTCACTATAAATGAAAATGACAGGAAGCTTGCTCAGTTTAGAGTGACAATAGAGGTGAGGGGCAATGGAAAATATTATTTCCCTTGTTATGATTGTAGGGGCTTGCAAAGAAGAAGACTTTTAATAACAACATCTGAAAGACATTGTAGGGAGAAGGGGCACACCGAAGGGGGTTATGAATATCGTCTCTTGGTAAGAGGATTCAATATTTAATGTATTCTCTGTAATAGTCATCATGTCATGATTTTTAGTAATATTTCTTATTGTTTTTTTTTATATTTTCTATACACACTAACGTTTCTACATTGTTTTTAAGTAGATAGACGATGCCCCCAAAATGTTGACCTCTAGAGAGGTATTTGCCAAGTATTAGTAGAAATACTCCTTTACAGGGTGATGAACTTTGAGATCAGAATATCGAAGATGTTGATCAAGTTATTAATGATGATATGGATGGAGATAACGTTAGTGATACAAATCAGGAATATGAGATACATAGATTGATCCAAGACACATTTTCTCCATTGGATGAGGACAACCATGATGATAGTCATGATGTTGATCCTCTACTGAAAAAATCTTCTATCTCATATATTGTTGTTGGTGAACTTGAAGGCTTTGAATGGTTTATCAAACATATGCCTCACATAGATACTAAGGTATTTAATTTGTTAATTATTTATGCCTGCATGTTCACAAATACTTAAAAGGTTCATTTTTTTCCTATATTGCTATTGTTTTCTAATTTGTAAAGTATGGATGTGATATTGATGATTAATATTGTTTACATTGACTTATTGTTTTGGATTTTGTAGATTGTTAGGTGAATTTCTATTACCGATGTCAAATATTTTTCCATGCACATATCGAGAAATATCCGTGATTATGAAAGAAATTGGAATGTAGTATCAAGCTATTGATGCATGTCCTAATGATCATATCATATACTATGGACAATATGCATTGGAAACTGAATTCCCACAATGTCAAATAAGTACATATCTAACTGATAAAGTGTCAAATAGGGTGCCTCACAAAGTTCTTCATTATATTCTGATAATTCCACATTTCCAGTGGTTGTTCAGGTACAAATGCATAACACAGTTTATGGATTTCCATGCAAAGAAAAAAATTCGAGACGATTTTCTTCGAATGCTTGCAGATGGTTCTGCATTGAAGTACATCGAAAAAAAGTGGTCAATTTTTAAAGAAGATCCTCTTAATGTTAGACTTTCATTGGCAACTGATGGTGTCAATCCATTTGAAGAGTTTCGTTATACATACTCAGTGTGGCCTGTTTTTTTTATAAACAATAACCTTCCTCCTTGGATGTCGATCAAGAGAGAGCATAGAATGTTGTTAATGATTGTTCTAGGTATTTAATTACCTTTTATTTTCTTTAAAGTATGACAACATATTTCATTTATTTGTTTCATGAATGGTAATTATGTATTTTATATATAATGACATCTAGATAAGTATAATTAATCATGCAATATATTGAACCAATTAGGTAAGTACTAGGTTAAAGATATGAGCATATATATTGAACCTCTTATCGATGAGTTGTTGAAGTTATGGGTTGGCGTCAATATGTATGACATCTCTAGACCAATAGGGAAAAAACAATTTCAATTCCATGGAATACTATCATGGACAATTCATGATGCTCCTGGGTTAACAAATTTTTGTGGTATATTGTTACTTTCTTTTGTGATTTAATATTATATAAATATATATTGAAAATATCATGCATTAGTTTAAATTGTAACTCTAATTCGCTACATTAATTCATATATCTTGTAGGTCTTCAAACAAACGGTAAATTTGCATGTCCAGTTTGTGGTCCCAGGGTAAAATATCATCGTTCAAGGAGTTTAGGAAAGGAATTATTTGATGAGTATAGGCACTTTCTGCCTAAGAACCATAGTTATCTAACTACAAACAAAGAAAAATTCAATGGTAAAGAAGAGAATGGAAAAAAACCATGAAGAATGACACCTCACCTATAGAAGTTGGAATATATTAGAAATCATCAAGGTATGCAAATTATTTATGTATGATATATTATATAAATCTTTGGTTAATTTCATTAGTATTAATTTCATTTTGTTTGATTAATTAGTGTTAATTTCAATTTGTTGATGTTTCATGAATGTCGTCAAGGCATGAATGGGCTTCCACGAGGAATGAAAAGTTACCCGATGCAATTTAGTAGGTTTCCATACTACGAGAACCTACAAATAGTTCATCTCTTTGATACAATGCATATCAGGAAGAACATAGCATAATTGTTATGGAGAATATTAGATGAAAGGAGTGACAAAGAGAGAATTGGAAAGATTTGTAGTGATATCCAGGAAGCTAATCACACATTGCAAAGTGTTATTATTAATTTTAATGGTGATGTTCATGAACAAAATACTAATATTCCTTGGTTATTGATGAAGCAACAAAGAAATATTGTAAAAGAGGTCATTCGAAAAATTAGGTTTCCGACGAGGTTTTCGTCCAACATACAAAATATCTTAACGAAAAAAGGTTATTTTGGTGGGGTTAAAACACATGACTGACATACATTCATTAAGGCAATTAGTAGGTTATAATATATTTCCTTATTGGTAAGAATGTTTTGGAAACAAATAATGATTATTTGTTTTTTGTTATAGTATGTTCTACCTTTATCTCTCCCGAACGACTTTGACAACAACATAAAACAAATTATTTATGTACTTGGAAAATACATGATGTAAGTAATGCTTTATATGGAAAATGTACATCTTATGTGATTTGTAACAGAACTTATTGACATATTATGTTTTATCTGCAAATTTATGTATTCCTTGATATTATTTTATTGCATCGACATTTGTAGGTGGATTTCATCAAAAGAAATCCATAAAGAAGATATAAGGTATTGGAAGAGATAAATTCCTTGACTAATGTATCAAATGCAGTAGTATATACCTCCAACATTTTTCAATGCACAAGAACACTACCTCATACACCAAGTGGACGAGATTGAATTACGTGGACCAATACACGCAAGGTCGATGTGGATGGCGGAGAGGCAATTAAAGTCATTGAAGGATTTTGTTAGACAAAGAGCATGTCCTGAGGGTTCTATGGTTGAGGGATATATGGTATAGAAATGCATGGTGTATATTAGTCAATATATACCTAAAATAGCAAAAAATATGAATGTTACTCGCATTTGGCATATCAACTCCATCAACAAATTTGAAGGGGAGGTCCTATTGGGGAAAGGTAAAATGAGGACTGTGAAAGCTAATTATTATATGTTGATGTAGATTTAATATATTACACATTTATTTTTCCAATTTTATTTTATCATACTGATTTTTTATATTTTTTATTCCTGCATATTGAACTATATTAAACTATTCATTTATTAACAATATCTAATTAATGATATTAAATTGTTATTTTATCATATAGTTTCTTGAGAGTGGGATGCTTTACATTTGTACATTGCAAACAACCTTGATTGTATGGACCATTGGATAGAATATACTGAAGAATACTTCGGTAGGTTATCATGGGAAGGGGTGAGTAAGATGATTAAAACAATTCATCGTCATCGAGATCAATTTCCTAATCTTACGTCAAGGGAAGTTGATTTAGCCTTTGGTTAAAAGATAATCAGGCAAGTAAATTGTTTACCCACATTTGGTTTGTTTAATTTTTGAAATATATATTTACTAAGTCCTATATGAGTTTTATTAATTGGCAATGCATTTTTTACTTGTTGTCCATGTTGTAGTTGAAACATCACAAGGCTATGTGGTGTAATGGTCATAATTTTTTTATCAAAATGTTGGATGATAAGATGAAAACATCAGATCTTGGGATAACTGCAATGTTTAAGGTCACCAACATTTCCTCTAGAAGTGACAGAAATTTGGAAGAAATTGAGAATAGGTTGCCCCTGTTTAGTAGAGAGTGAACTATTTTCAAAACTAAGAGGATCTCTGTGCGATTGTGCCTAACCATGTACTACTTGAACCCATTAAGCCATGATAGTAAGTGGATTAGTATTAGATTTATAACACTTGAGGCCTACTTAATAATTGGACAATGAAGTATGGCTTCAAAGAAGGAGAAAGAAAAAAAGTTTAATATAACAATGTATGCTCCTTTTCACCCCTGCTTCTCTGTGCAAATTCCCCTATAGGACCTCATAGGCCTTTCTGTCTCGACTCTATTGACATTCTATCTACCTACACAAAAAACCACAAATAGAAAAGGGAAATATTTCATCGAAGGAATTAATATGTCCGGGGTAAGTTTCGGAGGACTGCAAAGAGTTATATTATAGGTTGAAAGTGAGTTTAGCAGGAAGGGATTTTAGGTGACGGTGAGTTCAAGTATCACTTCATTAAACATATTCCCCAACATGACTCTAATGAAATTTGGGGTTGTAGAGGCATTTCATCAACCTATGTGGCCGCATTTCATCCCCAGCAAGCCAATCAAGAAGGGTTTCCAGACTCAAATATTACTCACACACCCACTCTATATATCAACCTAGATCTTCCTCATTTTGTTTTAATTTTCTTGGTCTAATTTTAAAGAAAACAACTATTAAAATACATTGTGCTAGGGATAGAGTACATGATGGGAAACAATGACTTGTGAATGGGGCCAATGTTGAATCTTTTTCAAAATGTTTCTATATGCACTGAAATTTGACATGGATAGATTGTTTATATTCCTTGAAGATATGGGAGGGTTTCTAGACTCAGACATCACTCACACACCCAACAAAATCCAACTTGTTCCTTAGGCACAATTGTATGTACACCGTGAAAGTCGTAATTCCTTACTCTTTTTGTGATGTAATTTCCACATGAAGGATTCATTGTCACCATCAATCAATGCTCATATTATGATCTACAATGACATTTGACCAAAGATAATGTATCACCTTTAGTGGATCATACATATATATTCTATCCCTACTAGTTAGTTGGAAAAACCTCCTTCACAATTGAATTATGTGGCCACTTCCACCATTTTTTTGATATAAACTCCCATAAATAATGAGCCTTTGACTCATTTTCATGACTTAGGGAGATAGATTAAAACTAGAAATTTATCCTTAAGGGTAACAAATCCAATTTCACCCCCTATGTGCAAAAGTGTCACAATGATAAATTATTAGAGGCCATGGCATTTTTATATAGTCTTTAGGATAACCTCCATAATGGATATCCTATTGAATTTGACCCTAGGCCTATCTACTCCACTACTATCATTTCCTTATACTCTATCCCTTTGGAAATATTGATCATTTTGATTCATCTCTACCAACAACACCTCTAACTTGAAGAAGATACCTTGGATTAAATTTCCATACTTAATTTTATTGATGTTTCCATCGAACGAGATGTTGTCAAACTATTTCTTGTTGACATGAATAATCTAATATCACTTTCTAGTTTTTGTTTTGGGTGTAGGACCTTGCATTGAATTGTATGGTTCCTATAGATCATTTTCTTAGCAATGTTTAGATGAGTAAGGTATATTCTTGAACTCTCATATAGAATTAGGATCATTTCCCTATGCATTGTTTCATTTAAACCTTTTTCCATCTTAAAATTGTCCTAGGAATATCCCTATCAAACATTGGTACATTATTCCATCCTCTTCACTTTGAAAACATCTAATGGTGGAGACTTCCTATGATGGGTTACCCTAGAGTAGTATCATTTTTCAATTTGGCACCCACCCTAATAATATTTATCACCAAGAGCTTATGTAGCTTTATTTTTCATATGGAGCTTCATTCTCATATGTAATATAGTTCAACAGTAAATTGATGGGAAACAATAAGCTGTGAATGGGGCCAATGTTGAAATTCTTTCAAAATGTTTCTATATGCACTAAAATTTGACATGGATAGATTGTTCGCATGCCTTAATGATATGGAAGGTTTTATAGAGTCAAATATATAATAATAGATGAAAAAGCATGTGTGTTGTCAATGAATTTTAAAAGGAACAATGAACAATCATTGTACTAGGTCTAGACATGGGCAATGGTGACCTGTGAATGGGGAAAACATTGAAATTTTTTCAAGTTGTTTCTATATGCACTGAAATTTTACATGGATAGACTTTTTGGATGCCTTAATGATATGGGAGGGTTTCTCGAAAAAAAATTTACTCACACACCCACTTTTTCCCATCATCAATTCATCATGTAAACCATAAACCCTATTTTTCTTTCAAAGTACACAAATAGCTTGACACAAGTTTTAAGTTTGCATCAACCTTTCTTCATTTTTCTTTCAAGTTCTACATTGTATAGACAATGTATGTGTGTATTATTTGTGATGAAAAATCCCTCTTTTCGTTCATTGTTTAATCAACACTATAAAAATGATTGTGATGAATGGCCCATGCACCCCTAAGGAAATTTCTATGATCTTGTACTTTGTCATTTGACTCTAGAGAATTCCTTGGACAGCCATGAGAACCATGGTCGATACTTCATGTTACAAATGCATTTGAAATGACCATTTTTATATAACATATTTCATGTGTGATTCCATAAATCTCTAGGCATGGACCATGAAAGATAAAATGATATGGGGTCCCTGACTATGGGGACTTGGTGCTAGTCTAAGTTTAAGTCTATGTTGTATTCCTAGTTCTAGTTGGTTTAAGTGAAAGTCCTAATCCTAATATGTAGGCTCATCCCTATCAAATAGTACATAATTGAAATCATACTTTTCAATGTGGGCCACTTTTTAACAATATTCCATGTGGTGCATATGTGAGATATTTATATGAACAAATTTTCCTAGAACAATCCACATCTATGGTGTCATGGGAGGTGGGATTCCCTACAAAGGATTTGGGTGATTTTTTTCAACTAAGGGTTATATGTGGTTGTTCACAATGCAAAGGAATAAGAAACATCTCTTGTTGAGTAAGTGCTAACGAATTGAATCTCAAGATAAACTTCTAGATGTTGATGGAAGTATATCTCCTATAGTTATTCGTAACCCCATAAGTGAAGTTGGCCATACAAGGGAAAAAACTAATTTTAATATTTTTCTTGAGCCTATGAGAAATGTGCATATCATAGCCAAGCCAAGCATGTTTCCTACTATCCCATCATGAAGTGATAAGTGTTTAGATACCCAAGAATCAATTGTTGGACCTATTATTAAAACTAGGTGATCTAAGGTGGTGGGTGCAATAGTGAGGAGTTTGCTAGAGATAAATACACAATAAAATGTTTTGCAATATGATGTTAGGGAAGACCTTTTAGATATTTCCTTACCTTAACTTTATCATTTTCTTAAAACACATCATGTACTTGAAACTGACACATATAAATGACATGTGAATGGGGCCAACGTTGAAATATTTTCAATTTGTGCTTGTATGGACTGAAATTTGACATGGTTAGACTAGACACATGCATTGAAGGTATGGGAGGGTTTCCAGACTCAAACATGAATTGCACATATAATTCGACAATCAATCAAGAATCCTATAGAATAATTAATTTGAATGGGGAATGTCGAATTGTTTTTCAATGTGTGCTTGTATGGACTGAAATTTCATGACATGTTAGGACAACACACATGCATTGATGGTATGGGAGAGTTTTTGGACTCATGACTCAAACAAAGAATTCAACAATCAAATATTCTTTGTTTATTCTATCAAAACCCAAAAATAAGGCACGCCTGCTCATGTACTTGACCCTACTTATAAGTGACATGTGAATGGGGTCAACATTGAAATTTTTTCAATTTGTGCTTGTATGGACTTGTCATGACAAAGGCTCTAATTACTAGGTCATTTTTTACATGCGATGCTCGAGAACATGGTTCTAAGTGGAGGCCATTTACTGTTGTGAGCTACACATGCAACGACTTATGGATCCTAATTTTAACATACCATTTGATTGGATGTAGGCCCTCAAGAGATTCTCGATTATATCCCTATAAATCTCCTATAAGTGACCAACTTCAACAAATGAAAAAATGAGTGCTTTTGTTTGACATGTCGTCTACTCCATTGTCTTCCTTTCCCTTAAAAAATACCATTGAATAAATTTCCCATGCATCTTATGGGCATATATATGATATAAATTCCCATTTTGAAATAGGCCAATTGCATCATAAAACATTGACCAGTCATGCCCAAGGCTCCAATCAATAGGTCATTTTTTTCATGCTTTCCCTAGGTACATCGAACATTGTTAAGGCTACTTGGTCATGATGAGACACATGAATTGCAATTACAAGGAGTATTAGAGGCCCAACTTCAAGTATTGGGCATGACAAGGATGATCCTTAGGGCCTAGGCCATGAATTTGGGATGAAGAACTACAGATTTAGTCCCTAATACATTATTCATGGGGATTAGAGGTCGTGCATGTGGATTTGAACAATGTTACATGGTTTTCAAGTGAAATGTATGCCCTATAAGAGGATCAGAAAACAAATTTCAAGGATTGTGCACAATAGAAATGGTTCTTATAGTTCAAGCCATGGTTTCATTTTGATATTTGGATTCATTTTATATTCTTTAATATGGGACATTTTGTTCTAGTATTCCTAATGACGTACCAATTTGTAATATGCATTTTTTCTTTCAATATTGGATATTTTAGGGATTTACCAAGGTCTAACATTTCCTTCATTCCTATATAAGTTTGCATAAGTGACGGGTACTAAATTATCCTTGATTTTCTCCTCTACCTACTCTACTTCTTTTCACACAACCATATATATCAAGATTTCTTGAAGGTTAAAAAGATCAACATCAACTTAGAAGAGAATCCAATATCATATTTCTCTACTTCTAAATTGTGTGGATGAACATGGTCATATCCTAGGGATATCTATCAAGTTCTTGATTTTCAAATCTAACAACCAAGTCATGATTGAAGAACTCATATAAGGTTTAAAAGAAACATTACGAAGGGATATAAAGATATCAATAAGAGAATATGTCATCCCTCATGGGAAATGGCGAGTAAAAATATTTTCATTTATCAAGAGATTGTATTAATGATTGTAAATTAGGTGTTGATAAGGTTTATTAATAAGAGTGTGCCCATTGGTTAGCTAGTCACATCATAATTGTTATGAGGAAAATATCTCTATGTCTAGGGTAAACCACAACAGACGAAAATGACTGCATAAATCAACTCTATCCCAATAACATGCTACATAAACCAATATGCAAGTGAGATAAGAAATAGGCCTACCTCATCCAGATGTTCGATGAATTCCACCGTTGAGCACTTCGACCCAAATGTATATACCTACAATGAGTTCTCAACAAACAAACAAAACGAGCATATGGTGGTAATATAAAAGGTTAGCACATTAGATAGCATAATCCATTAATAAACATGAAAAATACGCCCATGGATAATAACTCAATATATTTGCAAGATATTAATTGGATGGGAAAATAGTATTTCTATTAATAAATGATCAACAAAAGTGAAAATATTACAAACTTCCATGTCGGCGCGGTTCAGAACCGAGAAACTAATTTCCTTCTAGCTAGGCCTCCACCACTTCAATCCTCCACCAAAGGCAAGCTCATAAGAGAGAAACAATGAGGTTCTCAATAAATCTGGGAAGATCTTGGGGGTTGAAAACTATGTTCAAACTTAAAGGACAAAGGGATGCAGACTCAATATGAAGTAAATAATTCCTCCAGAGTAACTTTTCTCTCAAAGTTGAATTCTCTCTCCCTTTCCATAGCTCGGAATTGGCCTCTTTATATCCTTCAAAATGGAACTCAAGGGTCGATTCATAACGTTTCCAATATATGGAAGGCCAAGGATCAGAGATCTCTTGTCGTGACATGGACACCTAACATTTAATTTCTTTTTCTGACACAAATCCCAATGTACATGGGTTGTAGTAGAAAAACCTGCGTATACACATGATGTATAGTGTGAAAGATGCGTATATGTGGAAAAATATTAATTTTTGTCTCTGGAATTTATCAACAGGGAATATAAGTCTACATAGGGAAATGGAATAAGGCCCTCTGTGCAAGATTGCATAGGGTGAGGCAAATATTTCTATAACAGATGCCCCCTAATGTGTGAGGTTAGAGGAGTATCTGTGATGGCCGAAATACATTATAAATAACCCAGAAGTGGAGTGGTAGAGGACCAACTGGATGAACTCGTTGCTCATTACATTCTGCATTGACTTTGCATACATGGTTGCCCATAAAATTACACTGCAGATCCATGTGAAAAATATACCAAACAAGTGTTCGTGGCCATGAATAGGCAAATACAAATGTGGTTACATGCCAATAGTTTTCATAGTCATGAAAAAGGCCCAGTAGAACCAGTCTCAAAACCAATCTGAAGATATTTGTATACCATGCAGTATAATCTGATCTCCCATGATCATTGAAGTCATATAGGTATTGGTCTAATGAAAAGAAAGAAGCAACTCAAGAAGGCTGCGGCCACATAGTGATGTCTTCAAGTCTTCTACACAGTCTGCCAAGGGTGAAAGTCTACATCATGTGATTAAAGGAGTTGAGTTCGAACACAATGAGACATCGTTTGATTACCCATCATTGACGTATACCGTTAACACACACGAGACAACCTAACAATAATGAAAGTAGGTATCAAGGCACCGAGTACATTCTTACAAGTGTGAATAAAGGAGTCGGTGTCGAACACATGAAGAATCCATTGATCAAGAGACATTAATGTATTCCCAACTGTCGATGGTGAGAGAGTCCGCCACTAATGACTGCAAGCCTCAAGATACTTATAAGACTCTAGGTCTCGTTTCCATAATAAATGGGATGAATTCGATGGAAAAAGACCCACTAAAAGGAGAGCATTAAGGCATCTCTCATTAGTCAGAATGAGGTACAAAGAAATAGCATCATGATTTGGTGAAAATCGGACAAAGAACAAGTTCACGAACCAACGAACCTATGTGTCTTTTGCATGCACCAAGTGCAAGCGGTACACAAAAAATAACCTCTGAATAATAGCCAATGATGAAAATAGATGACAAAGGAGAGGAATCCACCAATAAGGCTAATGGAATCCAAGACACTGCATGAATCCCAATGTGTGAATATATGTCTTGTCGTTGAACATAAGGGAAACCACCCAGTCAACAACCAATGATGAAGTGTCGACTATTGGGTTAAGGGTTACCTACCAATTATGAAAGTAGGGTCAAGGTGCATGATAGGACTACAGTATCATGTGATTCTGAGACAAACTGAGGGTATGGCTAACATGCAAAGTCAAGAGTTCTAAGGAGTGGCTAACACAGGTTGATAGAATTCCTTTGAACAAGAGCATGAGACATGTGGAGGACTTCAACAACACAGACCTAATGATTAAACCCTAAGATGCAAGAGGCACCAATGAAATTCTCTATAGGGACTGGAATAGTAACCAATCAGTAGAGAAGACTCTGTAATGAGCTCAGCTTCCTAAGGCAATGTTAATCCCAAAATTATGATGATGAATGGACTCAATACCTTTGTTCTTTATTCAAAGGAGACATGACTGCTACCAACATAAGATGGGCGGGAAGGGAGTATTATATTATGTTGGCAACAGTCATGTCGCCTTTGAATAGAGAAAAAAGTTATTGAGTCCATTCATTATCATAATTTTTGGATTAAGATGGCCTTAGGAAGTTGAGATCATTATAGAGTCTACTCTACTGACTGGTTACTCTTCTAGTCCCTATAGAGAATTTCATTGGTGCCTCCTGCATCTTATGGTTTCATCATTAGGTATGTGTTGTCGGATTCCTCTGTATGTCTTATGATCTTGTTCAAAGGAATTCTATCAACCTGTGTTGGCCACTCCTTAGAACTCTTGACTTTGCATGTCGACCATACCCTCAGTTTGTCTCAGAATCACATGATATTGTAGTCCGATCATGCACCATGGCCCTACTTTCATCATTTGTGGGTAACCTTGAACCCAACATTCGACACTTCATCATTGGTCATTGACTGGGTGGTTTCCTTTGTGTTCGAGTTCGATAGAAAGAAATCTATTCACACATTGGAGTTTGTGCAGTGTATTGGATTCCATTATCCTTATTGGTGGTTTCCTCACCTTTGTGAGTAGTTTTCATCATTGGCTTCTATTCATAGGGTATTTTTCATGTACCGCTTACACTTGGCGCACGCAAAAGACGCACAGGGTTGTTGGTTCATGAACTTTTTCTTTGTCCGATTTCCACCAAATCATGAAGATCTTGCTTTGTACCTCATTCTTTCCTTTCAACAGGTCTCTTTCCATCAATTTTAGCCCATTTATTCTGGAAATGAGACCTAGATTCTTATGAGTACCTTGAGGCTTGCAGTCATCATTGAAAAGATCTCTCGCCATCGACAGTTGGGAATACATTAATGTCTCATGATCGATGGATTCTTCAGGTGTTCTACACCGACTCCTTTATTCATACTTGAAAGAATGTACGCGGTGCCTTGATACTTACTTTCATTATCGGTAGGTTGTCTCGCGTTTGTTAACGATATACACCAATGATCGGTAATCAAACAATGTCTCATTATGCTCGACCTCAACTCCTTTATTCACATGATGTAGAATTGCACCCTTTCTTGGATTGTGTAGAAGACTTGATGAAATCACTATGTGGCCATAACCTTCCTAAGTTGTTGCTTCATTTTCATTGTACCAGTACCTATATGACTTCAGTGATCATGGGAGATCATATTGTAATACATGGTATACATATATCTTCGGATTGGTTTTGAGATTAGTGCTACTAGGCCTTGTTTGTGACTATGAAAACTATTGGAATGTAACCGCATTTGTATTTGTCTATTCATGGCCATGAACACTTGTTTGGTATATTTTTCACATGGATATGCAGTGTAATTTTATTGGCAGCCATGTATGCAAAGTCAGTGCATAATGTAATGAGCAATGAGTTCGTCCAGTTGGTCCCCTATAACTCCACTTCTGGGTTATTTATAATGTATTTTAACCATTGCAGATACTCCTCTGAACTCACACATTAGGGGGGCATCTGTTATAGCAAGATTTTCCTCACCCTATGCAATCTTACACATAGGGCGTTATTCCATTTCCCTATGTAGACTTATCTTCCCTATTGATAAAATCAAGAGACAAAAATTAATATTTTTCCACATATACGCATATTGAACACTATACAACATGCATATACGCAAGATTCTCAACTATAGCTTGCGTACATCGGTATTTATGCCATAAAATTAAATTAAATATCGGGTTTCCATGTCACGATAGGAGATCTCTGATCCTTGGCCTTCCATATGCTGGAAACATTCTGACTCATCCCTTCAGTTCCATTTTTAGGGTTATAAGGAGGCCAATTCCAAGCTATGGAAAGGGAGAAAGAATTCAACTTTGAGAGCAAAGTTACTCTGGAGGAATTATTTACTTCAAATTGAGTTTGCATCCCTTTGTCCTTTAAGTTTGAACACAGTGTTCAACCCCCAAGCTCTTCCCTTATTTATTGAGAACCTCATTGTTTCTCTCTTATGAGCTTGCCTTTGGTGGAGGATTGAAGTGGTGGAGGACCAGCTGGAAGGAACTTAGTTTCTTGGTTCCGAACCGTGTTGACATGGAAGTCTCTAATATTTTCACTTCTACTGATCATTTATTAATAGAAATACTCTTTTCTCGTCCAATTAATATCTTGCAAACATATTGAGTTATTATCCATGGGAGTATTTGTCATGTTTATTAATGTATTATGCTATCTAATGTGTTAACCTTTTATATTACCACCATATGCTTGTTTTCCTTGTTTGTTGAGAACTCATTGCAGGTATATAGCTTTGGGTCGAAGTGCTCAATGGTGGACTTCATCAAACATCTGGACGAGGTAGTGCTCTTTCTTATCTCCCTTGCATATTGGTTTATATAGCATGTTATTGGGATAGAGTTGATTTCTGTAGTCATTTTCATCTGATGTGGTTTACCCTAGCCATAGAGATATTTTCCTTGTAAGAATAATAACTAGTTCCTCCCATTCCCATTCTTTATATGCACATTAGATCGAAGAAGAGGAGGCATGGAAGTTGTTACTAACTAGGATGTTAAGCCAAGTGGGATTCTTCATCCACCCTCCTATCACATTAACCCATCATGATGATATTTGTTGTTGTGCATGCCCTTAATCTTATCACGCTTTACAAATCATTCTTTAATGGGGGTTTAGAATCAATGGTACACATATCTAGAGGAGCTGGTGGTCGAAAACATCTACCACCGTAGGATAATTACCATATAGTTAATGAGGGAAAGGCCTTAATTTCATTTCAAAAGATAATTCATATCATTCTAATGTATATTTTGCATGAGCTCTCATACTTGAGATCTGCATGAGCTCTCTTACTTGAGATATAGTTACCCATTTCATTACAATTTCCTACATCTCTTGTTGCAAGACCATGCTAATGACAAAGAGGCTACCCAAAGAAGGGAGTAGGTTCTAAGTCTTTTCAATACCCATGAGTTGTATGATAGTTGCTTAGTTTAGTAGGAAATTTCCACCCCAATAAATATGCTAGTTCTCTTAGCTCTAAGAAATTGGAGGGTAATAAAATTAATTGTGAGAATATCTATCATGCACTAGTTGAGTTTGGGGATAATTTGAAGGACACATAAGAATTGCATGCCCACCAATGAGCTAATTTAAGAAGAAGGATCTCTCACTATTGAAGAAATTATGTTTTGCAACTAGTTTCCCAATGTTTGAAAATGAGATGAGTAGGGAGGTGGTTTTTAAAAAGAAAGTCTCATGCTTCTTGGAGATTATCACGATCAAGGTCCTTAAGTTCAAACCCCTTGTTGTCATGGAGGAGTAGGTTCAACTTCTTACAAAAATCCAAGCTATCCCAAAATCCAGGAGGGAACTTATTCTCAATCGACTAAGAGAAGCCTTTAGTCTAAAGATATGTTATCTCTCTATCTAGTATAATTTCTCTTAAGTTAGGCAAATGTTGTGTTAAGATGTGTTAATTTAAAATGTTATAATAAAAAATTATATATAGGATCTTCTTAGAATGTTGTTATTATTAATTTAAAAAATAATAATAAGACATTAAAAAAAATGCATATGCCAAACTATATATATATTGATTAAATAAAAAACAAAATATAATAAAACATCAAAAAAAAAATACATATGCCAAAATTAAAACACATGTCCCGCAGAATGTGATCATGACCTTTCCAAACCAAAACACATTTGATCTAGGATAGAGAGTGAGCTACCTCAACCCATGCCTACACCCTCACCGCATTTGAGATCAACAGAGAGCGATAGAGGAGGTGTTAGGATATTTAGACACTTAGGAGTTAGTTAATATCTACTTGGTCTAATGTGTAGTTAGGTAAAAGTGTGTTTCTTTAGTATGTATTAGTATGCATTTGTAGTTAGGAAATCTGACAGTCACGATATCTTCCCAACATAGAGTGATCCGACGGTCCACACTCTCCTTAATCTTAATGACCATTGATCTGTGGCTTACCACCCGATTGGTCCATGATCTCTATTTAAAGAGAATGGAAGGTCATTTGTTGATGATCAATTGTGAGAAACTCTCTTGTAAAATATCTCTATAATTTTTTCTTTTGCATTAATAAACTGCTCCAAGTAGACATGTTGGTTGGGGCCGTGGATGTTTCCCCATAGGATTTTTACCACGTGAAAACATTAATGTGTTGATCTTTGATATGGTTATGTGAGTGGTTACTGAAGGTGTTTGTCCTATGTTGGAATACCTGTGTTTTTTAACATGGTATCAGAGCCTATTTGAAGACCCGCTCCTGTTGTAGATCGAGATCATGAAGCCAAGTTGCCTCATCTCCATTTTCTGTCATTTCGTACATTTATGGGCCAAGAGGAATATTCCATTGTGTCTAGAGCACTCATTTAATTTAGGAACACTTTTCGTTTCAGTCAAAAAGGTTTATGTTTGCCCAATATACGACCATTATAGTCAGATCTGAAGGTATAAAGTTTGAATACACATTTTTTAAAACTTTGCAGAGTAGTATTTTGGTTTTATTTCGGTTTTGTATTATTTATTTCCAGGTTTCTACTCTTTTAGGTATGCGTATTCTCTTTGACCTGCACTCTGTGCGATCTCGGTAAATAATAAACAGATAGGAAAATGTGCATCTTCTGGGTAAGCTAACTGAGATCTAACCCTTTTTGTCATCGAGAAGAGAATTTTTTTTCTTCTGTGAAAAGAGTTTTTTTTAGCATGCTCTCCAACGCCGGATTTTTTTTTAGCATGCTCTCCAAGGCTTTCTTCAACAACAACAACAATACTCCTTTTGAACATTACAATATTTTTTCTCGACCATTTGGTTAAAAGTTGCCTTATTAAGTAAGAGGTCTTGAGTTCAAGTCTCGCTTTTGTTACTTTTTTTGAAAAGTTCATGCTAAAATTGTAAAGTGTATTTCACTTCAAGTATAAAACTAAATCACTATAAGTAGCTTTAATGTTTTATTTTAGAGTTTTTTAATTTGCATGTATATTTTCTTTTTAAAAGTGATCCCCACTTCTCTTTATAAAAGTGGATCAGTTCATAAAACAACTTACACTACCACGTGGTCATTTGGTTACGGTTTATGCCTTTTTTAAAAAGGGCATAACTCTTACATCCGAAGTCCATTTTCAATGCCGTTTTTTTAAAACCACATAACTTTTCAAGAAATTTCCATCCAGATCATCATTTTTAGTTTTTAAATCCATATTATCTGCAAATTTAACATGGATTCTGCAAATAATCTCTTGCTTAACAACACCAACTACTTCTAATGGAAATCCCATATGGAGGATTTATTCAGAAGTAAAGACGTGTACCAGATTACCTTGGGAAAGGAAACAACACCCATTGATGATGATAAGAAAGTCAAATAGGATAATAGGAATGACTAAGCACATGGATTAATCAGAATGCCCATCTCTCCTGATTTAAGGTTCCACCTTCAATCAATTGATCAACCCAAAGAAACTTGGGACAAAATTGAATCTATTCAAGAAGAACAGTTAGAAAATAAAGTACTGAATTTAAGTCCAAATGATATTTCTTGCATTAAAGACTATCTATCTAAGTTTAAAACACGCATACTTTTATGTGAAGAATGTAAGATAAAGATTGAAGAAGAGCGTTGAATATATATTATACTTTCTAAGCTAGGTAGTGCATATTGTGTGTTTGTATCTACCTTTTATGCCATGCAAGAGGCTCTAGGGGAAACTTATAAAAAACACAGTCTTGAGAACTTTTGTGATTCTTTGATTAGAGAGCAAGATAAGCTTGTACAACTTGGAGTGATTAGCATTGCAGGTACCTCCAAAAAAGTGTTAGTTTTCCATCATAAATATAAACCAAAGAATACTAAGAAACAACATCCCCGCCACAACAAAAAGCAATATAAGGGTCCCAAACCCACTCAGACAACTTTTGCTCCTAATGGTGACAAAGGAGAAAAATATACAAGTAAGAATATTGATAGACATTGCAACTTTTGTGATAAAGATGGTCATGATGAGTCCAAATGTTTCAAGAAGATGGCAGCTTTAGAAGAAGAGATGAAGAAGCACAACATTTGTATTGACTCTACTTCTTCTTCTTCTTCTCATGGACATGCACTTTTTTCTTTTGGTTTCTCCTTCAATACACCTCCTACTTCTTCTTTTGATGAGTGGCTTATTGATTCTGGAGCATCTTATCATATGGATAAGGATAGATCCATATTTTCTACTCTAAATGAATGTAACACCAAGAAAATATTTGTTGGTGATGATAGATCTCTTAGTGTTGAAGGATTTTGAACAGTTCAAGTAGAAAATGGTCATTTCAATGATGTATTATGTGTTCCAAGTATTTCTTGTAACCTTCCATCAATATATCAAACAGTCATTTAGGTGAAGTTAAAACCATAGAGTTTTCACCTCACCAAGTTGTAATCAAGGATCTAAAAGATCCTAAGCATGTTCTTGCAACTGGAATTGCTTATGATATTACCAGGTTGTACAAATTTGACAACTTTGGGTCATCATATTTTTCATTAGTTTTTGTTTCTCATAGCGATGACTGGAGAAAACTTTGGCATGAGCGGTTTGGTCATCTAAACTATCACTCATTGTAGCAACTATGTAATCAACAGATGGTGACTGGTCTTCCTCTTGATTCATGCAGAGATGGTGTTTGTGTCGGTTGTGTTCTCGACAAACATCATTGGGACAATTTTGAAAAACGTGCCTCTTGTCACACCTTGGGTCCTTCGCAACTTGTTCATAGTGATATGTGTGGTCCACTTGATTTTCCTTCTTTTTCTGGGTGCAAGTATTCTTAACTTTCATTGATTACTTTTCCATATTTACTTGGGTTTACTTCTTAAAAATTAAGAGAAAATTTTTTGACAAGATTTTGGCCAACCATGCCCTTGTAGAAAATCAATATGGACATCAAATTCAAAGGTTAAGAATAGATCATGGAGGCGAATATGTGAACAATAATTTTACAATTTACTGCACTACACAAGGAATCCAAATGAAACACATTGTTCCATATACACCACAACAACATGGTGTTGCTGAGAGAAAGAACCACACATTAAAAGAAATGGCTAATTGTATGACCAAGTCTAAGGGATTAAGTCTAAAGTATTGGGCGGAAGGAATAAACTGTGCAAATTACATAGTAAATCACACTCCCACAAAGGCTCTTAAAAATATAACACCGAAAGAAGCTTGGAATAAAATTAAACTAGATGTAAGTCACTTCTGTGTATTTGGCAGTATAGCATGGGCTCACATTCCTGATGAGAAAAGGAAAGCATTGCAGCCTAAAAGTGAGAAGTGTATATTTGTTGGTTATTATGAAGATGTCAAAGGTTATAGACTTCTTCAAACACATTGTAATGAAATTATTATTAGAAGAGATGTTAAACTTGATGCAAATATCATGGCCTACGAGCCTAATTCGATGCTTGTGCCTTCTTTGGCATGCGAGCCTAATTCGGTGGTTGTTCCTTCTTCATCCTGCAAGCCATCTTTGTCGTGTGTGCCTTCTTTTTTTCTAGTTTCTTCTTCAGATGATGAAAATGAGAATGAAAATCTACCTTTGCCTAGTCACCTTCCTCCAGATGAATCCTTTGAACCTGAACCAACACCAACTCCACTGCTTCCTAGATGGGTCCGTTCAACACGAGAAGCAACTGGTGATCTTGTCGATGATCCTTCAGATCAGCATCAAACACATTCACAGTTCCAGTGAGCCTCTTCTCTTTTGGCTCAAGTTTCAGAAACTCATGATCCAAAGACATTTGCATAATATTCAAGTTATCCATATTGGGATACAACAATGAATGAAGAGTATCTTTCTTTAATGGAAAACGATACTTGGGATCTTGTACCTCTTCCAAAAGGAAGAAAACTTGTAAGATGTAAATGGATCTACATAACTAAGTATGCTTCAGATGGAAGTGTTGAAAGACACAAGGCTCGGTTAGTTTCCAAAGTATTTTCCCAAGTTGAAGGAATTGACTATAATGAAACCTTTTCCCCTGTAGCCAAAATGAATTATGTCTGCCTTGTTCTTTCCCTTGCTGCCTCACATAAATGGGAGGTCCATCAGATGGATGTTAAATCCTCCTTCTTGCATGGATATTTGAAAGAAGAAATATACATGGAACAAACTCTTGGCTATGTTCAGAATGACTCTAGCCTTGTTTGTCACCTTAAGAAATCTCTTTATGGTCTCAAGAAAGCTCCCCGAGCTTGTTATGCCAAAATGGACAACCTTCTTATTGCCACTGGATTCTCTAGATTCCATTTTGATCCTAATGTCTATACCAAGAAAGTAGGAAGCCATGTCATAATCCGTGTTCTTTATGTTGATGACCTTATCCTTATTGGTAGTGACTCAAAAATTTTAAACCAATTGTGGAAACTAGGCTTAAGAAGAAATTTGAAATGATAGGGTTAGGATTTTTGCACTATTTCTTTGACCTCCAAGTTTTGCAAACCAATGAAGTAATTTTTCTTTCCCATTCTAAGTATGCTTGTGACCTTCCTCGTCACTTTCACATGGATGATTGTAAACCAACCCCTTCTCCCTTCTAGTCTGGACTCAAGCTTACTGCCACCTGTACTTCTCCTGAAGTTGATGCCACATGTACCATCAGTTATTTGGTAGCCTCTTATACTTGAATCATACCCATCCTAATATTTCCTTTGATGTTGGTCTTGTTGCTCGATATATGCAAACACCCCATGAGATCCATTGCAAAGAAGCTAAAATGATACTTCACTATGTCCGTGGTACAGTTTAGTTCGTGATACATTACAGTTCAAGGGGGACTCCCTTATTGGTTGGTTTTCAGATTGGGTCGGTGACCTGGATGATTAGAAGTCTACTGTAGGTTATGTTTTCAACCTTTGTTCTAGACCTGTCACTTGGGCCTGTAAGAAACAACAGACTATTTCAATTTCTCCAACAAAAGCAAAGTACCGAGAAGCAGTAAATGCAAGTAAGGAAGCCTTGTGGCTTTGACAGATCCTTTTAGAGTTTGGATTCGAGAAGAAACATCCGACCAGTCTTTGGTGCAACAATTAGAGTCCCATCAAGCTCGCCAAAGACCTAGTTCAACATCAATGCAAAAATCAAATCGAGCTACACATGCACTTCATCAAAAAACTCATTCATGATCAATATATTAAAGTGCTCTTTTCTCCTACAACAGATCAAGTTGCTGACATTTTCATAAATTCTCTTACAGAAGCGAAGTTTTTCAAACTTCGATCTATGTTAGGAGTTCAGGAATTTTTCATTAAGGGGGGATAGGCTCTAATGCCTCCTTCCTTCTCCTATTGTGTCAACATTGTAAACCCTTCAATCCTATCCCAAGTTGTTCTTAAGGGGGTATGTTAGGATATTTAGACACTTAGGAGTTATTTAAGATCCAATTGGTCTAATATGTCATTAGGTAAAAGTGTTTTCCTTAGTGTGTTTCTTTAGTATGCATTTTTATGCATTTGTAGTTAGGAAATCTGACGGTCACAATATTTTCCCGACATAGAGTGATTCGATGGTTCATACTCTCCTCAATTTTAACGACCATTGATCCATGGATTAACACGTGATTGGTCCATGATATCTATTTAAAGATCATTGAGGGTCATTTGTCGATGATCGATTGTGAGAAGCTCTCTTTTAAAATATCTCAGTAATCTTTTCTTTTGCATTAATAAACTACTCCCCGTAGTGGTTTTACCACGTGAAAACATCGTTGTGTTTATCTTTGATATGGTTATGTGAGTGGTTACTGAAGGTGTTCATCCTCTTTTGGAATACCTGTGTTGTTGAACATGAGGCTAAGAGCGAGTTAGGATAGAGAGCGAGCTAGGAGGATGACCCTTAACAAATTTGAGCTCTCCATTGACAGAGAGCGATAGAGGAGGCTGAGATGACATCGAGAGAGAGATAGGACAAAGAGAGATCCAGGAGGTTGAGAGTGATAGAGGAGGTCGAGAGCGACAAAGGAGCGCTGATAGAGGAGGCCAGCCAACCCTAGCATGACTGAGGAGCATTGATAGAGGAGGCCAACCAACCTTAGAGTTGATAAAGAAGGCCAACAATGTCATCAAATTGGGTAATTTTTTATAACATTTTAAAACCCTAAATGGAGAACTGAATACCACAGTTTTCCTTGTTTCCCACCTCATAGCACACATCCATTTCCAATTGTGTTGCAATTAGTATACCAATTATCGTAATTTCCAATTTCAAATGGGATTGCATTGAGCACACATAATTCCTTCCTTCAATATAGATGAGTTAAAGGTAGGAGTAGGGGATTAGAGAATATTGATAGAGAGAGATTAAGGAAACCAATAATACAAATCATCAAAATAACTACAAATTCCAATTGAATTTCCAATTCTAAATACTTTTTCTTTGCAACTAGTTAAATTCCCTAAACTCTCATTCTAGGCCCTACATTTTCCTTAATTAACCATCAATCTAAACAACATGCATGTCTCACTCTTTAATTTCCACCAAGAATTTTTCCTCCCACACCTCTTGACAATGTTTCCTCTAAAGGGCCAAGGTTATCACATACCATTGGGATTTTGTTAACCCTTTTTCACATCATCTCATGCTTTTGTTGACCTACAATAACTCACGCATCACACACCAATTATCCCCACATGACTATGCCATCCTATCCATAATTTCAAATATTCCCAAATCAAATGGGTCTTCCATAAGTAACTAGGACCTATTAAGGAAATTTCAAGGATTACAGTCACTAGCATCCCTAGAATGATATGACTAGAGAAAGATCTTATGGCCAAACCATATAAACTAGAGGTGTAGGGGAGGGAAGAAATTGCTCTCCTAGCCCACCCTTCAATCCAAATAAAACTAGGCATGGAGATAATTTGGACTAGATTAGCATGGTCTTATTAATCAAAATCATTGACAATTGGTAGCATTAGAGAGTGTGACATATTAAGTTCCATAACCCATAGTCCTTTTGAGCCCATCAAACTAAGCATTATTGTATATAGAGTCATCATGAGTTTAACATTGATTAATGTAATGGGATAAAATCATAATGGAGATCACATCCCTTTTTCTTAATCGAACTTCATTCATGGATGCCCTCATATCCATAAGAAAATGATGGGATATTTCCATCATTCTTTGAAATCAATGACATAGACAAGGATTTTGAGATGTTTCCTAGTTTCCTGATAAACCTTTGTGATGTTTCCTTGAACCTCTGTAATTTATCTCATGCACATTCATCTACGAAGTTCAATAATTATCTCTCCCATCCTAAAGTGCATCAACAGTTGCAATATTCCATGTTGGTGTGAGGGATGTTGTGAACACTCAATTCCCCACCCTAAAAAGTTGCAATGCATAATTGGGAAAAGAGAATGTTGATGGATTTGGAGAGAAGGAGAAGAATAGTGTTAGAAGAGAAGTGATCCACATTGCTTCTATAACTCTCTCCATTAATGCAAAAGGATTTCATGGAAGATGATAACATCTCCATTGAAATACACTTGAACTCATTTTTCTACACCCCGGGGGATCCTAGGTGAGTACTTTATTATTTAGTAAATGCCACATAAAAAATTATGACTTAGATAGGAATTTAAACCACCATACCTTTTTCCATCACCATTGTGAAGGAGATTCATCCCCTCATGCAACCAAGGCCCTATAGCCTTCTCTAGGAGCATAATCCCTTATTGGATTCAAAGACCATACCAATGTATCTTCCTTTTCCTTGATCCTTACAAAACTTGATTTGAGACTTCCAACATATCTATCCCAAGTATCCACATCTTCGTCCAGGAAACTAGGTCCCTCCAGGCAAGACAACCTTGGTGACAAGTAGTATTTTTATTTAAGTTATCTCTCCGGGAAAAATTGTAAAACTCTCGAGACCCTAAAAACATTATTATATGATGTGGAAACATGTAATTTTCACCACTACCTATCCATGGGTCCATCCCTACTTGTAGCTTTGTTCTTCTACCAACACACCATACAAGCTTGTTTCCAACCGAGGGGAAGGATAAAATCATTGCTTTCTAGATGATGTCCATACATTAATTAAATTCTTGATAGAATTCCTTATCCAACCCTCCATTGAATATGGAGAAACTTGTTTTTCTCTTACTACCGGAGCCCATAAATCCTAGAGTTACAAATGGATGTCGTAAGAAAAGTGAAGACCCTCAATTACGAAGAAGCCAATTTCATAAAAGCTACCTTATTATAACAAGACAATTAGGGAAGTATTGAACAATATGTCAAGAATTAGGAAAGCCTTGTTAAACTCTTAAAGTTATTCAAGATCATGTTTTGACATATCCATTGTCTGAAAGAAAATAAGAAGTAAATGAAGGTATAACACAAGTTCTGATAAGGCTAAGTATGGAATTGATTTTGGATTCAAGAATGGCATAAATTCTAAGATTTGTCATTCAACCTTTCTTAGAAGAGGAATTTCGATGATTGGGTGCCTTTGAGGGTCACCAAGAACCTTTTTCATCTTAAATTGTTCCATGGTTTTCACAAATCTTACAATCTAGGCCATTCTATTAAAGAGGAAAATCACACCCCAAAGCATACCAAGATAACAATAATGGGTGTCAAGTATGATATGAATCAAGTAAACAAGGACCCCAATAAGTTTGTTACATACAATAGAATCAAGTATATCCTCCAAGAAAAACATGGGTTCTCTAAATATGGGTTCTAGATCAACTAGATCTGAAAAGGTAAGGAAAAGATTTCATGTACAAATGCAATTTTGTATTGCCAATGGAGGTTCATGTAATTATGATGATGAGAGAATAGGTGACATTGATTTTCCCTTGAAGTATAGACATCTAGTGCAACGATGGGCACCTAAGGAGCTACCTGAACTGGAAACATATTTCTTCATCAGTGGGAGGATGTATCACATTGCTCCTTCGTCCTTACATGGATTGGGGTTATTTTCCATGGATGGCATAAAGGTTAGCTATGGCACTGTAAATGAATTGATGGAGTATGTTGGACCATTATAAAAATACAATCACTTGTTGATGTTGGTCTGATATATGCGAAGTATGCGGAGATATGGAGTTTCCGCAAATTATATACAACTGGTATATAACAATCAAAATAAAGGGGAAACTATGTATATTGATGGAAGGAAAAAACCTTCTGAAAACATTGTGGGCTTTATAAATAGTACATGACTAGTGGAAACAACTAAGAAACCAAATTGCATATTTGAGGGATGCGAAGGAAATTGTATATTTGTATGTGCAACAAAAACAATAGTTCCAGGTGAAGAGTTGTTGATCGATTACAACTTAAATCGAGTATATGGAGGGGGTGCGGCTATGGGGGTAAATATATTACATACCATTTAACTCAACCTTTGATCAATCATTGTTATAATTTATCACTGCAATATTTCAAATTTTTACAGCATATATTTTATTTTTCATTAATTATTTTTGGATATCATTGCAATATTTCATTTTTTTAATGTTACAATTACTTTCATAACTCTTCTTGATTAATTTATTGTGTCAACATTTGTCCAGGGTGACCATGAGAAATCAAACACTACATCTGTCCAGGGTGACCATGGAAATGAACCCACTGTGACTTAGAAGGTAAATGTTAAATATAGTAACAACTTATGACTACAACAACTAAATTTCTGAAATTTCATTATTTATTTTTTGATATTACTGCAATATTTCATATTTTTTAATGTTACAGGTGAATTTCATAACTTTTGTTGATTGATTTATTGTGTCAACTTCTGTCGAGGGTGACCATGGAAAATCACCCGCTACATCTATCCAGGGTGACCGTGGAAATGCACCCATTGTGCCTCGGCAGGTAAATATTAAATATAGTAACAACTTATGACTACAATAACTAAATTTCTGAAATTTCATTATTTATTTTCTGATATTACTGCAATATTTCATTTTTTTAATGTTAAAGGTGAATTTCATAACTTTTGTTGATTGATTTATTGTGTCAACTTTTGTCCAAGGCGACCGTGGAAAATCACCCACTACATTTGTCCAGGTTGATCGTGGAAATGTACCCATTGTACCTTAGCAGGTAAATGTTAAATATAGCAACAACTTATGACTACAACAACTAAATTTCTAAAATTTAATTATTTATTTTCTGATATTACTACAATATTTCATTTTTTTAATGTTACAAGTGAATTTCATAACTTTTGTTGATTGATTTATTGTGTCAACATTTGTCCAGGGTGACCGTGGAAAATCAACTGCTACATTTGTCCAGGGTGACAATGGAAAGGCACTTGTTGTGCCTCAACAGGTAAATGTTAAATATAGTAATAACTTATGACTACAATAACTGAATTTCTCAAATGTTAAAGTTCATCTCATTAATTTTATTCATCAATGCATTGTGGCATGGTCAACATGGAACGACACCCACTAAGGATATTGATGAGGATGAAATATTTTATTCCACTGACCCAGTAGCAACTGTCGTGAAGGCCTTGAAGAAGGAAAACATAGAATACCTAGGTTTGTTTCGCAAAAGACCCCTGACACAGGAGGACATGGAAAGAATTGCAGAGCTACAAAATCTAATAACTAATTTTAGGGTAAGTGTCGTCTTCACATATTTTTATCATCTATGACAATTTCATATCTTTTTTTTGTTTTATATTTTCTATATGATCTGATAAAGTAAAGTTTTACATTTGTAGGAGTTTTTAAACCTCGTGCCTCGGGAACTTGTCGAGCTTGCAACTTCTCTAAGTAGCAGTGATGGTCCAATGCAACAAAAAAGTCGACATAACAAAGTACAAGTGAGGCTTTTTGACCCTCATGAAGTTCCCCTCAAATCCATTTATGAGCGCAATGATGTTGACCAACATGACATGCCTGAGCATGATGAGCTGGATCTTGGGACTCCACATGACTCCGGAGATGAATGTATTGTATATGGAGAGGAAGCTATTCATGGAGCATCACAAATTAGAAGCACCGTATCACTAGATCTCACATTTCTGGTGGATCACACATGTGTTCCGATCAAGATTCATAAGATTGCAGTCATTTGTTAATTAATTGATTCATTTTTATCAAGATATTGAAATGGACATTTGTTGAGATTATTATAAATTAATGGATAACATGTTTCTACAAGAAACAATGTTTTCTACAGAAACTTGAATGACAAAGCATTGGAGTTTTTTTCCCCCACCATTCGCACATGGTGGAATGGCCAAGATAGCGAAAAGAAAGATGAATTGATAGGCCACATGGTAAACTTGTTCGACAATATGTTCAACAAGAAAGTGGTTACAAAGTTAGTCGACGATAATTTAAAATATACCAGGGCCCAATATAGGGAGAAATTGCAATTAGAACTCAAGCATGAGTGCCCTCCCATGGTTCTGGAGAAAGAGTGGAAGGCCCTAATAGACGATGCAAAGGATAACTTGTTTAAAAAACAAGGAAGACATCCATGACCTAGTCAAGCAAGGTACAACACATGTCATATTTTTAGTGAAATATGCTCATTTAAGTAACAATTTCGATATCTATTTTTTTTCAAAAATTCCATATATAGGCTACCTAACACCTCCAAATCAACTAAGGATAGAATGGAAAAGAATGACCATCATAAACTAGGCCAGGGGGGCTATGAAAACCTAAAATTTTGAATCGTAAGAATTAAATGATTAACTATGGTGAATATTTATTTAACAATAGAAAACAAATATATGTTTTTGTTATTTGTAATTTTAATGGTGTTATGCATTGCAACTAAATATGTTCGACACTGTTGACACTGTGGAGGACCTAAAGATTTGTTACAAGGATAGTTTTAAAAGTCTGATAGAATATAGGAGAAGCTTGGGGAAGACTCCAATATCCTCAGCCACGTAGGTAAATAAAATGAATAAGGAAATTGCAGTAGCATGCTTGTAAAGTCTATTCATATTTTATTATATCACCCTGAACTATGCATTTATGTTTGTTTTAAAGCAACAGTGTAACTACATCGGTGAATCTAGTGGTATTAAATAGACACCACTTCATACTAGGGAGCACATGTCCAATGATAGTGGGGAGAAGAGTACCCATTCCGGTATGTATGTTTCAAAATTAGAAATATTTATTGTGATTGTAGATATTTATTTCCTGACTTATACTTATATATTATCTTCTTTAAATGGAAAAGCATGTCGCTCAGGAGGGTGAACTGCGAGAGGAACCAAGTGAACAAGAAATTAATGCACCAACTGTCATAGCTACATAGATAGGTAAAGAGAAATATTGTAATGTTAATCAAAATAATGAAATAGTTATTTAAATTATATTTCAACATATTGATATGACCATTTTTCGTTGTTGCAGTTCACGCCCCTGCACAAATGCCTCCATGCCCTTCTCAGCAACATACCAGAAGTATGGTACATGAGCGCATGGAAACACAAACAATATAAGGATATGGCACAAGAAATACAATGTGAAATGTTGATTATGATACCCCAATCGTCAATTTTATGAATGTAAAAAGAACATAAATCAAAGAAAAAATAGATGTATAAATTCATGACTTGTATTTGGATGATTATCGATGTTGCTAGTATGCAACATTGTTTATATGAATTACAACATTATGCTTCAATGTTTATTTGTTCATATGTTTTGATGACTATCCTAGTTATGCATGAATGTCTATATGTTTTCTATATAAACAAAATCATTTGTTGGGTATGGGGATTTGAGAGCGATGTGAGGGGGGAAGAGTGGCCATATGATATTCCACCTTTGTGTGGTTGGACTTGTTCAATAGAGAATAACCTATTCTCAAAAAGAAGAGAAGCTCATTAAGGTATGTGACCACTTAAGTTTTTTCTATAGTATTTTACATAACTAAATGCATGTTTATTTGCTTATATATTATTTACTCATATAAAGAATTTGTCTTTTATGATTCATGTTAGTCTTGGTGATGGAGACGCATCTCGTGGACACCTCTTATCAAGTTTTATGGGCTAATGGGTCTGGTGAAAGGACAATGATAAGGTAATGGTTTTGACGTGTTTTTTAAAGTATAGAACTCAATGTAGAACTTATGAAGACATAGAAATGTAAAAATACAATTTTGATTATTGTTAAGATATTCATAATTTCTAGGACATTACTACCATCAAATTAATGTATGAGACCCCTATGTTTGTGGGATGCATAGATGATTCAGATTCAGATCCAGGAGACTTCCCAGGTCCAGAAAAGGATAAAAAATGAAAGTTCTCATAATTGGATGAACCAATTCCATTACAACCGGTTCGTCGCGATGATTCCGACCATATATTTACTTTCTCAAATGAACATTGTATGTGAGAGTTATCACACTCTTACCATTTTCCCAAACAGATAAAAAGTCAACAAGTGAACAGGAAAAAAAAGTCAATGCTGACCTCAGGATGACATCATCATGCAAATGTAGCATTGAGACATGTGGCAACACAATATTAGTTTGACTAAGAAGAGGGAAGATCCACTTAGCAGTTGACAAGTGGCACTTTTAAGCAAATGAAGAGGTGCCACATGGCCCAGACGTGGGCTTTCGTGGTTTTTCCTATCACTAGATGGCAGTCTAAAATTTTTGGGGGTTTATGGGATTCGAGCCCATGACCCATTACTTGAGTGCATGCCTTGGGAAAGGTTCATTAGCCAAAGCGCCATATTAGTACTTGTTTAATATAACCCACTAAATATCATTTAAAGTGCATAATGTTAAAAGAAGACGAAAAGGGGTTGGGGGCCAAGCCCCAACTCGTGGATCTATACACACCATAGCATCGCCATTTTGGGCGTGCTCCACCATACAATTCCAAAAAGCGGGTGCAAATATTTCACCTTCCGACTTACATATCGGGGCTATATCGTATGTTGGGTGCATTATGTGGGCAAGGTCCCATGTAAACACACCACATGACCATCGTTTTCGGAAAGAGGAGCTAGTGCACATCCCTTTGTGCTGGCACTTGGCCACCTTATAAGCCATGTGACCCTATGTATGCACGTGCGCCCAACCCTTTTGGCCTAATTTTGATATTTGGTTATAAAGTGGGTTTTTTTACCCTATGTTAGTGGATTTTATTTGATTTTATCCATGTTATTGAAGAGTTTTGGCCAATATTGGGGGATATTGGGCCCTTTTTTAGGCCAGATCTTGGGAGGAAGTTGGGGGATGATAAACAACTTCATATCTATATAAATCAGGCCTTCTTGAGGCCATGGGAGGATATTTAGAGCAGAGTTATGCTGAAGGAAAGCCAAGCCAAAGCCATTTTCATGTAGGGAAGTTGTTGAAGAATGGACCTTTGCGGGCCATTTCTGGGAGCTCCAGTCATCCATTTTGAGTGTCGTTTCTTCTGTTGGGTTCTAGAGATCTAGGAGACCAAGACAAGATCAATCTTGTATCCTTTTATCATTGTTGTGATGTACTTATTGATATTTTAAAATAAATAAATAAGTCTCACCCATTGAGACAAAGGCCTAGAGACGTAGGCGAGATTCCCAAAATCCGTTATCACATTGGTGTTATGGTTTTTTGTTGTTTATTGCTTCATTTCAGTTTTGTTCATGTATATATGGTTGTGATATATTCTCATATCTTCTTCCTCTTTCATTAATATTCCTAATTGGTTAATTAACACATTCATAATAACTCAACCATAGTCGTGTAAAAGATCTTTTTGGATCAAATGGTATCAAAGATAGTTGACGTTTGGATTTGAGTTTTGCATGTTAACCAAGGAAAAGATACAATGTGGTGAAGGTGAGCTTGTTGAAGAGAATCCATTAATTGGATTGAGAAAGAGATCTTCTCACACTAAGAAGATGGCATCAGAAAAGGGACTTTCTCAGGATGAGAAAGAGTTTTGAAAAGCTTTCTTTTCCATGTTGGAGATGATGAAAGTTTGTATGAAGATTACTTGGAACATAATAAACCAGTTTTGGGTGAATCTTCAAAGGGAAAAAGTGAAGATGGAGAGGATCCTCCTTAGAATCCTCCTTCACCTCCATCATCATCTCCTTCTTCTCCTTCTTCTTCAATTTCAAGTTCTAAATCCAATGCAAAGAAATATGTACATAAACATAAGAATGAAATGCCATTATTAAAACTTGATGTTAAATTTGAGTTACCCATATATGATGGTGAAGTTAATGTAGAGAGAATTGAAAATTGGGTCTGGTAGATGGAGGTTTACTACAATGTGCAACAGATGAAGGATGAGGCCACACAAATCAAGTTGGCATCATTGAGACTTGCAGACACAACTCTCATCTAGTGGAAAAGTAAGTTGGAAAATGGAACACAAAAAGTGGGTAATATATTTGCATCATGGATAAGTTTCATTTCTGCACTTAGAAAACAATTCTATCCTTTGGGTTATAAAGAAAAAACATTAATTGAATGTCAAGCTTTAAAACTAAGAAAATCACAAACAATGCAAGAGTATATAGATGGATTTCGAAAAATGGCATTGATGTTAGATATCCCTTTACATACACAAGAAACCATTATGAAGTATATAGGAGGTTTACCTGCACACATTAGAAACAATGTATTCATGTTTGGACCAACTAACCTTGATGAGGTTTCTGTTCAAGCGACATATATTGAACCAAGGAAAGAAGGTGTACCAGGGGAATCATCTTCAAGGAAAGAGGAGAAGAGGAAATGGCATGGAAAGAAGTCAAATGCAGTGATGAGAAAGGAAGAAAGACCCTCTTGCAAGCATTGCAAGAAAGAGGGGCATGATGACGACCATTGTTGGCAGTTGCATCCCGAGAAGAGGCCAAAGTGGTTCAAGGAAAAGAAAGGGAGGCAAACAGTGGCAGCGACAACACGACCGACAGACTTGGGATCTGATTTAGCTGATGAATCAAAGGTTCATTGGTTGGTATGACAGGTAAAATTGGTGAAGGAATTGATTGTAGAAGTAGCTTGTTTCATATAAGGATCATCATGCAACACACTAAGGTGGACACATTAATCGACAGTGGATCTCAATCCAACCTAATATTAGAAGAATTGGTTAAGCAATTGGGGTTAAAAACACAAGTACATCATAATCCTTACACACTTAAATGGATAAGAAATCATCATCAAATGCACATAACAAAGCAGTGCACAATCAAACTTGAAATTTCATCTAAGTATGTGGACGAGGTAACATGTGATGTAGTGCCACTAAGTGAATGTGGAATCATCTTAGGTAGTCTGTATTTATATGATCGTTAGGCAATCTTCTACATGACGAAGAATCAATATAAATTAACCAAAGCAGGTCAGTATTATGTGGTTCATGCTCATCATGTTAAGGAAAATAAAACACTTAAAACTATGGAACAATTAAAGAAGGCAGTTCAAGCAAGAAACAAACCAATAATTGTTTCAAATGAAGTAATTGATCTTAAGCAAGAACAGGAAATGATTGTTGAATGGAAAATGAATCACAGTTTTCTTCAAGATAAGCTCATGTATTAAAAATATTACAAGTATATCATCTCATTTGAAGTCATCTTTTTGATGCTATCATTAGTAATGTTGTCTACATGGATGCTAGTGGCTTCAGTAAAATGTGACATGGTTCAAATGTCTAACAATATGTTGTCAGTTGTCATGATTGTGTTACAGTTGATCTTGATGAGACAGGTGCACAGGACAGAGTTCAAATATAGAGGACAAGTTGGGTGGCCTATCTCAAGATTATTGAATATTCAGTAACCTTTTTGGGACCAAAAGGTCCTTAGTGGAGAGGTGTGATCCAAATTCAGATCCAGGAGGCTTCCCAGGTCCAGAAAAGGCTCAAAAATGAAAGTTCTTAGAATCAAATGAAACCAAATCCATTGCAATCGGCTCATCGTGCTAATTCCGACCATATATTTACTTTCTCAAACAGATGTTGTATGTGAGATTTATCGAACTCTGGCCATTTTCCCAAATAGGTAAAAAGTCAACATGAAAAAAAAGTCAATGATGACATCAACATGACATCATCATGCAGACGTAGCATGGAGACATGTGGAAACACAGTAGTAGTTTGACTGGGTAGAGAGAAGATCCACTCAACAGTTGACAAGTGGCACTTTTCAGTAAATGAAGAGGTGTCATGTGGCCTAGACGTGGGCTAGCATGTGGCACCCTATCATTGAATGACATTCTAAACATTTTTGGGGCTCATGGGATTCGAACCCATGACCCATTACTCGAGCGCATGCCTTGGGAAAAGTTCATTATCCAATGCTCCATATGGGTACTTGTTTAATATAACCCACTAAATATCATTTAAAGTGCATAATGTTAAAAGAAGGCGAAAGGGGGTTGGGGCCCAAGCCCCGACCTGTGGATCTATACACACCATAGCACCACCATTCTGGGTGTGATCCACCATACAAGTGAACAAAGCAGGTGCGAATATTCCACCTTCTACTTTACATATCTGGGGTTATACCATATGTTGGGTGCATTATGCGGGTGCAATCCCATGTAAACACACCACATGACCATTGATGTCGAATGCCCTCCCGACATAACCCGCAGGTCGGAAGGCCATGTCGACGTAGGATATTTCCTCCTTCCTTGGCCCGAAGAACTTCCAACGGTTCTTCTATTTCCCTATCGGGAAATTTGCACCCACAACAAACTCTCCACGGGATCTCCTCTTTACAATTGGGAGATCGGACTTCGCGACTTCGCGAGGTCAGTGGTCAAGCTATTGACTCTCGAATCCCCGAAACCCGACAACAGTCAACGCTGAACTTTTTCTATCGGGGTTTTCCCTATCGTGATTTTCGGCACTCGCTGTGTCAAGCAACTTGCTTTGCTAACCCTCGAATCCTGATTCGCTGAAACTCTGATACACGTGCGAGTTCGACCCTTCACGTCACTTCACTCCATCAGCAATTAGGGGTTCGCAATATCGCGAATCCTGGGGCAATTACTTCAGGACTTCTCACCATGAAACCCTGAAAAGGTGTGCCACCTGTCCACTTCACTGACCCTTGTGGCCCACACTATTTTATTATCCATCGAGATATCGCGTATCACGATTTTGCAATTCCCGTTGCAATGTTTTTGGGACTTCAATCCATGAAAACCCGATATGGAAATCCATGAGCGGATCCAACGACCCTTGTGGCTTGGATCTATGGTCCTACCCCTCCTGAGCTTTGAACCTCTTGGGAATACTTCGTCGTATCTCCCCTGCTCCTTTATGAGATCTGATGGCTCACGGAACTTCGTGAATTCTCCTCGGAGAATACCGACCGTCCGTTCCTTCCTTAGCGATTTCTGCGAATGACCAAGTTTTACTCCGTAGAACTTGTCCACCTGTGTCGCAAACTTATGACGCTTCTTACACACTTCCAGTCACAGCTTCCCTGCACTATCCATCAGTGATTTCGAAAGCCTTATCCTTCCTAAGATTTCTTGTAAATCTGAGTCTTAAAGAAGACTCTTGCACGCACTCCTTGTGGCATCTTTCAGACACTTCACAATGATGAATCCTTTCAATTCTGCGCACACCCGTAGCAGTAATCTCTAAATATTTTGCTCAGATTCACAACTCTGAGGGTTAGTGTTGGAAAATATTTAACAGACAAGGAATGACAAATATTTTACAGACAGCGAATGATTTTCATTGATGGAAAGTACAAAAATGAAGATGGCATGAGTATAGAAAGGTTGTAATCAACAGGCAAATAGAAGATAAGTCCAGGAAGATCGAATGATCGAAGGCAACGCAACATTGATAGAATGATCGAAGGCCCGTAAAGTTCGAGAAGCATTTTTTATCGTTGGATCTCATTCAAAATTCCTGAAAGAATGAGGGCCATCAGATCATAATATAGACAAGAAGAGCGTTGAACAGGAGGACAGATCTCAGACGTTAGGTCCAAGCACAGGACCCGGCCATCATTGGATCAAGGAGAACCTGCACACCTTTTAAAGTATAACAAGGAGAAGCGGGCGTAAACGCGATATGCGAAATCGTGACTTAATCTGAGCCGTCAGATCAAGGTTGAATCTGGACCATTAATTCCAGTCCATGTCAAAGTTTCGGGGATCGAGAGTTGGAGATGTCAAAGTTTATCAACATCAAGGATGTCAAAATCGCGATTTAATCGCAGTTGTTGAATAGAGATCAGATCTGGACCGTTGATCCGACCCCATGTCGGAGTTTCGTGAATCGGGACTTTGAAGTGACAAAAACACTGGACATCAAGAATGTCGAAATCGCGATATGTGAAATTGTGATTTAATCGCAGCTGTTGAATAGAGATCATATCTGGACCATTGATCTAACTCCATATCGGAGTTTCGCGAATCGCGACATGGAGAGGCAAAGAACCCAATGCAACAAGAATGCCAAAATCACAAAATTGTGATTCAATCATAGCCATTGAATCAAGATCACATCTAGACCATCGAATCATAGGACATGTGGCATGTGATCAAAATTTTGCTGACTTGGGGTCAACGGAGCATAGTGTCGAAAATCACGAAAGGAGAAATCACGAAAGCACTTTTTGCATAGGTGCTTGGTTATGACCATAGTCATATTCGGAAAGGAGCTAGTGAAGAAAAGTTATGTATTGAAACTTTGGAGATCACGAAATGAAGTGTTAAGACACTCAACACAGGATTGCCGAAATGCCGAAACCCGATTTAAAGGCAATGTCAATAAAATTCATCCAACGGCACAGATAAATTGGAGTATGATCGGAAGGTTACCATTCTCTCTCACAGTTAACTCCTTAGTTACAAATCTATTAGCGAAACGAACTCATGATTGCAAATCAGTTGGCGTTTCAATTGCTCGGGCAATTGTCTCTCTTTTGCCTAAGGAATTGGGAAGTGGAACCGCCGTGGGGGTGTGTATAAAAGAAAATGAGACAGACTGTGTAAGGTTGGTTGTTTTGTATGAAAAATGAATGAAGTTGTAAGAAAGGGAATATCATAGCATGCGCGGTGTGAGATAGAGAGGATGCATAGTGTGAGATAAAGCTCAGAGAAGTGTAACAGATGATGAAGAAAACATGAAGTAGAGAAGAATAAAAAAATAAGTTGAAGCAGAGAAGAATGATAGAGTAAGTTGAAGCAGAGCAGACCTGCTGAATAGACAGAGGAAGAAAAGAACTGCAGAACAGTCAGAAGAAGACTAGATTTATAGAACAAAGAAATATTGGTAAGAATTGATGTATCTGTGTAGCTGAATTTTTTTATGTTCATTTATGTTCTAGGGAGGTTGGGAGGTGCTCGGGAGGACTGTTGTCCTCAGGTTCAAGTGGGAGCTTGAGCTTGAACACAGGAAGTTGTAGCTTCCATCTGGTTGCAACTAGAGAAACCAGGGTGGCAGGGTGGTGCAAGGGAGAACAAGTGTTCTCTGTTATACAGGTTGGAGCCTATGTAATTGGAAGTTGGTGCTTCCATCTAGTTAGTGCTGGAACATATAGGGAGTTGGTGCTTCCTTCTAGTGGGTGCTAGAGAAGCCAGGGAGTCGGTGCTAGAGAAACCAGAGAGTTGGTTCTCTCAAACAAGTTGCAGCTTGTAAACAGAGGTAGCGGCCTCACATTGAGTTGGTGCTCAATTAAAGATGATGTATAGAACTTAAAATATTGCCTATCATTTCGAAGAAGAAGAGGTTTTCTCCCTTTATGGGTTTCCTCGTGAAAATTTGTCTATGTGTATACCTTGTGTGTGACTGATGATTTTTACTTTTAATGTCCATATGATGTATAATGCTGATGATCACTTGAAGAAAGATTAAGAATGTTTTAATAGACTTAATATTGTTTAAGCTCAAAGACAACTGATTCACCCCCCCCCTCTCAGTTGTATTAGTAATTTCAACAATTGGTATCAGAGCGGGTTCCTTTTATTTAAAGGTAGATCTGTAAGCTTAATTATGACAAGTCATGAAGGGACTTCAGCCTCTAAGCCCCCTCTATTTGATGGAACAAATTTTGCCTTCTGGAAGATTAG
>ML776876.1:1281976-1335873 GCA_009831015.1 Picea engelmannii | reverse complement strand
TGTTGATTCATATATGGCAGGTGATAAAGACAGCAGGAGGAGCACCACAGGGTATGTTTTTACTATAGGTGGAACAACAGTAAGTTGGATTTCGAAACTGCAAAAGGTTGTTGCACTTTCAACAACAGAGGCAGAGTATGTTGTTGCTACAAAAGCTAGTAAAGAGATGATTTGGTTACAAAGGTTTATGGAGGAATTGGGAAAGAAGCAGGAGAATAGCCAGTTGTACTGTGACAGTCAAAGTGCCATTCACCTTGCAAATAACTCAACCTTCCATTCGAAGACTAAGCATATACAGTTGAGGTACCACTTCATACGATCCACCTTGGAAGATGGACAATTGAAGACGGAAAAGATACACACTAGCCAGAATCCTACAGGCATGTTAACAAAGGGAGTAACTAGGGAGAAACTAAGTTCCTGCTCAGTTCCAGTTGGTCTTCAAGAATGAAGATGAAAATGAGAAATTTGCCAGGTCCAAGAAGGTTCAGAGTCCAGCATATACAGTAGCGGTGGAGTTGTTGAGATCAGTCTCCAAGTGGAAGATTGTTGGTTGTGGAGCCTGATTATCTTCCTGATTCAGAGGTCCTTGCTTTCAGTTGTTTTTATACCCCATGAAGTATTTACACCCCATAAGTATGTACACTCTTCCACGCGGGGGAGTGAAGAGGGGGCGTACCCCCTCTGTGGGGTCTGGGGGGGCTATCCCCCCGACTGGGGGGTTTGGGGGCAAGCGGGCCCCCAGTGGGGGTTCGGGGGAGAAGCCCCTGAAGAAAAAATTGCCTTGTAAAAGTATATTGTAATTTCATTGTAAATATGGACCGTTCATTATAAGGTCGTAGATCTAACGATAGAGATTATGTTAGGGTTTTTTTCCCTAGAAGGAAACCCTCTTTTATGAGGGAAATGTATTGCGGCTATGGATGATGGTGAATATTGTATTCTAAGAGAGGAGACTATGAGAGAAACAAGAGGGAGTTACAGCGGGTTTTTCTATAGGTTGTATCCCTTCAATTGTTGGATAATAATAAAGGAAGGACCTGGCAATTTCTCTTGTGGACGTAGCCCAGACTGGGTGAACCACGTAAATCAGTGTCTCTCTTGTATTGTCTGTCTTTTGTGTTTTGTTTCTGCATTTGATTTATTTTATTTCTCCACGGTCCTATTTTTCTAACAGATAAGTCCAGGAATATCGAATGATTGAAGGCAATGCAACATTGATAGAATGATCGAAGGCCTGTAAAGTTCGCGAAGCATTTCTGATCATTGGATCTCATTCAAAATTCCTGAAAGAATGAGGGTCGTCAGATCATAATATAGACAAGAAGAGCGCTAAACAGGAGGACAAATCTCAGATGTTAGATCCAAGCATAGGACCCGACCATCGTTGGATCAAGGAGAACCTGCACACCTTTTAAAGTATAACAAGGAGAAGCGGGCGTAAACGCGATATGTGAAATCGTGACTTAATCTGAGCCATCAGATCAAGGTTGAATCTGGACCGTTGATTCCAGTCCATGTCGAAGTTTCGGGGATCGAGAGTTGGAGATGTCAAAGTTTATTAACATCAAGGATGTCGAAATCGTGATATGCAAAATCGCGATTTAATCGCAGCCATTGAATAGAGATCAGATCTGGACCGTTGATCTGACCCCATGTCGGAGTTTCGTGAATCGGGACTTTGAAGTGAAAAAAACACTGGACATCAAGGATGTCGAAATCGTGATATGCGAAATTGCGATTTAATCGCAGTTGTTGAATAGAGATCATATCTGGACCGTTGATCTAACTCTATATTGGAGTTTCGCGAATCGTGACATGGAGAGGCAAAGAACCCAATGCAACAAGAATGTCAAAATTGCAAAATCGTGATTCAATCGTAGCCATTGAATCAAGATCACATCTGGACCATCGAATCACAAGACATGTGGCAAGTGATCAAAATTTCACTGAATTGGGGTGAACGGAGCATAGTGTCGAAAATCACGAAATGAGAAATCGCGAAAGCGCTTTTTGCATAGGCGCTTGGTTATGACCATAGTCATATTTAGAAAGGAGATAGTGCAGAAAAGTTATGTATTGGAACTTCAGAGATCACGAAATGAAGTGTTAAGACACTCAACACAGGATTGTCGAAATGTCGAAACCCGATTTAAAGGCAATGTCAATAAAATTCATCCAACAGCGCAGATAAATTGGAGTATGATCGGAAGGCTACTATTCTCTCTCACAGTTAACTCCTCAGTTACGATTCTGTTAGCGAAACAGACTCATGATTGCGAATCAGTTGGCATTTCAGCTGCTCGGACAATTGTCTCTCTTTTGCCTAAGGAAATGGGAAGTGGAACCGTCGTGGGGGTGTATATAAAAGAAAATGAGACAGACTGTGTAAGTTTGGTTGTTCTGTATGAAAAATGAATGAAGCTGTAAGAAAGGGAATATCATAGCATGCGCAGTGTGAGATAGAGAGGATGCGCAGTGTGAGATAAAGCTTAGAGAAGTGTAACAGATGATGAAGAAAACATGAAGCAGAGAAGAATAACAGAATAAGTTGAAGCAGAGCAGAATGATAGAGTAAGTTGAAGTAGAGAAGACCTACTGAACAGACAGAGGAAGAAAAGAACTGCAAAACAGTCAGAAGAAGACCAGATTTACAGAACAAAGAAAGATTGGTAAGAATTGATGTATCTGTTTAGTTGAATGTTTTTATGTTCATTTATGTTCTAGGGAGGTTGGGAGGTGCTCAAGAGGACTGTTGTCCTCAGGTTCAAGTGGGAGCTTGAACACAGGAAGTTGTAGCTTCCAGCTGGTTGCAGCCAGAGAAACCAGGGTGGCATGGTGGTGCAAGGGAGAACAAGTGTTCTCTGTTATACAGGGTGGATCCTGTGTAACTGGAAGTTGGTGCTTCCATCCAGTTGGTGCTGGAACATATAGGGAGTTGGTGCTTCCTTCTAGTGGGTGCTAGAGAATCCAGGGAGTTGGTGCTATAGAAACCAGAGAGTTGGTGCTCTCAAACAAGTTGCATCTTGTAAAACAGAGGTAGCAGCCTCACATTGAGTTGGTGCTCAATTAAAGATGATGTACAAAACTTAAAAGGCTTCCTATCATTTCGAAGAAGAAGAGGTTTTCTCCCTTTATGGGATTCCTCGTGAAAATATGTCTCTGTGTATACCTTGTGTGTGATTGATGCTTTTTACTTTTACTGTCCATATGTTGTATAATGTTGATGATCACTTGAAGAAAGATTAAGAATGTTTTAATAGACTTAATATTGTTTAAGCTCAAAGGCAACTGATTCTCCCCCCCCCCTCTCAGTTTTATTAGTAATTTCAACAGTTAGCTTGGCCGACGCACTCATTGTACGACTCCTATGCCCAACTGCACTTCTGGATGAATGAGAACAAAATCTACCCTATCTGAACCCTTCTGTCAATGCACTCGTTGCGGACACTTCAACCGCACTCCTTGCAGGAACCCTTGGCTCAGATAGAGAAACAATTGAAACTCATTCCTACTTCTCTTCAGACTTCAAACTCAAAACATGAAATCATATACACAGCACATAAAGCAAATGTATAACAAGAAGCAAACATTCATGAGCATATCATTTAGCATCAATACATAGAGAACAACACAAACCATGAATTTGAATCAACCTCTTCTATTAATCCAAATATATGTACATGGGTGTTCTTACACAGCTCTCTACTTGCTCTTCTATGCTCTCTCTTCCATAATGTTACAATACACCATGAGGGTGTCTATATCCCATTTCCCTCTTGCACTCTCAAACAATATAATCTAGAATTAAATTCTACCTACTTGCATTAACTACTATAAATGACTTCTACCTACTAAGGATGAGAGAGAATCACTCAAGGTCCATTTACATTATACAAGTGCGCCTTTTCTTAATGACTCATTTAAGATTGCGCAACAACTTCAAGGTGATTTCAAAATTTGTGCTGGCACTTGCCCAACTGTCAGTTGTCTTCCATGTTGGCTCGCTTGATGTTGGAGATGCTCCTGCATCTTACTCCCTCGCTTGAAAATTTTCATGGGCTCCTGTCCATGAGCTCGTGCATGGTCTGTCCATGCTTCTGTATCTCCACTTCATTCTCCCATCTGGCATCTTCAACTGGATGGTTCTTCCACTTGACCAGATACTCAAAGTATTCTTTCTGCCTGGTCTTCTTGCTCACTCTTTTATCCAGTATGCACTCCATCTACGACTTTTCTGCAACTGGCATCTTATTTCACCATTGGATCACTGGCTTCTCATCTCCAGTCTCCATTTCCTCTGCGTTATATGGGTACAAATCCAAGATATTGAATATTGGAGAAATTCTGATCCCATCGGGTAATTTAATCTCTTAAGCATTTTCCACAAATCTCTTCAAGACCTTTCATGGCCCAATTTTCTTCATCTTCAGCTTATTATATGTTCCTCTCAAGAACCTTTCTTTCCTCAAATGTGCCAGAACCAAGTCACCAACCTCAAACTGAAGTTGTTTCTTGTGTTGATCTACTCTACGCTTATACTCCTGGCTTGAATTCAACAATTTCTCCTTCACCTAGCTGTGAAGTTCCTTCATTGCCTCTGTGAATTCTTCTGCACTAGCGCTCCTAGTCTCAATCTGTTCTGAATCTCTCAGTTAAAAAATTCCTCTCGACTGCATATCATAGACAACCTGAAATGGACTCTGCCATGTGCTCCTGTTAACTGAGTCGTTATATGCAAACTCTACCTGTGGTAATATGCTGTCCCACTGGCTGTGGTGCTCTGTCACCAAGCTTCTCAGCGAATCTCCCAAACTTTTGTTTACCACTTCTGTCTGTCTATCCGTCTGAGGATGATAAGATGAACTAAACATCAAGTTAGTTCCCAGCTTCTTCCATAAGGTCCTCCAGAAATGCCCTATGAATTTGGTGTCTCGATCCAAAACTATGCTTCTCAGTAAGCCATGAAGTTGAATGACTTCTTTGAAAAACAGGTTCGCAATGTGAGTTGTGTCACTGTTTTTTTGACATGGAATGAAGTGTGCCATCTTGGAAAATCTATCCACCACCACAAAGATTGAATCAACACCTCTTTGTGTTCTTGGCAACCCCAATACAAAATCCATGCTAATTGCATCCCACGGTCTCTCTGGTATGGGAAATGGTTGATAAAACCCCACATTCCGCTTCCTTCCCTTCGAATGCTGGCAAATTCTGCATCTGTCCACGAATTTATTGATGTCTTCTCGCAATCCCGGCCAAAAATATGACTCATTCAGCTTTGCGAACGTCTTGTCATGACCAAAGTGTTCTGCCAATCCTCCACTGTGTTTCTCCTTTAGCAGGTTCTCCCTCATGGAGCATTTTGGAATACACAGTCGATTACCCCTGAAAAACAATCCTTCTAGGATCATGTAATCTATCCACTGGATTTTGTCTCTGAGAATTGGATTCTTAGTTGTTTCATACGCTTCCTTAAAATCTTGATCATCAGTGTACATGTCTTTGAGATCATCAAAACCCAACGTTTTGACTCTGAACTCCTGCAACAACAAACACTTCCTGATCAAAGCATCAACCACTTTGTTAGCAATACCCGAAATATGTTTTATCACAAAATTGAAATTCTACATGTACTCAACCCATTTGACATGTCTCTGATTTAGCTTCTCCTATTGAGTCACAAACTGCAGTGCATGATTGTCACTGTACAAGACAAACTCTTTTGGGATCAAGTAATGTCTCCATTTCTTTAGTGCCTGAACAATAGCATAAAACTCCTTATCATAAGTGGATTATTTCACTTTTGTCTCATTCAGCTTCTCACTAAAATATGCTATCATCCTGTCTTCCTAACTCAAGCCTTCCCCAATTGCAAACCCGTTTGCATCGCATTTCACTTGAAATGTCTTTCGGAAATCCGGCAACACCAAAACTGGTTGTTCCATAATCTTCCTCTTCAATAGATTGAAACTCTTCTCAGCTTCTTCAGTCCAATGAAAAGACTTATGTCTTTTCTTCATGGTGTCCATCATCGCTGCGCTAATTCCACTGAAATTCCTAATGAATTTTCGGTAGAAACTAGCCAATCCGTGAAAACTTCTCACCTCAAAAATATTCTTCAGTGATGGCAAATTCTTGATCACTTCCACCTTATCTGGATCCATCCTCAACTCATTTGCTGAAATAAAAAATCCCAAGTAAATGAGCTTTGTCTTCATGAATGAGGACTTCTTCATATTTATCAACAGCTTCTCCTGCTGCAACCTCTGCATCACTGTAGCCAAATGCTTCAGATGCTCTGCCACTGTTCTACTGAAAACCAGTATGTCATCCAAATACACAATGACAAATTTCCCGATGAACTCCCTCGGGACTTCGTTCATCAACCTCATGAAGGTACTCGGTGCATTTGTTAAGACAAATGGCATAACAAGCCATTCATACAACCCTTCGTTGGTTTTGAATGTTGTCTTCCATTCATCACATTCTCTCATGCGGATCTTGTGATAACCACTTTTCAAATCAATCTTTGAAAAATACTTTGCTCCGCTCAAGCAATCCATCAGATCATCCATCCTCGGCAATGGAAATCTGTACCTGATGGTTATCTTGTTAATCACCCTTGAGTCAGTACACATCCTCCACCCTCTGTCCTTCTTCGGACTGAGTATTGTTGGAACAACACACAGACTCAAGCTTTCCTTGACCAGTCCTTTATCCAATAAATCCTGGACTTGTCTTTTAAATTCTTCATTCTCTTGCAGCGTCAATCTGTACGCGGCTTTGTTTGGAAAACTGGCTCTTGGTATGAGATCAATATGATGACTCACACTTATTATCGGTGGAAACAAACGAGGTAATTCGTCCACTACTATGTCAGCGAACTCTTCCAGTAGTTCCTCAACTTCTTCTGGTAAATCATCCACTCTCATACTGGTCAAAACAATCTTCGGTTTTCTGACCACAATGAATTGTGGATCCTCCTTATTCTTAACTTCTGTAAGAAGTTCCTTCCCACTCATGAGAAGTACTGTGTTTCTTACTTCTGGCTTCACCTCCTTATCCTTAATTGGAAGCAACATGTGTGTCCTCCCATTCTTCTCTACGGTGTATGTGTTCATTCTCCCATCATGAATCACATTCCTGTCATATTTCCATGGTCTACCCAGCAATAGATGACAAACATCCACAAGAATTACATCACATAAGATCTTATCATTATATCCTCCTATCTTGAATTCAACTAAACATTGTTTAGTGACAATTACCTGATGTCCTTTTTGTAGCCACGAAACTCTATATGGGCTTGAATGATCAGTCATCTCCAGCTCCAGCTTCTCTACCATATCTATAGAAATGAGGTTATCCATGCTACCATTGTCTACAATGACCTTGCATACCCTGTCCTTGGTCTTGCAAGCAGTCCTGAAAAGTCTGGTCCTTTGGAATGAACTCTCCACCTCTTTCTCTGGTGTCAAAAGGACTTTTTGCATCATCAACGATCTTCCACCTTCAGCGTCTTCTGCCTCAATATCCTGCCTCTATGCCTCAGCGATGTGAGCTTCTCCAACCTCCTTCTTTTTATCTGGACACTCATAAGACTTGTGCCCATTCTTTCCACATGTGAAGTAGGTTATTACTCCACCTCTTCCTCTACCTCTACCTCTAGTACGAGGAAAAGTGTTGTTGTCAGCATAATCTCCTCTCTTCTCAGTATGTTGTCCTCGTTGTTAGGTTCCACCTCTCTCAGTTCGAGTCTAAGGTTTCTTCCAGTCCTCCTTGGGATTCTAATATTTATCACGGGCAACTGATTTGCCTCTGGGCTGACTTCTGCCTCGGCCCCTCTGACTCTACTTTCAACTCAGCTTCTCTTCAACTTTTAAAGCCATCTAATAAGCATCTTCCACCGTTCGGATGGTTACCATGCTCATCTCATCCTGGATATCATATCTCAGGCCATTCATGTATCTGGATACCTTCTCATCATCGCTCTCTTGATGACCTGCCCTGATGTTCAATTTATAGAATTCCTTAGTATATTATTTTACTGTCATCAACTTTTGTCTCAGGTTCTGCATCCTCCTGAATAGAGTAATTTGATAATCCTTGGGGATGAATTTCACCTTCATCTTCACAATCATTCTTTCCCAGTTCTTGATCTTCTTCTTTCCCTTGCAGCGTCTATCATCTTGTAGTTCATCCCACCACAATGTTTCATGTCCCTTCAATCTAGTGACAACATGCTTGAATTTCTTGTCCTCCTCGACATCTTCATAGTCAAAGTATGTGTCTAGAGATCTAATCCAGTCTAGAAGCTCCTTTGCATCCAAGTTTCCCTCATAAACTGGAATTTCCATATTTGTTCTTGCACCCATCCTTGCAATAGCTCTGATCAAACGTTCATTTGATGCATCTTCAGCTGCAACTTCTTCTTCATGTTCAGCCTCAACTTCACTTTCAGAATCACTAAGATCCCCAACACCGATTGTGCGTCTTTGCGTTGTCTCCATGTCTTCGAGTCTAGCTCGTAGATCACGCATTTCTCTATCCATAGCTGGATCTATCATCTGTTGACCTCTTCTTCTCGAAATTTCCCTATCCTCTGGTGGATCGGGTGTTTACATGTCCCTTCTCCTTGGTGGCATGGCAAATTCTCTTTCTCTGCTACAGAAAGAAAAGAACTTTTCTGTGCTCTGATACCAAATTGATGTGTATCAGAGTGCTCTTTACCTCTTATGCCTCCCTCATATGAAATATACAAACAAGAATCAGGCTTTGATACCATTTATTGTATGTCGAATTCCCTCCCGACACAACCTGCAGGTCGGAATGCCACGTTGACACAGGATCTTTCCTCCTTCCTCGGCCCGAAGAACTCCCAACGGTTCTTCTATTTCCCTATCGGGAAATCTGCACTCATAGCAAACTCTCCATGGGATCTCCTCTTTACAATCGGGAGATCGAACTTCGCGACTTCGCGAGGTCAGTGGTCGAGTGATTGACTCTCGAATCCCCGAAACCCGACAATAGTCAATGCTGACCTTTTTCTATCGGGGTTTTCCCTATCACAATTTTCGGCACTCGCTGTGTCAAGCAACTTGTTTTGCCGACCCCCAAATCCCGATTCGCCGAAACTCTGATACACATGCGAGTTCGACCCTTCACGTCACTTCACTCCATCGACACTTCAGGGTTCGCAATATCGTGAATCCTGGTGCAATTACTTCGGGACTTCTCGCCACGAAACCCCGAAAAGGTGTGCCACCTGTCCACTTCACTGACCCTTGTGGCCCACACTGTTTTATTAGCCGTCAGGATATCACGTATCGTGATTTTGCAATTCCCGTTGCAATGTTTTTGGGACATCAATCCATGAAAACCCGATATGGAAATCCATGAGCAGATCCAACGACCCTTGTGGCTCGGATCTATGGTCCTGCCCCTCCTGATCTTTAAAACTCTTGGGAATACTTCGCCGTATCTCCCCTGCTACTTTATGAGATTTGATGGCTCATGGAACTTCGCGAATTCTCCTCAGAGAATACCGACCGTCCATTCCTTCCTTGGCGATTTCTACGAATGACCAAGTGTTCCTCCGCGGAACTTGTCCACCTGTGTTGCAAACTTACGATGCTTCTTACACACTTCCAGTCACAGCTTCCCTGCGTTGTCCATCAGTGATTTCGAGAGCCTTATCCTTCCTGAGCTTTCTTGTAACTCTCAGTCTTAAAGAAGACTCTTGTGCGCACTCCTTGCGGCATCTTTCAGACACTTCACAATGATGAATCCTTTCGACTCTGCGCACACCCGTAGCAGCAGTCTCTAAATATTTTTCTCAGATTCACAACTCTGAGGGTTAGCTTGGCCGACGCACTCCTTGTACGGCTCCTGTGCCCAACTGCACTTCTGGATGAATGAGAACAAAAGCTACCCTATCTGAACCCTTCTATCAATGCACTCCTTGCAGACACTTCAATCGCACTCCTTGCAGGAACCCTTGGCTCAGATAGAGAAACAATTGAAACTCATTAGTACTTCTCTTCAGACATCAAACTCAAAACATGAAATCATATACACAACACATAAAGAAAATGTATAACAGGAAGAAAACATTCATGAGCATATCATTTAGCATCAATACATAGAGAACAACACAAACCATGAATTTGAATCAACCTCTTCTATTAATCCAAATATATGTACATAGGTGTTCTTACACAGCTCTCTGCTTACTCTGCTATTCTCTCTCTTCCATAATGTTACAATACACAATGAGGGTGTCGATATCCTGTTTCCCTCTTGTGCTCTCAAACAATCTAATCTAGAATTAAATTCTACCTACTTTCATTAACTACTATAAATGCCTTCTACCTATTAAGGATGAGAGGGAATCGCTCAAGGTCCGTTTACATTATACAAGTGCGCCTTTTCTTAATGACTCATTTAAGATTGTGCAACAACTTCAAGGTGATTTAAAAATTTGTGCTGGTGCTTGCCCAGCTGTCCGTTGTCCTCCGTGCTGGCTCGCTTGATGTTGGAGATGCTCTTGCATCAACCATCATTTTCGGAAAAGGGGCTAGTGTGCACCCCTTTGGGTTGGTGCTTGGCCACCTTATAAGCCATGTGACCCTATGTATGCATGAGCGCCTAGCCCCATTGGGATAATTTTGATATTTTGTTATAAAGTGGGTTTTCTTTACCCTATGTTAGTGGATTTTATTTGATTTTATGCCTGTTATTGAAGATTTTTAGCCAATATTGGGGGATATTGGGCCCTTTTTTAAGCTAGATATTGGGAGGAAGTTGGGGGATGATAACCAACTTCAGATCTATATAAAACAAGCCTTCTTGAGGCCATGGAAGGAGATTCAGAACAAATTTATGCTGAAGGAAAGCCAAGTCAAAGCCATTTTCATGCAGGGAAGACGTTGAGGAATGCTCCTTTGGGGGCCATTTCTGGGAGCTTCGGTAATCCAGTTCGAGTGTCGTTTCTTCTGTTGTGTTATAGAGATCTGGGAGAAAAAGACCAGATCATTCTTGTATCCTTTTGGCACTGTTGCGATGTACTTATTGAGCATTGAACATAAATAAATAAGCCTCACCCATTGAGACAAAGGCCCAGAGATGTAGGTGATTGTCGAACTCTGTTATCACATTGGTGTTATGGTTTGTTGTTGTTTATTATTTCATTTCAATTATGTTCATGTATATATGGCTTTGATATATTCTCATATATTGTTCCTCTTTCATTAAGCTTCCTAATTGGTTAATCAACACATGCATAATAACTCAACCATAGTCATGTAAAAGATCTTTTCGGATCAATAGAGGGTTTATTCATTGTCCCACAAACAAGCAGGTCTCATACATCAATTTGGTGTCTCGCTAGGTTGTTACCTATCAGTATATTTTTGAGATATAAGTAATTTTATAAGATGATGTGAAATAATATATAAACATATTTTGATCAATCGTTGAAATATTTCACCTACAAATCTTCTTTGGCATGTTTCTAAGACCATTTATATCCCCATGCATATTGAATTTTATGAGTAATTGAGTTGATAAGTTTATGTGATATACATTGGCTTAATTTTTATTTTATATGAATTTAAGCATGCTTGAGGTTTTGATCTAATGATTGGTACATAGTTTGTCTTTGGAATAATACTTTCATAATTATGACAGTGAATTCAAATTGTAGAGGACACACTATTGTCATGAGTTAAATTTATTAATAAGGAAACTACATTTTCGAGAACTTATGGTTTCACCAAGGGTTCTTGTAGATAACTTGAGTGGGTCCCACTCAAGGGGATAAAAAGAACCCTCTTTTCTATGAAATTATCATTTCTATAGTAGTTTCATGTAGTTTATTACAATAGTTTTATTTGCTTCATGTCATTTTATTTCAAGCCATTTTAATTCTGCAATTTTACCCCCCCGCCACCCCCCCCCGCCCAACATTTTCTATGCCAAGTAGCATTTCCTTTGAAACTATTGCTAGTTCCTTTTAAATTCCCTCAACCTACACATCTTAAGTCATCTTAACCATCTGGGTCTTGGTATCCACATACAAATTGACAACCAAATCATTATGGGAACAAGTGAATCCGACAATTTGCCTGAAGATAATGGTGACCATTCTTCTTGTGAGTTAACTTTTGGGTCTACAAACCCTTCAAAATTTCCAATCAATTAGGAAACAACATTCCAACTAGATCCAATTAAATATCCACAATTCAAAGGAAAATACTCTTGTGGAAAACAAGTCCTCCTTGCATACACATTATCCTCTTCTTTAATGGCCCACACTAGTGATCTCCCGCTAAGTACAAAATACTCTGATCCACCCTTCTAAGAATTAAAGCATCCAAGAAACCATTCCCATGAGAGACCATATGGTTGTACGACCATAGGACTCCAAACTCTACCTACATGATCTCTACCCTTTGTGCAACTCCATATGGTCGCGGAACCTTGTTCTTTAATGTGACATTCTCCCTATGTGGATCTCTCTCCTCCTGCCCTTCAGTGGATCCAAAATTCAACTCATAGGTTACGTTGAAGGTTGATCCTTCCTCCCTAATAAGATAATGGTCCATTGTGTGTTGGATGAAAGGGTAGGCACCTCCATTTTGGGATGTCTTATTCACTCTAGGTTGAGGCCCAAGTTTCTTGTTAGGTGTAGTTTGCGGGTTGTTGCACCTAGCTTGGGATTTACAACAATAAGATTTGTTATTCTTCTACCTATTAAATTGAAAATCCTTTGCCTTCAGAGAGGAAGTTGCTACATGCCCATGCTCAAAAAAGACTCTACAAAAAAAAAAACAATATGTTCATAGTCTAGTCAATGTGTTCCATGATTTCTTTGGTTTTTTATCTATCTTCTTCTTCCTCTATTGCATAAAGTTCTTCAAAGTGTTGCCTAGATGCTTCTTTCACTTCTGTGAAATCTTCTATCTTCTACCCTCTTTCTAAGTACATTATTTTAATTATATTCATATCCCCCCATGCTTTAGTGTTCTTCTGAAAGAAATAAGTGTTTCTATCTCCCACTTTCAACCAAAGGATCCATGATCTTAATCATCATTCCTCTTCCTCCTTTCTAAAGACCGCATGCAAATTTTGGCTCATGTATCTTTCTTACTATAACATTTTCTCAATGACCTCCTCCTCTTCCATTTGTTTTTGTATTCCTTCTAGTTGTTTTTGACATTCTTTCCTTTCTTGCTCTAAAGGAATATATAATATTTTAACCCAATATTTCGGAATCTATTTGACTACCTTTAGCTTAGATTCCTAGATATAGTTCGGAGACCTTGTAATTGGTTTCTCCCAAGTATCCTCTACAAGAGCTAGAACTTTCACCTTTTAAAGCTAGAGAGGGTTAAATCTAAAAGGAATGGGCCCAAAATTTTATAAGGGTTCAAAGGTTAGACCAATAGGCTTATGATCAAAGACAACAAAAGGTATAATTTTAGAAGAGATGATATCATTAGAGATTAAAAATCACTATGAATGAGAAACCTATCCAAACGAGCCACAATGAAACTAGGATTCACTTTTTTGTTACTCCAAGTATACTTTCCTTTGGTTGGTTTTACATCTGAAAGATCCCAATCATAAATTAAGTCCTCCATTCTTTCTCTCATGGGGCCATGAACTATATTACCTCCCTTTTTCTCTAATTTTATCAAAATAGTGTTGAAGTCCTCAACCACAATGCTAGATTTTGAACCAATATACTTTTTTCCATGTATCTAGTGTTGAAATCCTCAACCACAATTCTCATAATTTTGCATATAGGAATAAAAATACATGTATCGCATAAGTGAACTTTTAAAAATCTAGATATTTGAATCTTCCGAACAGAGATTGACCAAGGCAGTGATAATTATGTATGAAAACTAAGATCTGATTTTTTAGACACTAAATTTAATATCTATGATGAACCACATGCGTACTTATTTGGTGCAAGATTACCTAAACATCAAATAGCTTACCCATTATGTGATGTAAACATGATCACAACTCCTCTTGAAGCAGGTCCTGAAATTACAGAATCCCTAAACAGTTCAGGTGGGTTATGACTTGAAGGTGCATTTACTGGAGGTAGTCAAAGAGGTGGATCTACAGGGATGGCTAGTCATGACCAAATAATGGAAGGTGGATCTGTTGGGGTAGCTAGTCATGACCAGATAATGGAAGATGGATCTCAAGGATTACTTGCTTCTTTTGACCTTTTTATGGAAGATGGGAAATGTTAATCATAGAATAATTCAAATCTTTTATTGAATGGTTGCAATGGCTCAGTTTGTTTCTTTCATTCATTCTCTCATCATTGCAGCCAAACAACTCCAAAAGTTTGATTGTGTTAATGAGGATAAAATTGTGTCACTCTATCTCCTCCCAAGGACATTGAGAAAGAGTGCAATCATATTTATGGAGATGATTAATCACATCAAGCCCCACTTTTTTTGTTAGGAAACATGCCACTAGATTTTTATTAGCACTAAACAAAAGCAGCTAAAGGTCCCAAATCTAGGTTACTTGACTATCTCTTTTTTTTCACTTAACATATATGACATCTACTACAAGAGTACCTTCAAATTCGATCTAAATGAGCAACACGAAAAGGAAAAATCAATATCATCCTCCCGAAGTTTTGGAAACTCTAGATAATATAGCTATCATTTAAAAGAAACTGACTATTGTATGTCTAAAGGTGTGGGATTCCTTTCTTGCAGAGTTTACAATTCACTATACATATTTATGTCTATTGTGAAAACTTCATGTGTCCACTTTTTCAAATGTACTCACTGGCACAGAACAAAACAACTATAACTCCGTTCAGTTCATGTGTGTGATAGAGCATTCTCATTATAGATCATCTGAATATCATTCCACAAACTTTTTCTCTCCCAATAGTAGATCGGGCCTAGCTCACATATCCTCCTTTACTCTGTTTACATAAGTGAGGTCTATTAGGCACTTCATAATCCTTTAGAAAATGTAGTGAATATAAAATATATTCTTGGTAAGATAATTGACATGAAGTCCCATTATAGAACTATGTGAAAACTTTTAATGAGACAAAGAGTTCATTTAATTAGAGAAGGGTTTGTTACCAAATATGATAAGCATGATGCCTTCAATTATCAGTTATGGGTCTCTTATGCATCTCTATACCAAAGGTGATAGGCTTCTAAAGAAATGGATATGAGTAAGGGAATGGGGGCTTATGGTATAAAACACAACACAAAGATGTATGTAATGTCGATTAATGGATATGTGGAATCAAACGACCGTGCAAATGCCTTTGCCATTTTATTTTAAAAGAGATAATGAGAGAAGGTTTCAAGACTGATTTTGTAGCTTATAAAATTATTTCAAATGCATTTTGTAAACTTAGTAACATAGACCATGCCATTATAACTCTTGATCAAGACCACCACCATGAACTTTACCACCATAATTTATGGATTTTCAAAATTTGGAGATATGAGTAGAACTTTAGAAATGGTGGATCCAATGAGCAGATGTGGTTACATATTGAATAAAGAAACAACGATCTAATCCCCTTTACAAGTTTGTAAAATATAGAAAAAAATGACAAGTGGAATCATGTCAAAGGGTTTAAGGATTAGTTTTTAAAGTTCATGGAAGAATACAAAAAGCATCAAAATCTACTCAACCTTTGGGAGAGATAGGACAAAAAGTAAATTGTTACTACAACTGGAATGGTTGGAGGTTAAATAGAATCAATTTTATTATTTTGTGGGAATACTAGGACACCAATTTCCTGAGGTGTCAAGATGCCCCAAATCATCTTATCTCCCATTCTTGTTTTAGAAAGTAGTTACACAAAAAGAGGCTAGAAATCAATAATCAAGAAAAGGATAAAAGGTAGTGGTCAAGACTTAGAAAAGGTTGGAAATTTTATAGCTTGGATATTGAGTTTATTTGTATCCCAAGGGGTCATTCTATTACTGAAGATCTAGTTTTCTACCGAAGGATTCACCACACATGGTTGCTAAACCAATTTTCCTTTGTTTTATTGTTTCTTTCTTGTTTCTTTCATCTCTTTTTATTGTTTCTTTCATATTTATTCCATTTCTTTTTTCGTGGAATTTATACATCCTATCTACAATGTTTTTATGTTCACAGTTAATAAATAAGTTATGATACAACTTCCTTGTGGCTATTGATATTGCAAGGATTCTATGAACATTTATAAATAGTTTATGATATTTAGTATCATTTTGATGCTTTTGACATAACTCCTAGGGATAACTAAGGAGATGATGTATGCTTTTGATATTTAGTTATCCAGTCAAATCGTTGGGCGAAGGGGGGTCCCTTGTCCCATAAACAAGGGGGTATCATACACCAATTTGGTGTGTTGGCTTGGTCGTGATCTTAAAAATAGATTATTATTATTATTATTATTATTATTATTATTATTATTATTATTATTATTATTATTATTATTATTATTATTATTATTATCTTGTCATGAATGTTTCTGCAATATCTATAGTATAATTAAATAATTCTAAGTATATCCATATATGTTTTTCGGTATTTATTATCAATCTTCTTTATGCAAAGAATACCTTTCATGCTTGAATATATCTCCATCTCACCTACAATTTTCATGAATGAGTTTCAAATTATTGGATTCATTAGCCAAATGCCTAGCACGTATTTTTTCATATCATTAATGCCTAAATACCTCCATACACCTTCTATGTTTGTGATACTTGTGTTAATCTTTGATTAGTAGTGACTTCCATTCTCATTACCATTTGAAGTTATCTATCCTTCTTTAATATTCCTCTGCATCTTTCATTTTATCATTTTATGTTTCAACCATTTATAAACAAGTTATAATATCTACTATCATTTTGTATGATGTCATGAATGACACTCTATGCACATTTGTAAACAAGCTAGGATATTTGTTATCATTTTGTATTTTTTCATGAATGTTTCTACAATATATGTAATATTATTAAATAATTCTAAGTATAACCATATGTGGTTTATGATATTTATTATCAATCTAATTTGTGCAAAGAATACCTTTCATGCTTGAATATATATCGGATATCCACCTCACCTACAGGTTTTCTAAATGAGTTTTGTTATCCCCAACGCCTAGGGATAACTAAGGAGATGATGTATCGAGGCCCTCAGGTTGTAGACATGGAGTATAGAGAGACAACTTGACCAACAGTGTCCACTTGCACAGACAAAGATCCACTTCAGCACCATAGTTCCAAGTTCATCGTGAGGGTATCCACCACATCAATTGGATTTCACAAGACATTGGGTATTATGGTGGGCATCATTTCAATATTTGAGGAATTTGAGTTTGTTGTTTATTAAATTGTTCTTGATTATGTAGTGTTTGCCTAGAAATTGTGTTTTTTCCCTTGTTTCACTTTGGTGGTTGACATTGCGCCCTAGTAAGTGGGTCACCCTTAGGGATAGGTGTGCTACTAGGAGGTATTCTTGATGAGTCATCGTGCCATTACTGTCCATAATTGTCACTTTCCATACTTCATCCCCTCATCTCCTTACCTTTTGAGATTGTTGGGTGTACTGACCCAAGAAGGGATTGTTCCTCATTTCATGGGAAGAAGGGGATGAAGGCCCAAAGGGAAGGTAGCTAGAAAAAGATAAAATCCTATTATGAACCTTCCAGATGATCTCCCAAAGAGGTCTTGAGAGAAATGAAATGCTTCTCCTAGAAAATCAAATACCTTCAAAAGCAAACACATAATTATGAATGTCCCACTTGTTCAGGGGTTTACACAAGGTGCATTACAAGATAGAATTTACCCCCATGGAACCATGTGTATGTCTCCCTTCAAGTGACACTTTGGTACTACTCCCCAAGATAATAGATTCATCATAGGGAGTACCAAGTGTTTGTACCTTAATAAATTAATGACAATAAATCGTCTTGGAAAAAGATTTCATTGAAAATGAAGGTGCAACACACCCTCTACAAAGTCACCCATAAATGAGACACTACAATCCCTTGTATTTCATAAACCCCATGCCCAAAAGTCTTTCCATTATCCATGTCACTCCATAAAAATGACGTAGAGAGGGATCGACTTGGAAAACAATCTTATACTTGAGGTACGATTCACCAAATAGGTCACTTTGTCAACCCTCCCATACCTAAATTTGGCAAATTGCATAGGATCTTTGAGCACTTGTTTATTTTGATGAGGCAGTTTTTTATATACATGCTTAGATGGATCTTTTATTGATTTGTTTTACTCATCATGATGAATTTGAATTGATATCCTTGGAGGGCATATTCATTGTCTTTGCAGGACCTTGTTTGGTGGACATATTTGGAAGAATAATCCTAGCTTGGGCTTCCTTGGGGATTGAAGCCCACAGGTTGGATACCAGGGCCCACACACCAGATGATGATGACATGCCTTTTGAGTCCTAAGAGACAACTTGGAGGATCTCACCTATCCCCTACAATCCAAACAACCTTCCTTTGGAGGCCAAAACGTCACCTTTGAGGGCTTGACGTCACCCTAAGGCTAGGGTTTGGTGGTGATTGAAGACACTTAGCACGTTTTGAAGGAGGGATATATTGGATCATGGAGGAGAGGCTTGGATTGAAGACACATTTCCTTTTTAGGCCTAGAGAACTCATATCCAACTCAATGAATTGACCTAAAGTTCCAAAACGTTGCCCCAAGAGGTTGACATTGTGTTTATAGGGCTTATCTTATGTGAAAATTATGATTTGAAAAACGTTATTTTAGCAAAGGGGAAAGAAAAAATAGATTTATAAAGAACCCTACATTTTACATGAACCAGTTAGAGTCATCGTCTATAACATGTGAAAAATTCAACTCAATGATAAATCCTAGGAAGGAAAACCCTTTAGAATATATGGATCCTAATTAATGGCATAAAAATAGAAGCCTAAGAAGTATATATCCACTTACGAAGATTGTTCGATGATGTACATAAGACATTAAGGCTAGAGACTAGTGAGTGATTTAGATTATAGTCTTCTCCCTTCTTGGCCCATATAGGACCATGTTTTAAAATCATAATGGAGGTTTCCTTATCCATGGAAAAGGATGTGATAGGAGACTTCTTAAAAAGCAGGGGAAAACTATCAAGTTTTTTTTTTAAACCTACATAAGGCATGGAAATATCGACGTAAGTTCATCACCAATACAAAATCTATGTCGCAAGACATTGGTGGGTTTTCTTACTCTGCCACGCTTTTTCATTGCTATTGCCACACTTTTTCGTCGATATTGCCATGCTTTTTCGTCACTACTTGTCACATTTTTTCATCGCAAGTATGGCATCTGTGTCGCAAGCCATTGGTGGGTTCTTTTACTCTTCCATGCTTTTTTGTTGCTATTATCATACTTTTTCGTCGCTACTTTCCACTCTTTTTCATCGCAAGTATGGAATCTGCGTCGCAAGCCATTGGTGAGTTTTTTACTCTGGCATGCTTTTTCATCTCTATTGCCATGATTTTTCATCGCTATTTATGTTAGCTCTCCGTAAATCTATTTGGTTGATAAACAGATGACGAAGGTAACTTTTTCAACCAACTTTGAGACTCAAAACTAGCCTTTCGGATCTCAAGAGGGCTCTCTCTGAAATGGCGCGGTCTCCACACAGGATATGGATTTGAAAAAAATCGCTAGATTTAACACCGATGATAAAAAAATTATGGTTATATTGGCGTAGAAAAGTAAAACTCGGGCCCTGGAGTCGGTCTGAGGAAGAGACAAAACAAATGACTCAGTGATTGGATTCTAGAGGAAAAGGCTACGTGAGCAAAAGCCTTCAGTGTAAACCGTAAAGTGTGGCTGGAGAAAAACACATGAAGCAACTCAAGAGTGTCATTGTGGATGAATTCAGAGTTAGCTTGAGAGAACAACGTTTTGTCTAAGTGGCACGAACAAGGGGCGCAGTACAATGAATCTGCAGGTTCAAAAATTCATTCTGAAATAGAAGATATGAGATATGAAATAAGAGATAACCGAAAAACCATACACAGAGAAAGAAACACAATACATATGACTATCACAACAAGAATATTTTCATAAAAGCACAAGACCTTTGCATTAAATGTCAGTCAAAACTCAGACTACATACAATAGCATTTGTTTCTAAAAATTGCCAACCAACCCTATTTACATAAAAATGATCCCCTTATATAGAAATATAATATCACCCTTGGTTGTTAGGGTCAAGATACTCTCTCTTGGAATCTTGGATTCACTTTCTTTGAAAGAGAACAATAAATTCAACGGATTCACTAAAAATAGAAAACCTGACTTTGCCAAATCATAATCGTAACAGAAATATTCTTTATAGTCATTGATCATGCTCCAAATTTGACCGTATGGTTGTGATGAGCCATCATTTACACTGCTGGACACTCTTTCATCCCTGCACAACAAGTCTTCTACACAACAATAACCTACAGCAAAAATGTAGCAGAATGCGCAGCAAACTGGTAAAATAGGCATTAAAGATGACATTGTATCTCACTGATAAAAAACTATTTTTATAAACTGAGAGAGGTTTTTGTAGCTAAGATTGTTATAAAGAAAATGTCTCTCATTTTCTTGAAATTCATCTCTATCTGTCTGGAATACGTGTCGCAAAAACATGTCTCGGACAGGAAATCACGAAAACTGAAAAATAGGGCTCGATGATTCCTTCAAATATCCGAATCTATGACACATTTTTCAAATATGAGAGAGGTTTTTATTATTTGGTTTTTCCTCGACAAAACTCTTGGGGATTTTGACAATTCCTCTCTAGTTGGTCATAAATCGATCTTGAAGTTGAACACTAAACTAGTAATTTGTGTAGTGCGACCTGTAGCTTGTGTGCTGGAAAAATCCACTACGCGACAAACATCCTATGTGCGACAGAATCCTCTGTGCGACAAAATCCTACGCGTGATGAAATCCACTGCGCAACAACATCCTATGTGTGACAGAATCCACTGCGTGACGAAATCCTATGCACAATGAAATCCACTGCGTGACAACATCCTTTGTCCAACGACATCCTCTGCGTGGTGTGCAGTGAATTTTGTAGCACACAGTGAATTTTGCAGTGCCCAGTTGAAAATGGAAATAGAATAAATAAATGATAAGCTTCCTTTTGAAAATGACCCTTGGAGATTTTAGATAATGCCAGTCATTAAAACAATATGGGTGCTAACATGCATGACTTTGCAAATTGTTGACAAACCTATAACCTCAATTATGAAAATCATGGCGCTAACAGTTGGCTCCAATGGGGATGCTATCCTCCCTGTGAGGTAGCAAAGAATAGTAAACTAGGTTCTAATCCATTGGGCTTCTCCCAAACTCAACTTTCCAATTGTAACTTGTAACCTACATCTGCTGAAAACCCAAAACTGTATATGCTCCAAACTGAAATATGAAACTAAGCTAAAAATGAAAACTGCAGATTGCTAAAAGAAATGCTCATAGTACCAAGATTATTTACACTCCTACCTACCCTAACTACTAAAAAGGATGCCAATCAAGTGAAATCAAAATGCCAATGCAACCACGCAAGAACTTTATCCACTTTTTTCTTTCTTTGCACATGCTTGCTCCAAAGTTGGTTTACCGATAAGCCATTCAAAACTTTATCTATAAATTCAAATCTCAAAAAATTAAAAATGTTGGGACTATTTGCTGCCTCCAAAAAAACTTCAAATGGATCCTCAAGAACATACATAAAACAACAATCATGTTTCACCCCTTCCACTGCATCCTTGTTTTCATGTAATTCAACTTGTTGATTACCACAAAATGGCTGAAAAATATGTTGAGACTGCTGGAAATAACAATCTTCTGAATCAGAAGACAGTGTTGGCTGAAATGAAACCCCTAGTGGTAAGCAATCCATATCTAACACTGACGTTGATTGACCATCATATTTATTTCCAAGCTAATAATTTATCACAGGCTGCAAATCTGAACTGAAATACCCTTCCATGTAATCAACAATAGGGTCATTAAAGGTATGATAATGTTTTTGGTCCTCTTTAATGATAACAGTTTTCTCATGTAGAACAACGTCACTGTGAATGCAATCATACTTCATTTCTTCCTCTGTTATCTCATGATTTTCTTTCAACAATTCAAATGAAGAAAAACATAATGGAAGATAACTTTCATTGGTAAGTCCATGGATTTCTTCACATTCAACATCATGCCTGGAGGATTTATGATTTGAAACATTATAAATATTTTTCTTCAACAATTTGAAAGATGCAAAACACAATGGAAAATTTATTTCCTTTAATTCAAAACTTTCTTCATTTTCTTCACTGTTATCATATGCACATTTGCCAATTTCTTTGGGTTGCTGAAAACAATCATTCTCAGATTCAGAAAGTGAAACTGCTTGTTCTGAAGAGTCAACCCAATAAGAATCATTGTACCCATCATATATGGGTTCACCAAAAACCTTTGTAATGTCATCAAACATGAAAATTGAGGCAACGACTTATTCTTCTGCAAGTTGATCTACAAATTCACATTCATGGCCATCCACAAATGTATACATAAAATTGTCAGTTTCTCACTCATGGTGGCATGGATCTAAATCTAAATCAATATCAAAGCAATTTGGGAGAGTAGCTTGCTCTTCAAGAAGATCATCATTCTTTGCAAACACATCCTCATGACATCCTTCAGGAAAACTAATGACACAATCAGCTTCCTGCATTTTATGCACAGTCTCTGGTTCCTTAGCTTTCAATTTATCATCGAAAATCTGATTTTGCAACTCCTTACATGCTTTAATGTTGTCTGCAACTTCCTGAGAATTGTTGAACATCTGCTGCAAAGACATAGACTTCCTCTCCATCAGAAGAAAAGATAAGTCTGATTGAAAGGTTGTTACATAATGGAGCATGGAAGGAGTTTGACGAGGTTGGACTTATTTAGGCAGTTTGTAATAAAGACTAGAAAACCTCCTAGTTAAATTTGATATGGTTTCATCTTTCATTCTTCTCATGGCATAAAACTCTGAAAGGAGTAGATTCCATGACTTTCTCTCACCCCAAAATCTACAGAAATCTTCCCTCAATTCATCCCACGAGCTAATAAACTGAGGATGCAAATGTTTGGACCATTCTTTTGCATCTCCTTGTAAGGATTGCGAAAAGGCCCTCATAGACACATAATCATGTTCAATCTCAAAAAGATCTATAAAATGCTCAAATATTTGAATATGTTTTTCAGTTGAATGTCCATCGAGCTCTCCATCGAACCTAGGAAGGTACTTATAATGTTTTAGAGGAAAGTCATGAAGGATGGAAGGCAATTTAGGAGGACTGTATCTTTCTTGAATCTTGGAGGGTGCAGAATTAAGAAAAGAAGGTAAAAGCTCATCTTTGGTTTCCTTAAGCTCACAATAATGATCATGAACATCATATGGTTCAGAGGAAGGATATTGGTGAATATCGGCTATACAAGAAGGAGGTATACCTATAGTTTGCAATGAAGGATACAAAATGGTAGATATTTGGGATTCATTTGAACGCAATAAGTGAAGAAATATTCTTTTGAAAAAATCAGGAAAGGACAAGAAGATATTGATAACACAAAAAATTACTTCTTGAACTAAACTTAATCTTGAGTACCTTATTTTCCCATACTGCTCTTCCATATCTCTGTCAACAGGTCTCATTCTCTAGTGGATTCTTTGAATCGCATTTGAAGCTTGACTTGAGTCCCCATGAAAACTTTAGCTTTGGATTCTTCCACCAGTGGAATCACCTTCAACTGATTTTTTGATGTGTGGAGTCGCCAGAGAAGAAATACAACCAATATGTGCCTAAGTTTCTGCTACTCTCGGACCTTATAACTAAAACAATGTCGTTCTTCGCAAGGAAAATTTTAAAATTTGTCCCCGACAACGGTGCCAGAATGTTAGCTCTATGTAAATCTATTTGGCTGATAAATAGACGAAGAAGGTAACTTTTTCAACCAACATTGAGACACGAAACTAGTCTTTCAGATTTGGAGAGGGCTCTCTCAGAAATGGCGTGGTTTCCACGTGGGATATGGCTTTGCAAACAATGGCTAGATTTAACACCGTTGATAAAAAAATTCTGGTTATATTGGTGCAGAAAAGTAAAACTTGGGATATGGAGTCGGTCTGAGGAAGAGACGTAATAGATGACTCAGTGACTGGATTTGAGAGGAAAATGCTAGGTGAGCAACAACCTTCAGTGTAAACCGTAAAGTGTGGTGGGAGAAAAACACAAGAAGCAACTCAAGAGCGCTGTTGTGGACGAATTCAGAGTTATCTTGAGAGGAAAATGTTTTGTCTAAGTGGCACGAACAAGGGGCGCAATACAGTTAATCTGTAGGTTCGAAAATTCATTCTGAAATAGACGATATGAGATATGAAATAAGAGATAATAGGAAACACAAACATAGAGAAAGAAAAACAATACATTTGAGTATCAAAACTAGAATCTTTTCATCAAATCATAGGACCTTTGCATTAAATTTCAGTCAAAACTCAGACTACATACAATAGCATTTGTTTCTCAAAATTTCCAACCAACCCTGTTTACATAAAAATGATCCCCTTATATAGAAATGTAATTTCACCCTTGGTTGTTACGGTCGAGCTACTCTATCCTGGAATCATGGATCCATTTTCTTTGAAAGAGAACAATAAATTCAATGGATTCACTAAAAATAGAAAACCCGACTTTGCCAAATCATAATCGTAACAGAAATATTTTTTACAGTCATTGATCATGATCCAAATTTTACCATATGGTTGTGACGAGCCATCATTTTCACTGTTGGACACTCTGTCATCACTCCACAACAAGTCTGTTACGCAACAGTAACCTATAACAAAAAGACAGCAGAATGCACAACAAACTGGTAAAATAGGTGTTAAATATGGCATCATATCTCACTGATAAAAAATGAGAGAATTTTTTTAGTTAAGATAGTTATAAAGACAAACCTCTCTCAATTTCATGAAATTCATCTCTATATGGCCGGAATACGTGTCACAAAAACATGTCTCATACAAGAAATCATGAACACTGAAAAATAGGGCTCAAAGATTCTTTTGAATATCCCAATCTGTGATAGATTTTTCAAATATGAGAGAGGGTTTTATTACTTGGTTTTTTCTCGACAAAAACCTCTTGGGGATTGTCAAAATTCCTCTCCAGTGGGTCATAAATCGATCTTGAAGTTTACCACTAAACTAGTAATTTGTGCAGTGGGACCTGTAGCCTGTGTATTGGAAAAATCCATTGTGCAACAAACATCCTATGCGTGATAGAATCCACTATGCGACAACATCCTATGCACAATGAAATACACTGCGCGACAACATCCTATGTGCGACATAATCCATTGTGTGATGAAATCCTATGCGCGACACCATCCTTTGCGCAACGACATCCTCTGCGTGGTGCGCAGTTGCAAATGGAAATGGAATAAATAAATGATAATATTCCTTTTGAAAATTACCCTTGGAGATGTTATATGCTTCCATTCATAAAAAAAATATGGGTGCTAACATGCATGAATTTGCAAATTGTTGACAAACCTATAACCTCAGCTATGAAAATCATGGCACCAACAATTTCTACACTTTTTCATTGCAAGAAGGTATACCTCTCTTTAGGATTATGACATGTGGTGGTCTGATTTTGTTGTTGTTTCCATGAATACCTAGTGCGTGGATATAGTGATGAAAAAAATTCCACAAAAAATATTGTTTTCCTTTGTGGAAAGTGTGACGGATATGTGTGGCAATAGAAACGAAAAACCCTGGCAAATTTGGTCATTTGTAGTAGTTTATAATCTAGGTCAGACATTGATAACCACTTATGTAGAAGTTATACTCCTTCACTATAACTTTATTATCTTCATTATTATATATCCCATGCCTATATGTGATATGGACCCTTATGTTGACCTGCTCTGATTGAAAATATTGGTTTTGAATATCATTTTTCAGTTGAAGGTTGTAGTTCTCAACAAAATCAACCATTTATAAGATACTACCAATTCAAAATGTATCTCTGCATATTCTAAAATGTCCATCCTACCATCGAGCCACATGGACTTCTCAAACATATTTTTGGGTATTTTCAAAGATGTTCTTGATGAAGTCACATACTTGTACATGGGAAGTCACCGATTGTATATTTTTTCTTTCATGTACTTCATTAATAGCATACATGACATATTTAAATCTTGCAATTCAACCTCCGTATTCCCCAATTCATACTCATCGCTCGACACATGGATGCACTTTCTTAGTAATTACATTCCACCACACCTCGTGTATGTCCTATCGAAGAAATATTTTTGATAGAATGTACAACCCTATGGCCTTGTACACAATATGTTATGAATAAAGTCTCTAGGTGATGATGTCAACAATATAAATGAGCATTCTTGAAAAAGGGTGTTATGAAATACATGAAAAGTGTGTGTGTGTGTGTGTGTGTGATAATAATAACCATACTTGATGTGGTATCGACCACAACATGTGTTATGGATTATGTTTATTCAAACATATCAAGGCTTGCATTTATGGAAATATCTTTGGCCCGCGTTGAGTGCACTATGTACAATCCTAAATATCTCATGTAATTTTGTTTGTGTCATGTCAAGAAAGTGTTTAATGTGGGTGTAATATACCTCAAAAAATGTCTAAAAAAAAAAAATTGTTTGTAAAAGTATCCTTGAATAGTTCTAGATTCAAGCAAGTAAGCTTTCTGTTATATGGCTTGAGTCTGAAAGTTTGCAAGAGTCCTTACTGTGATCGATTGTCATTATCATTCAACTTAAATTTTTCTGATCGACGATAAGTGTTTACTCCTCATTCAATGTTTATTTCAATTCCTGTAATTATATTTACTTTCCTATCTGTTTGTACCTATGACCATTACCACAGTCTTAAAAACACAAACGACTTTGGGACTTTATGGCCAAATCCTTACACGTTAGACCCTACAAATAACCCATTACCATATGTTTACAATACAAACAACTTTGGGGGCTGATGGCCTAGGCTTCATACGTTAGTCCATACACATAATCACATGATGAAAACGACCAAATAGACTTAGGTAAAAGTAGAGTATTAGTCTATACTCCTCTGCGAAAAGTTTAAATATAAACAAACCCCTATAGTTTTCTTTTTTTAAATATCTGGATATAGGATAGTGGTTAGGTAAGGCCTTCTGGTTAAACTTGGAGTATGAATATTTCATAATCCTCTGATCATAATCAAATTCACCTACACCATTGGATTACAAGTACCGGGTCTCGGGCTTATTCCATATGCCCACTGACTGTGACCACGAGCCTAATCAAAATGTCTTTCGCATTTCACCATTTCGGCGTTTCAGCATTTCGGCAAGTCACAATCCCAAAATGGAGCCAGATCAACGGTCCACAAAACTTCATAATCTGATCCCTTCTTTTCTTAATCAAACGACTAACGGGATTTCAGAGTTTTTCCTTTTGGGTTTTCAAGACTCACAATAGTCCCTTTCGGCATTTCAGAGTCTTTGACATGCTCTGATATTTTTCATTTCGCGACTTCATCATTCTTGTCGTGACATTCCTTGACACCTCCAACTCCCGGTATACGAAACTCTGAAATGGAGATTAAGTCGTGTTTTCGGTACCGTTGATTAAGGGTAACCCATTTTGTGATGGCAAATTCTATCATAGGAAGTAAAACACCTTATGGGATGTTCATTTGTTTCAATTCCGAACAAGATATGTAATACTATTTTTAAAAGAATTACAGGGTTTCCCTTCCGCCTACTTGTAATGGCATACTGGTTATTTTATTGGTTTAATATACTAGCACCATATTGGCTACTTCCTCGAAAGGATTGTGAAAGAGGAAAAATACTTGGCTATTGCCGGCTATATGTGTATCTTGTTTATAGTTGACTCCATATCGCATGATGGTATATGAACTCAATTTGCACTTACTGTACTTGTGTTAAAGACTTTCCTTTCGAGCTTTTAGGTGATTGTGTTGTTATTTACACAGTTAGGAATTTACTCAGGGGTATGTTTTAAGTTTTGGGATGTCCCTTCTTCCTTGGACTTCGCACCTCTCGTGATTAGTTATGGTAATTAAACTGTGTTAATTCAATTCAGTCCAATAATTTTCCAACATTTCACCCTATAACTTTTCATTAAACATCGGTTGATATAAATATGTGTAAATGTTGTAGATGGTCTATAATACTTCTTGGTATTCGCAAGGTCACTTCTATACTTTATGTCAGAGATTAATCATTTCATCGCCTTATGATGACAGATTGGTGGCCGTCTTGACCCTTCAAGACATGAGGGTTCACTGTCAAGCGGTGGCCGCCTTAGCCTTTCCAGGCCACCAAATACCATCACCGCCCTGGTTTAATTTTTCCTAAGGTCGAATGGGCAAGTTTTGTTCCTATAAATACTTGAATCATATTGTAATCCACATACAGAGGGTGAGACAAGAGCTTGAAAGCATTTTTTTTTTTGAGTTGAACTTGTCACTCTTTGTTTTATTTTACTAAGTTTGTAAACTCTGTTCATGTTTTCATTTTTCGGCATTCAGAGTTTATTGGTTCAAGTTGCATGGAGTTCTCTTGTTCTTGCAAATGCAAAAACCCGAAGTGGCCCCACAACCTAATCAAATTTGTGGTTCAGCGATTACTGTTGTATGTTGTTCATGCATCAAGCATTACCAAACGCTGAAACCCGGTATTGGATGGGCCCCACACCTTTTTCGTGATTTCACGATTCAGCGTTTGATGTTGTTCAGTGTTTTTCATCGGGATTTTGTAAACCCCGAAACCTGAAAAGGACTGAGCCCACACTCCATTTGTTTTTTTTGTGATTCGAGAATTGTTGTTTGTGGCGTTGGTTATTCGTAAACCCTAAAATTCAGAACCCCGAAACCCCAAAGTACTAGGCCCATATTCCATTCGCATTTTTCGTGATTCAGGAGTTGTTGTCTGTTGGTGTTTGACATTTGTAATCACCAAACCCCGAACCCCGAAACCCAAAGTGTTGGGCCCACAACCTTTTCGCATTTCAAGATTCGGCAAAACAACGTGGTCTTTTTTTTTTTTTTTTTTTTTNTTCGGCATTTGTAATCGTCGAAACCCGATTGACCTTCGTTTTTCACACTTTAAATATACATATAAATATCTATACACTATGTTGTTTTCCATTTGCATTCAATATGTAGGTAAACTCAAATCTGCATCACAATTTACTTGTGCGGTTTTCAACTACGATGCTTTAACTTACTACAGTAGTAATCCAAACCACAATACAAATCTTCTTTAAGAATTGACTAGTCATATCCTTCCAGCTAGTATACTTTCAAGAACTAGTATTCATAACAGTATTGAGATGCAACAAAGATAATCCATTCCAAACTAGTAGAGAGACATTCTAGAAATTCCTAAGTTTGCAATAGGATGCATTCGATCTTTTGTCCTTAATATTATTTCTAACAGATACATTCTATCAAGTATGTAACCATTTAACATTCAGCCAAAGAAGGGACAGAAATAACATATTTGAAATAATAGGCTGAAAGACAAAGTGAACAACCACGTTCCTCCCAACAGTAGAACATGGCAGCCAAACTACTTTCCCGATTCACCCCCTAGCCTGACCATGAATCCATGAGGGAAAACTTGGAAAATATTCTCTTCAACAATGTCCTATAGCTCCAACAGTTTTCCCTTGCCTCACACTCAAGCAATGTTCATAACGGCAAGCAAATCAAAATTCTCATTTCCCAGCATACTTGGTCGCATCCTGCCTCCTCTCATATGTTATTTATCATTTTCCCAGGTCTTTTCCCTCCCTTGGGAATTTTCGCAGCTTTCTAAATCCCTGATTTTCAGGGGATGCCAATGGCCAAATCAATGATTTTCCACTTGTAATAATCATCCCAAAGGTAGTTCCAACATGTTCCCCACTCATGGAGTCATGGTCAACTAAATTTAACATGGTTGTTCCATTTGTCGTCCTGCAATCAACATAAAATATTATGTTTCCATACAAGTGTCATAGACAAATAGTTAGTTGGTTCAAATAAGATCTCTTCCCAATAGTCAAAATAATTAATTACAATTACCAAATTCGAAATTCGTAATTGCCATAAATGGCAAAAATTTTCCAAATTCAAAATTACTTAAAACGGAATAAATTTCTAGCAATTTTAAATTTCAAAAATATTTTATTTTTTGGGGATGTCACATCCTTTCCCCTTTCAGTAAAACAATGTCCTCAATGTTCGTTCCTTTCCTGGAACATGATTGGATGAGATTTCCTCAAATCTCCCTCCAACTCCCAAGTGGCCTCCTCGGTACTAAAGTGCTTCCATTGCACCTTTACCTGAGCGATGGCTCTGTTCCAAAGTCCTATTTCTGTCCGGTCTAGAATGCACGGGGGTTCCACCTGGAACTCGCCTTCGGGTTCCACCTACACCAAGTTCCAATCAATCCTATGAGTAGGGTCATGAATATACTTTTTCAACAATGAAACATGAAATACATTATGAATTCTTAGATCAGTTGGAAGTGCAAGTTGATATGCTACGGGTCCAATTCGAGCTAGTATCTCGAAGGGCCCACAAAAAATGGGTGCCAGCTTGGCACAATTTCCTAACTTCAATGAGTTGTTTCGAGCCTTGACCTTCAAATAAACATGGTCTCCTACTTGAAATTCCAAGTGTCATCATTTCTTATCTGCATAGCTCTTTTGTCTGTCCTGTGCTTCTTTCAAGTTTTGTTGTACCTTTCTTACCATGTTTTCCATTTCTTGGAGCATCTCTGATCCAACCATGAGTCTGTCAGCTGGGTTATCCTAGCTAATTGGAGTCATACACTTTCTTCCATACAGTATTTCAAAAGGGCTCAACTTAGCTGAAGTTTGGTACCCATTGTTATATGCAAATTCTACCAAGTGCAGGTAGTCTTCCCACTTGCTTGGTTTTGTTCTTACGTACATGTGAAGAATATCCTCTATGATTTGGTTTGTCCTTTCGGTCTGTCCATCCATTTGTGGATGATAGCTTGTACTGAAATTCAAATTAGTGTTTATCCCTGCAAACATATCCTTCCAAAAAGCGGATGTAAATTTTATGTCTCTATCTGAAATCACCATTTTAGGAATACCTTGTAGTCTAAAAATTTCTTTCATGAATATTTAAGCAATGTTTATAGCTTTAAAAGTAGACTTTATAGGAATAAAGTGTGCAGACTTACTGAGTTTATCAATTAGAACCATGATAGAATCATTATGTTTCTGAGTTTTAGGCAAACCTGTTATAAAGTCTAGTGATATAGTCTCCCATTTCCATTCTGGTACTGGTAATGGCTGTAATAGGTCGACTGGATGCTAGTGCTCGACCTTAACCTACTGACAATCTTGGCACCTAGCCACGTATTCTACTGTTTCTCCCTTCATACTAGGCCAGAAAAATAGTTTTCTAAGTGTTGTTATTGTTTTCTTGTAACCTCGATGGCCAGAATACGGTTTCTTATGCACTTCGTCCAAAATTGTTGATTTCAATTCTACTAAATCTGGTATGTAAAGTCTGTTTTTAAGTCATAATAGTCCTTTCTTGTTGATTCTTAGATCTGGTTTGTCAGAGTTGGCGATACCATTTTGTAATTCTATGATTATCTTAGTGTAATTTCCGTCGTTAATACCTGTCGTCCTTATTCTTTGTTCCAGATCACTTTCTGCCCTGCTGATGTTTATCTCAAATAACCCATGGACTCTTTTGCTTAAAGAATCTTCTACTTTATTTTCCTTACCCTTGATATGTCTAACCTCGAAGTCGAATTCTCTCAATAAGGCTAGCCACCTTGCTTGTATTCCATTAAGATCTGGTTGGTTAAACAGATATTTCACCCCGCTATTATCCGTCAATAGTAGGAATTTTTTGGCCATTATATAGTGTTGCCACATTTTTAAGGCATGTATTACTACTGCCAATTCTAAGTCATGAGTGACATAATGTCTCTCTTGTTCTTTTAATTTTCAGGACTCGTAACAAATCACGTGCCCTTCCCGAGTTAGGACACCACATAGTCCTTCTTTACTTGCATCAACACATATGGTGAAGTCTTTATCTGGGTCTGCTACCTTCAATATGGGTGCAGTTGTCAATAATCCCTTCAGTTTGTTAAAACTGTCTTGACACTTCTCTGACCAGTTAAACTTGGTTCCTTTCTTTTGTAATGATGTGATAGGGTAGGCTATCTTGGAAAACCCTTCTATAAACCTGCGGTAATATCCGGTGATTCCCATGAATGATCGTATATCCACTACATCCTTAGGTACCAGCCATTCCATAATGACTTTTGTCTTTTTTGGGTCTACGGCAATGCCTTCTGCTGAAATTACATGTCCTAGATATTGTATTTATTTCTGATAAAAGCCACGCTTGTCAAATTTGGCGTACAATTTTTGTTTCCTCAATGTTTGCAGAACTATCCTTAGGTGTTCATTATGTTCTTCTTCCATTCTTGAATAGACCAGAATGTCGTCGATAAATACTACCACGAACTTGTCCAAGTATTGACTGAAAATACTGTTCATCAGGCACATAAACTTGGCCAGTGCGTTAGTGAGTCCGAAAGGTATGACTACGGATTCGTAGTGTCCATATCTTGTCTGAAAAGATGTTTTGCTTATGTCCTCGTCCTTTATCCTAACTTGATGATAACCAGATCATAAATCCAACTTTGAAAAGATCTCGGCCCCACCTACTTGATCGAACAGATCATTTATCCTTGGTAAGGGGTATTTGTTCTTAATAGCCAGTTTGTTCAGTTGTCTATAATCGATACATAGTCTTAGAGTACTGTCTTTCTTTTTCACAAAGAGGACTAGTGCTCCCCATGGTGAGAGACTTGGTCTGATATACACTTTGTCCAATAATTCCTGTAATTGTACTTTTAATTCCGTCAGTTCTGGTAGACTCATTCGGTAAGGTGATTTTGAGATAGGGGTTGAACTAGGTAGTAGGTCTATGGAGAAGTCTATTTCCCTTCTAGGAGGTAATTCCGGTATGTCATCCACAAACATGTCTCTAAATTCACGTAGGACAACAAAGTCTTCTAACTTTGGCTTATCTCTTTTTTCTAATAGATTCGTCACTTGGATGGCATAAACTTGACATCCCTTTCTAATACATTTCTTGAGTTGCATCGTTGAAACTTGTTTGACTGATACAGGTTTTGGTATTCCTTGGGTTGTTCTAATAGTGCCAAAATTATCTCTATAGCTAAGTATCTTTGTATAATAGTCTCGTATTGCTTTGTGTTGTTCCAACCAATCCATCCCGATAATCATATCATAAGATCCTAGTGGTAGGATGTTCATATTGGTCCTTATCTTTTGACCATCTAAGCTGAACTCAAAATCAGAAATAAAGTCAACTACTTTCCTTTTAGTGCCTGTTGCTAGTTGTACAAACCATGATTTTGCGTGCTTCAGTTTCTTAAGTTTATTTGAATCTACTACATCAGGAGTAATATAACTTAACGCAGCTCCAGGGTCAATTCAAACAGAAATTCGAGTGTCATTGATTTTACCTTCGATTTCTACCACCAAGGATTGGTGGTCAACTTGTCGACCATAAATGGCTGCATTTATCTGATGGAGGCTTCTGCCCACATCTCCTACTATCGAGACTTCCTACAAATTGTGAACAACAGTTCTATTTGCTGAAATTAAATGTGGACAGTTCCTCCTTAGATGAGGCTCTCTGAATTCCCAACACTTTAATGGCTCATGGGAGTTGTCCCCAAACTTCTTCATTCCCAGGTTTACTGGTTTGCCGCTACCTTGCACATTCAAATGATTGGAGTGAAAATCCTTCCTCGGGAAACCTTTTGCTGCATTCTGATAAGGAGTTGGCCAGTATCCCTTCTTCCGCTAGTTCATTCGATCTTGCTTCTTATCCTTCTAGGCCTTGGGAAACTCTACCAGTTGTTTTTACTACTCATAGCACATTCGTGCTTTCTCGAATACCTCACTCAAGGATTTGGGGTTGTCAAACTCAATTCTGTCCCTAAAGGACTGTGGTAAACAACTTAAGAATCGCTAGATTTTTACCTTATCCTCTCGGATGTATGGTACGAACCATATTAGTTCTAGAAATTTATTTATAAGGTCCTTTGTCGTCATCTTTCCGAGTTGTAACTCATAAAATTCTTTCGTCTTCCTTTCATAATAGCTTTCAGAAAGGTATTGTTTCTTAAAATACTTCTTAAAGCCAAACCATTCCAATTGTTTCTCCTTTAGGCCCTTGACCAATTTCAGGTCCTACCACCAAATGTTGGCCTTCCCTTTCAGATTGTAGATGGTCATTCTGACCTTCATGTTGCTGGAATAGTTGTAGATTTGGAAGTATTTTTTGATGTCCAACAACCATGCCTCAGCTTCTTCTCCTGTCCTAGATTCTCCATCAAAGGTAGCTGGTTTGGTCTTTTTAAATTTTCCTTCAAGGTGGTCTACTTGTTTTCTTTTTCTGTCTGGTATAGTTTTGTCTTCAACTAAAGGTGTCCCTTCAAACGAACTGACTCATTTTTCTGTTTTCGGTCCAGAATTCTTGGAGGCCCTTTTGCTGACTTCTTCATCATGGTTATCATCTTTTGGGTTTTTCTTAGTTACTATACTATGCAGCAGGACTTCATTTATCTCTTGCTATTCCTACTGTGCTTTCTTCAATTTTTCATTGTCGGCCTTGAAAACCTGTTGTTCAACAATTAGATTCCTCAATGTTTCCAACACCTCCATGGGTGAGCTTCCATCACTATTATGTCTTAGATCTCCAGGAGGTCCTTGCTGTGGATTTCCTTCCATCCTGATTTTTGCACCCTCTTGAGCTGCCATAATTTACAAAAACAGAAAGGGATTTCTGTTTGTAAGCATAAGATTTATTAGTTTTACATAAATCATAATAAATACTAAGAAGCTAATGTAGCCCTGTTCAAGCCCAGTGTTGTATCTTTTGCTCTGATACCATATGTAATATACCTCAAAAACTGTGTAAAAAAAATTAAAATTGTTTGTAAAAGTATCCTTGAATAGTTCTAGATTCAAGCAAGTAAGATTTTTGTTATACGGCTTGAGTATAAAAGTTTGCAAGAGTCCTTACTGTCGTCGACTGTCATTATCATTCAACTTAAAGTTCTATGATCAACGATAAGTGTTTACTCCTCATTTAATGTTTATTTCAATTCCTATAATTATATTTACTTTCCTATCTATTTGTACCTATGACCATTACCACAGTCTTAACAACACAAACGACTTTGGGAATTTATGGCCAAATCCTTACACGTTAGACCCTACAAATAACCCATTACCATATGTTTACAATACAAATGACTTTGGGGGTTGATGGCCTAGGACTCATGCGTTAGTCCATACACATAATCACATGATGAAAACGACCAAACTGACTTAGGTAAAAGTAGAGTATTAGTCTATACTCCTCTGTGAAAAGTTTAAATATAAACAGACCCCTATAGTTTCTTTTCTTTAAATATCCGGATACAGGATAGTGGTTAGGTAAGGCCTTCTGGTTAAACTTAGAGTACAAATATTTCATAATCCTCCGATCATAATCAAATTCACCTGCACCGTTGGATTACAAGTACTGGGTCTCGTGCTTATTCCATATGCCCACTAGCTGTGACCACGGGCCTAATCAAAATGTATTTCACATTTCAGCATTTCGACAAGTTGCAATCCCCAAAATGGAGCCAGATCAACGGTCCACAAAAATTCATAATTTGATCCCTTCTTTTCTTAATCGAACGACTGACGAGATTTAGGAGTTTTTCCTTCTGGGTTTTTTAGACTCACAATAGTCCCTTTCGTCATTTCGGAGTCCTTGACATGCTCTGATCTTTCGCATTTTGTGACTTCATCATTCTTTTCGTGAGTGTCCTTGACACCTCCAACTCTTTGTATTTGAAACTCCGAAATGGATATTAAGTCATGGTTTCGGTACCGTTGATTAAGGGTAACCCATTTTGTGATGGAAAATTCTATCGTTGGAAGTAAAACACCGTATGGGATGTTCATTTGCTTCAATTCCGAACAAGATATGTAATACTATTTTTAAAAGAATTACAGGGTTTCCCTTCCACCTACTTGTAATGGCATACTGGTTATTTTATTGGTTTAATATACTAGCGCCATATTGGCTACTTCCTCGAAAGGATTGTGAAAGAGGAAAAATACTCGGCTATTGTTGGTTATATGTGTATCTTGTTTATAGTTGACTCCAGATCACATGATGGTATACGAATTCAATTTTCACTTACTGTACTTGTGTTAAAGACTTTCCTTTTCAACTTTTAGGTGATTGTGTTGTTATTTACACAATTAGGAATTTACTCAGGGGTATGTTTTAAGTTTTGGGATGTCCCTTCTTCATTGGCCTTCACGCCTCTCATGATTAGTTCTGGTAATTAAACTGTGTTAATTCAATTAACTCCAATAATTTTCCAACATTTCAACCTATAACTTTTCATTAAACATCGGTTGATATAAATATGTGTAAATGTTGTAGATGGTCTATAATAATTCTTGGTATTCGTAAGGTCACTTCCATACTTTATGTCAGAGATTAATCATTTCATTGCCTTATGACGATGGATCGGTGGTCATCTTGACCCTTCAAGATGTGAGGGTTCACTGTCAAGCGGTGGCTTCCTTAGCCTTTGCAGGCCACCAAATACCATCACCGCCCTAGTTTAATTTTTCCTAAGGTCGAAGGGGCAAGTTTTGTTCCTATAAATACTTGAATCATATTGTAATCCACATACAGAGGGTGAGACAAGAGCTTGAAAAAAAAAAAAATTGAGTTGAACTTGTCACTCTGTGTTTTATTTTACTGAGTTTGTAAACTCTGTTCATGTTTTCATTTTTCGACATTTGGAGTTTATTGGTTCAAGTTGCGTGGAGTTCTCTTGTTCTTGCAAACGCCAAAACCTGAAGTGGCCCCACAACCTAATCAAATTTGTGGTTCGACGATTACCGTTGTATGTTGTTCATGCATCAAGCATTACCAAACGCCAAAACCTGGTATTGGTTGGGCCCCACACCTTTTTCGTAATTTCGCGATTCGGTGTTTGATGTTGTGCAGTGTTTTGTACCAGGAGTTTGTAAACCCTGAAACCCGAAAAGGATCGGGCCCACACTCCATTTGTTTTTTTTATGATTCGAGAATTGTTGTTTGTGGCATTCGGTATTTGTAAACCTTGAAACCCCAAAGTACTGGGCCCATATTCCATTCTCATTTTCACGATTCGGGAGTTGTTGTGTGTTGGTGTTTGGCATTTGTAATCACCAAACCCCGAACCCCAAAACCCAAAGTGTTGGGCCCACAACCTTTTCGCATTTCGGGATTCGGCAAAACAATGTGGTCTTTTGTTTTGTTTTTTTGTATTCGGCATTTGTAATCGTCGAAACCCGATTGACCTCCGTTTTTCACACTTTACATATACATATAAATATCTATACACTATGCATTTTTTCATTTGCATTCAATATGTAGGTAAACTCAAATCTGCATCACAATTTACTTGTAGGGTTTTCAACTACGACGCTTTAACTTACTACAATAGTAATCCAAACCACAGTACAAATATTCTTTAAGAATTTACTAGTCATATCCTTCCAGCTAGTATACTTTCGAATACTAGTATTCATAACAGTAATGAGATGCAACAAAGATAATCCATTCCGAACTAGTAGAGAGGCATTCTAGCAATTCCTAAGTTTGCAATAGGATGCATTCGATCTTTCATCCTTAATATTATTTCTAACAGATACATTCTATCAAGTATGTAACCATTTAACATTCATCCAAAGAAGGGATAGAAATAACATATCTAAAATAATACGCTAAAAGAGAAAGGGAACAACCACGTTCCTCCCAATCGTAGAACAGGGCAACCAAACTACTTGCCCGACTCACCCCCTAGCCTGACCATGAATCCATGAGGGTGAACTTGGAAAATCTTCTCTTCAACAATGTCCTACAACTCCAACAGTTTTCCCTTGCCTCACACTCAAGCAGTGTTCATAACAGCAAGTAAATCAAAAGTCTCCTTTCCCAGCATACTTGGCAGCGTCCTGCCTCCTCTCATATGCTATTTATCATTTCCCCAAGTATTTTCCCTCCCTTTTGAATTTTCGCAGCTTTCTAAATCACTGGTTTTCAGGGGCTGCAAATGGCCAAATCACTGATTTTCCACTTGTAATAATCAACCTAGAGGTAGTTCCAACATGTTCCCCACTCATGGAGTCATGGTCAACTAAATTTGACATGGTTGTTCCATTTGTCCTCCTGCAATCAACATAAAATATTATGTTTCCATACAAGTGTCATAGTCAAATAGTTAGTTGGGTCAAATCAGGTCTCTTCCCAACAGTTAAAATAATTAATTACAATTACCAGATTCAAAATTTGAAATTGCCATAAATGGCAAAAATTTTCCAAATTCAAATTTACTAAAAACGGAATAAATTTCCAGCAATTTTAAATTTCAAAAATATTTTATTTTTTGGGGATGTCACAGTGGGGTTCATGGTCCCTACCCCTTCTAAATTTTAGTACATCTTTTTATTGGAAGAAGACCTAGTGTCTTCATGCTATAAATTTTGTATTAGTCTCTCAATTTCTCCAAGCGACTTCATCTCAAAATGAGGAATCCTTCCAGTGAAGGCCCACAAATATGTTTGGCCACCTATTTCAAGGCTATATCATCTATTATAATACTTTATAAGGGTTTTGATATTGCATTTCATGAGATGATAGGTTTTTTTGAGAAAACAATGTTTTCTTGTGATCTTAATAATAATTGATTGTGACAAGACACATCGGACTACATTAATGTCTTTAGAACAATTTCTCTTGCCATTTTTTTAAAAACCATCCACAAGGTTTCTAACAATATGATGAATTGTTTATGAAATATTAATTTCTCTAATGCCTAAAATTATCCTAAGAGCGGTCAAACTCCAAGATTTTGACAAAGACAAAAATAATTGACATTTAGTTGCATTAGATTTTGGTTCAAAATATTCTTTAATAACTTTATATGAATGATAATGAATAGTTCTGTTAGGTAACTTACCTTCAAGTGCTTTTATACCACTTTCATCCACCTAAATGCGTTTAAGATTTCTTCGTCGCTCACTAATCAGTCTAGGTAGTGGTAATGGACCCATATTCTGACACTCTTGAAGTCTTGTTGTTGCGGAGTTACAAATATAGCAGTTCTTTCACCTTCAATCACTTGTGAATCAATTCTAGGAGTAGAGTGGACATGCCCATGACTAGTTTATAGAATGTCTAATTGTCCAACAAGAGATTTCACCACTGGAACTTTTCCTTGGGAAACATGTCACATTTTCTCCTCATTTTTTGTGTCACCTTGATTTCCATGTCCATTGTTGGGTGGTTTTTCGGCACATGGTTTTTGTCGATCGTTTTATATTTTCAGTTAAGGAATTAAGATTGTTGACTAATCCAGGTCACTGGGTTAGGTTTTTGGATGTCATTAGCTCCTATATGTATATTTTATTGTAAACAATGTATCGCTATGAATGAATATAGAATATGTTGGTTTTCCTAGTTTGGGTTTCTAGGGGTGAAATATCTGTGTAAATTCGTGTATTTTCCCTCATATCTTTCATGTTATTTTATTGAAAATCTATTTGTAGTAAAATATTGTACAAGGTTAAAATATACATTTGGTATTAGAGCTTTGTTGGCTTCAAGGTGACACCTTTGTGGTCAAGGTTTTGGCTCAGGACTGTGATAAGCCTTGTTACAGTGGGAGATATGTGGTGTTGATTTTTCAGGTGAAAAGAAATGGCGAGCAGTTCAAAAATGGAGATCGAGAAGTTTGATGTGAAATTTTTTGAGTTGTGGAAGCTCAAGATGGAATATCCATTGGTGCACATAGATCAGTGGATCACGGTGGATCCAAGTACTGCACCTATAGGAGCTTCAACATATGACTCGAAAAATTTGGATCAAAAGGTAAAGAGCACAATCTGACTGTCTCTCAAATTCAGTATTACTGAATGTGTCAGAGGAAACTACATCCAAATATTTATGGGATAAGTTGGGTAAGTTGTATGATTGTAAGTCCCTAGTACATAAACTTTTACTGAGAAAGAAGATGTATAACTTGAGGATGAGAGATGGAGACTCGGTGGCAGAGAATTTGAATGCCTTCAATACTGTGGTATGTCAATTAGTATCTATTGAGATTAAAATTTCAAATGAAGATAAGTGTATCAGTTTATTGTTCTCTTTACCAAACTCGTGGGATAGTCTGGTTGTGGCCATAGGTAGTAATGCAATTTCATTAAATTTTGATGAAGTGGTCTCATCCTTCTTGTCCAAGGATATGAGACGAAAGAACATGGAAGGATAGAGAACATATCCATTATTTGCAAGAGGAATCTCCCAGGAAATAAATAGATCTAAGTCCTCAAGTGGGATATCTAAGTCTAAGGGTAGATATAAATCTTCCGGAAAGTTTGTAAAGGTATGTTGGAGATGTGGACAAGAAGGGCACTACAAGCAGTGTATCTCGAAAATTGAGAAAAATAAGGGATCTAAAGAAGCTCCTTCTACAGAAGAAAAGACCTCCAAGGAAGAAGGAGGGGATGTGTGCTTGGCTTCTTTAGACACACATGCATATCATGAGGCATGGATTGTTGACTCAGGTGCATATGAATCCCCAAAGAGATTTGTCCTATGAATATGGAAGGTATGATGGAGGTAATGTTTTCCTAGGTGATGAATCGACAACAAGAATCATAGGACAAGGAAAATTCAAGTTGAGGCTCATAGATGGAAGGATTAGAACACTACCTAGTGTTCTGCACATCCTAGGTTTGGCTAGAAATTTTCTTTTTGTAAGAAAAATGGACGATGTAGGGGTAAAAACAATATTTAAAAATGAAACCTACAGAATGGTTCGAGGAGGAATGGTGTTGCTGAAGGGATTTCGGTTTGGAGCTATGTATAAGCTACAAGGAAGCACTATTATTGATGGGTGTAATAGATCCATTGTTTTTTATATTGGAGTTGAAGAAGAAAGAAACCCTATAGTCTCTGGAGAAAAGATTATGTTGTGGCATCAAAGACTTGGGCATATCAAAGAGAAGGGTTTTCAACTAGTACATGGTAAAGGTATGGTTGAAGGTATGTCTAAATTCACTTTGGATTTTGATTTTTGTGAACATTGTGTATATGGGAATCATAATCGGGTAAGATTCCTCTCTGGTGCAATGAGGGAAGAAGGAATTTTACAGGTAGTTCACAGTGATGTGTTTGGACCTGTGTTGGTTCCATCATTGGGAAAATATGTGTACTATATCTCATTTGTAGATCACATCTCGAGGAATGCTTGGATATATTTCCTCAGGAAGAAATCTGAATTCTTTTACAGGTTTAAATAGTTTAAGGCTCTTATTGAGAATCAAACAGAGAAAAAAATTAAGGTGCTGAAGACAGATAATAACAGAGAGTTCTGCGAGAATGAATTTGAAGAATTATGTAAGAAGTGTGGTATAGCAAGGCACAAGACTACTCCATATAACCTTAGTTGAATCGAGTCGCATAAAGTATGAACTTGACGTTGATGGAAAAAACAAGGTGCATGCTCAGTGGTGCCTAGTTAGGGAAAGAATTTTGGGCAAAGGAAGTGGGTACTACATGTTACCTTGTCAAAAAATCACCCTCATCAATGTTGGATGGAAAGACTCCATAAGAGGTATGGATTGGTAAGAATCATTTTCTCACACATCTCAAGGTATTTGGATGTGAGGCCTATGTTTATGTTCGAAAGGAAAACAAGAGTAAGCTAGATAAGGAGGTTGAAAAGTGTATATTTATTGGGTATAAATATGGTCTCAAAGGTTATAATCTTTAGAACCAAGAAACTAAGAAGGTTGTGTATAGTCGAGATGTGGTATTTATAAAAAATGAAAGATGTTGTTAAACAGGAAGTCCTACAAAGTAAGGAAGAACCATAGAAAATAGAGTTTGATTTAGAGGATGATGAATTAGACTCTACAAAAGAACGAGAATCAAAAGAAGAATATCCTCATACTCAAGTATTGAGGAGATCGGTTCGAGAAATAAAGCTAATGAAAAGGTATACTCCATTTGATTTCCTTTTAAATTTTTCTTTGTCTATTACTAATGATGACCCTAGAACTCTCAAGGAGGCAATGGATTTAGAGGATGGAAAGATGGAAAAAGGCCATGTATGAATAAATGGCATCCTTGGACAAGAATGAGGCTTGGGATCTAGTGGAATTGTCGAATGGAAGAAATCCCAATGGTAACAAATGAGTATTTAAAAATAAGTTGAATGCAGAAGGTAAAGTGGAGAAATACAAAGCTTGGTTAGTAGCAAAGGGTTATTCCTAGGTTGAGGCAATTGATTTTGGTCAGCTTTTTTCTCCTATTGCCAAGTTAACTTCTATAAGATTATGTTATATGTTGTTGCTACATTTGATTTTGAAGTAGGACAGATGGATGTGAAGACAACATTCCTACATGGGGATCTGGAAGAAGAAATCTATATGAAGCAACAAGAATTCTTTGTTGTGAATGGAAAGAAGGAGTTAGTATGCAAGATGAAAAAGTCCCTGTATGGTTTAAAAAAATCACCAAGGGTGTGGTATCAAAAAATTGATAATTATATGCTGGGACTTCTCTTTACAAGAAGGAAAGAGGATCACTGAATGTATTTTAAATTAATTGGTGATCATTTTATTTATTTGGTTTTGTATGTGGATGACATGTTGTTGATAGGAAACAATAAGGAGATTATCCAGGATGTGAAAACTCAATTGTCCTCTAAATTTGACATGAAGGATCTTGGTGCTTCAAATTTCATTTTGGGAATGGAAATTAAAAGAAATCGAAAAAAGAGGAAACTCTAGTTAAATCAAAGAAAATATGTTGATACAATATTGCAGAGGTTTAATGATGTAGGAGCATCGTAAGAAAGCCAGCAAAGCAAGAGCAAAGATGGGAGACGTTTGGGTTTGCACTTGCGCACTTTTTGAAGAACGGTTTGAATTTCGTACGAGGAGACGTTAATGTAATAGATAGGAGCGCATATTTACATTTATGTTTTTTATATTGTAAATAGATCTTGAGCATTGCTCTCATCTCTCGGATATGTAGGCATTTATTTTTATTGAATGTAAAGTAGGTATCTTTTACTTTTGATTATATAGCTTAGAGTTGTAGGAGGGAAAAGTCGTAAAAGACACCCTTGCTTCTATCATTGTATTATGAAAAATTTATGTAAGATGTTGAGCTATAGAAGAGAAGATCATAGAAGAACAGAGATGGTAGGATTGTATGAGACAGATAGTTGTTGCTACTGAACCCATGTATAGGAATACTTGAGTTAATATAATAAATATTTGACTCACGTTCATGGTGTTATTATGATAACTGTTTACATCTGTTGAATGGTATGTTTACAGTTGTTTTGTTTGTCTGTTATGAATTTATTTCAATGAGATGTGTATGCTTGTGATTTCATGTTGAACGTATGAAGTCTGTGAGGAGAGAACTATGAGTTTTAATTGTTTCTCGTCCTGAGAATTCCTGCAAAGAGTGTAGTGAATGTACGCAAGGCGTGCGTTGACGAAGTTCTGAGTTTTATCTCAGAAAGCTCAGGAGGGATACCATTGTTCTCACTTCAACAGAAGTGCAGGTGTAGAATAAAGACATGCAAGGTGTGCACAGGCGAGTGGAAGCCTTAGGTTTTATCAAATAAAGAGGAAGTTTGAAGGACTATTGTTGCAAAGAAGTGCACAGAGTCGCAGGGTTAAATAACCAGAGGTTATTTGTGAATGCCACAAGGAGTGCATGCAAGAATCCCTTAGAAATCCTCAAGTTTGCAAGTGAAGCTCAGGAGGGATATAACCTTTGAAGTGTTCAAAGGGAGATGAAGGTTGAGGTCACCCGTAAGAAGGAAAGTTCATAAGGGTTGACGTCAGATTGTTTGGTGAAGGTGTGTTGAAAATGGAAAGGATAGTGGAAACGCTTCCAGGAGAAGTGTCGATCTGTCGTGGGTCATTGGATATAGTAAACCAACAAGGAATATAAGGCTGAGAGTTATTCCTCACTCACAAGCTCAAGAGGAATAATGGCCATTGGATTCGGATCAACGAGGATCATTGATCTCGCACACAAATTTCACTGTTTCAGAATTCGAGAAGTGGAGGAGGCTGTGACTCGGAGTCGAGAGTCGTGAACTCCCGATTTGTGAGGTCCAAATAGAGTCAGGACCGTCTAATCATAGAAGGTGTAAAGCTATTGATTTGAGGTGAAGATTTATCAGGGTTTTGGTCATCAGCAGATGGAGCCATTGCATTTGGTTGCGTCAATTCGCGAAATCCCAAGGTGCCAAAACTTTTTGGCCCTAGTTCTTAGTTGGAGGTCACATCAGGGAAAATTCAAGGGAGGAGTCAGAAACCCATTAGCCCTTTCAAGTTTCAGGGACTGACGAGACAGGAGGACTCACATATGGTATCGCGAAGTTGTAAAACCAGAAGTACCCTTTCAGGTGAAGGTTGTGGTCTTATCAATGATCACGAGGTGAGAGTTGGAACTTAGTGCTTATGTGCACAGGCAAAATCATAAGGACCTGTGGATACACAATAACATGTGGGAGATTTCCTGTGGGGAAATCAAAGAGTCAACCCGACCTGCAGGGAAGATTAAGAATGATCCTAAGACTGGGAGGTTGTGGAGAACCTAGTGAGGTAGGGGGGCTATGTCAGGTGGTATCAGAGCCTAGCCTACAAATTTTTTTTTTCTGCGGGGAACAGATTGAAATAATGCCACCAAGAAGGGGAGAGAGACAAATGGCGATCTAGTTGTGGAAAGGGAGATGAGAGAACTCCATGCTGGATTAGATGCTATGGAGACAAAACAATGATAGACAATTGATGTTGGAGATGTCAGTGAAGCCGAAAGTGAAAATGAGGCTAGAGATGAAGAAGAAGTCGCAATCGAGGACACTGCAGAAGAATGTCTATTCCAATATGTTGCAAGAATCGGAGCCAGAGAAAAGATGGGCATTCCGATGTATGAAGGAAACTTAGACATTGAAAAGTTGTTATATTGGTTTAGTGCTCTGGACAAATACTTCGACTATGAGGATGTCGAAGAAGACAAGAAAGTTAAAAATGCCTCCACTAGACTTAAAGGGCATGCAAGACTGTGGTGGGATGAACTAAAAGTTGACATGCATTGCAAAGGCAAGCAAAGAATCAAAAGCTGGGATAGGATGGTTGCAAAAATGAAAGCAAATTTTATACCCAGAGACTACCAGATCAATCTATTTCGAAGATTGAAAAACTTGAGACAAAAGATGACGACAGTGAAGGAGTAAACTCAAGAGTTCTACAGGATAAACATTAGAGTTGGTCATCATGAAAGTGATGATGAGAAGGTCACTAGATACATGAATGGTCTGAGGTATGAAATTCAATATGATATGAGCATGATGACAATCAGGAATGTCGAATATGCTTATCAAATGGCCCTGAAAGCTAAAGAGAAATTGGCTCGAAAGTAAGGTCAAAGAGGCCAAGGTCGAAGTCAAAGCAGAGGCAAAGCAATTGCCCAAGACAGAACTTAGAAGTTGAAGGAAGAAGAAAATAAACCTCATACTCACCCTGAAAAGGCAGGAAGTTCACAGGGGAGACAGTATGCCGACATAAACACTTTTCCCCGAGCCAGAGGAAGAGGAAGAGGCAGAGGAGGTGAGATAAAATGTTTTGTCTGTGGAAAGATTGGACATAAATCTTTTGAATGTCTCGATAGGAAAAGGGATGGAGGTGAAGCTCACATTTTAGAAGTGCAGAAGAGAAATGTTGAGGCAAAAGATGCAGAAGGCTGAAGATCCTTAATGATGTTGAAAATTCTCTTAAAGCCAGAGAAAAAGATAGAGAATCCAGTCCAAAGAAACAATTTGTTCAGAACTGCTTGCAAGACCAAGGATAGGGTATGCAAGGTAATAGTGGATAGTGGAATCACAGATAATCTAGTATCCACAGAGATGGTGGAGAAGTTGGAATTGGAGACTGTTGCACATATGAGCCCATGCAAAGTCTCGTGGTTACAAAAGGGATGTCAGGTAACTGTCACTAAACAATGTTTAGTTGAATTTAAAATAGGGGGATATAAGGATGAAATTTTATGTGATGTTATTCCCATGGATGTCTATCATCTTTTGTCTAGGAAACTATGGAAATATGATAGAAATGTTGTTCATGATGAGAGAAAGAACACATACACCTTGGAGAAGAATGGTAGAATGCATATGTTACTGCCAATTAAACATGAGAAGGTAAAGGCAGAAGCCAACAATACTATACTTCTCATGAGTGGGAAGGAACTTCTTGAGGAAGTCAAGAAAGATGAAGAAATGCAGTTTGCAGTGGTGAGAAAACCTAAAGTCATCTTAACCAGTACCAAGATGGATGATCTACCTGAGGAAATTCAGGAAATGTTGGAGGAACTTGTTGACATAGTAGTGGACAAATTACCTTGTTTGTTGCCACCCATCAGGAGCATAAGTCATCATATTGATCTTATACTTGGAGCGAGTTTTCCAAACAAAGCAGCGTATAGATTGACACTGCGGGAGAGTGAAGAGGTTAAGAGACATGTCTAGGATTTTATGGACAAAGGGTTGGTTAGAGAAAGTTTGAGTCCATGCATTGTACCTATAGTGTTAATTCCAAAGAAGGATGGTGGATGTAGAATGTGTACAGACTCGAGAGCTATAAACAAGATCACCATCAGGTATAGATTCCCTTTACCTAGGGTGGATGACTTAATGGATTTCTTGAGTGGAGCAAAGTTTTTTTCAAATATTGATTTGAAAAGCGGGTATCATCAGATTAGAACGAGGGAAGGTGATCAATGGAAGACAACATTCAAAACAAATGAAGGATTGTATGAATGGCTTGTCATGCTGTTTGGTTTGACGAATGTGCCAAGTACTTTTATGAGATTGATGAACGAAGTCTTGAAATATTTCATTGGAAAGTTTGTAATCATGTATATAGATGATATACTAATCTTCAATAAGACTGAAGGAGAACATCTGGACCATTTATTTGCAGTAATGAGGAGGTTACAGCAAGAGAAATTGCCGATAAATTTAAAGAAATCATCTTTCATGAAGAAATAACTCATTTATTTGGGGTTTGTGATCTCTTCAAATGAGCTTAAAATGGATCCTGAAAAGGTAAAAACAATCAGGGATTGGCCATCACCAAAGAGTATCTTTGAAGTTTGAAGCTTCCATGGATTGGCTAGTTTTTACAGAAAATTCATCATGAATTTCAGTGGGATATGTGCATCGATGATGGACACAGTCAAGAAAAGAAAAAAATCTTTTCATTGGACAGAGGAAGCAGAGAAGAGTTTCAGGTTGTTGAAGGAGAAGATAATTGGACAACCAGTTCTGGTTCTACCATATTTCAACAAGACATTTCAAGTGAGATGTGACACAAGTGGATTTGCAATTAGAGTGGTCTTAAGGAAAGACAATAGGTCGGTTGCATACTTCAGTGAGAAGCTGAATGAAACCAAGATAAAATATTCCACGTATGATAAGGATTTTTATGCAGTCATACAGGTGTTGAAAAAATGGAGACATTACTTGGTTCCGAAGGAGTTTGTCTTGTATAGCGATAACCGCGCTTTACAATTCATAACACGACAGGAAAAAATGAACCAAAAGCATGCAAAATGGGTTGAATACATGCAAAATTTTACTTTTGTTATAAAGCATATTTCTGGAACTGTTAACAAAGTTGTTGATGTTTTGAGAAGGAAATCTTTGATTCTGTAGAAGTTCATAGTAAATACCTTAGGTTTTGATAACCTCTAGGAAATGTACAAAGATGATGCAGATTTTAAAGAAGCTTATGAAGCATGTGAGAATCCATTTCTCAGAGACAGAAGCCAATGGAATGAATATATGATCCAGGATGGACTATTGTTCAGGGGTAATCAGTTGTGTATACCTAAGAGTTCTATGAGAGAGAATCTTCTGAAGGAAAAGCATAGTGGGGGATTGGATGGACATTTCGGCCATGACAAAACGTTCGTGCAATTGAAGGGCTCATATTATTGGCCAGGGATGAGAATAGATGTCAAGAATTTCGTGAACAAGTGGAGAATTTGTCAGCATGCAAAGGGGAAAAGACAAAATATAGGGTTGTATCAGCCATTGTCAGTACCAGAGAGGCCATGGGATGAGGTAAGTATGGATTTTGTGTTAGGACTGCCAAGGACGCAAAGAGGGTGTGACTCAATATTTGTGGTAGTCGATAGATTTTCTAAAATGGCACATTTCATTCCATGTCAGAAAATCAGTGATACAACTCACATTGCAAATATGTTTTTCAAAGAAGTTGTTAGACTTCACGGCTTACCCAAGAGTATTGTATCGGACAGGGATACCAAATTTGTTGGTCATTTCTGGAGGACCCTATGGAAAAAGATGGGGAATAATTTATCTTTTATCTCAACATATCATCCTTAGACAAATGGACAAACATAGGTAGTAAACCGAAGTTTGGGAGATTTGTTGAGGAGTTTGGTGGCTGAACATCATAGTCAGTGGGATCAGATTTTTCCACAAGAAGAATTTGCATACAATGATTCACCAAACAGGAGTACAGGACAAATCCCATTCCAGATATTGTATGGAATGCAGTCGAGAGGAGTATCTGAGTTGAGGGACTTAGAGAAGAGTGAATTCAAAAGTGCTAGTGCAGAGGATTTTACAACATAAATGAAAGAGCTCCACAGTAAAGTTAGAGAGCGGTTGTAGAATTCCAACCAGGAATATAAGTGTAGAGCAGATCAACACAGGAGAGAGATTTAGTTTGAAGTAGGCGATTTGGTTCTGGCACATCTCAGAAAAGAAAGGTTCCCAAGGGGAACATACAATAAGCTGAATATGAAGAAAATTGGGTCGTGTAAGATCATAAGAAAGTTTGAAGCAAACGCTTATGAGATCGACTTACCGGATGGGGTAGGAACATCACCCATATTCAACATAGAAGATCTATATCCTTAGAGAGAAGATGAACCAGATGGAGATAAAGGTCAGAAAGAAGTCTAGTGGGTCAAACATATGCATGTAGATGAAAAGCCGCAAATGGAAAAGATAATTGACCAGAGAGTTGGGAAGAAGACCCAGAGAAAGACATATTTTGAATATCTGGTGAAATGGAAAGGACACCCGATTGAAGATGCCAATTGGGAAAGTGAAGCAAATATCTAGAGACATGGACAGACGGTGCAGGAGCTCATGAACATGACTTCATGAATTTTATATCTGGAGGAGTATGATGCAGGAGCATCGTAAGCAAGCCATTAAAGCAACCGCAAAGATGGGAGACAGTTAGGTTTTCACCAACACACATTTTGAAGAACGGTTTGAATTTCATACGAGGAGACATTAATGTAATAGCTAGGAGAGAATATTTACATTTATGTTTTTGAGATTGTAAACGGATCTTGAGCGTTTCTCTCATCTTTCATATATGGAGGCATTCATTTGTATTGAATGTAAAGTCGGTAGATTTTACTTTTGATTATATAGCTTAGCGTTGTAGGAGGGAAAACTCGTAAAAGACACCCTCGCTTGTATCATTGTATTACGAAGAATTTCTATAAGCTGTTGAGCTATAGAAGAGAAGAGCATAGAAGAACAGAGATGGTAGGATTGTATGAGACATATAGTTGTTGCTACTGAACCCATGTACAGGGATACTTGAGTTAATATAATAAATCTTTGACTCACGTTCATGGTGTTATTATTCTAACTGTTTACATCTGCTGAATGGTATGTTTACAATTGTTTTGTTCCTCTATTATGCATTTATTTCAATGCGATGTGTATGCTTGTGATTTCATGTTGAACGTATGAAGTCTGTGAGGAGAGAAGTATGAGTTTCAATTGTTTCTTGTCCTGAGAATTCCTGCAAAGAGTGCAGTGAATGTCCACAAGGCATGTGTTGACAAAGTTCTGAGTTTTATCTCAGAAAGCTTAGGAGGGATACCGTTGTTCTCACTTCAACATAAGTGTAGGTTTTGTATAGATTTGTGCAAGGTGTGCGCAGGTGAGTGGAAGCCTTAGGATTTATCAACTAAAGAGGGATTTTGAAGGACTTTTGTTGCAAAGAAGTGCACAGAGTCGAAGGGTCAAATAACCAAAGGTTATTTGTGAATGCTGCAAGGAGTGCGTGCAAGAATCCCTTAGAAATCCTCGAGTTTGCAAGTGAATCTTAGGAGGGATAGAACCTTTGAAGTGTTCAAAGGGAGACTAAGGTTGAGGTCACCCGTAAGAATGAAAGTTCAGAAGGCTTGACGTCGGAGTGTTTGGCGAAGGTGTGTTGAAAACGGAAAGGATGGTGGAAACGCTTCTAGGAGAAATGTCGATCTTCTATGGGTCGTTGGATCTAGTTAACCAACAAGGAAGATAAGGCCAAGAGTTATTTCACACTCATAAGCTCAGGAGGAATAGTGGCCGTTGGATTCAGATCAACGAGGATCGTTGATATCGCACACGAATTTTGTTGTTTCAGAATTCGGGAAGTGGAGAAGGCTGTGACTTGGAGTCGAGAGTCGTGAACTCTTGATTCGCAGAGTCTCGATAGAGTCAGGACTTTCTGATCGTGAAAGGTGTAAAGCTGTTGATTTGAGGTGAAGAGTTATCATGGTTTTGACCATCAACGGAGGGATCCGTTGCATTTGGTTTCTCAAATTTGTGATATCCTGAGGTGCCAAAACATTTGGGCCCCAGTTCTTAGTTGGAGGTCACATCAGGGAAAAATCAAGAGAGAAGTCAGAGACCTGTTATCCCTTTTGGGTTTCAGGGATTGACGAGACAAGATGACTCACATCTGGGATCGCAAATTCGCGAAACCTGAAGTACCCTTTCGGGTAAAGGTTGTGGTCTTATCAGTGATCATGAGGTGAGAGTTGGCGCTTAGTGCTTGTGTGCACAGGTGAAATCATAAGGGCCCGTGGATATACACTAGCATCTGGGAGATTTATTGTGGGGAAATCAAAGAGTCAATCCAACTCGCGAGGAATATTAAGAATGATCCTAAGACCGAGAGTTCATGCAGAACCTACTGAGGTAGGAGGACTGCACCATTTAATATGCAATAATGTAAACCGATTAAGGTCCCTATTCCTATAGGTGTAAAGTTATTTGTGGATCAGTGTTCCAAGACACATGAAGAGGAGGAGGACATGTCATGTGTTCCATATGCGAGTGAAGTTGTCATTTTTATGTATGCAATGGTCTATACTAGACCAGACGTTGCACATGCAGTGGGAGTTTTGAGGAGGTATATGTCAAAACCAGGGAAGGAGCATTGGAGAGCAGTAAAAAGGGTTTTCAAGTATTTGTGTGGCACTGCTAGCTATGGATTGTGCTACCAAGGAAGACTAGGATTGGATAGAGTGTTGGACATACATGGATTTGTGGATTCATAATGGGATGGAGATTTGGATCGTAGGATATCTACAAGAGGGTATGTATTTAACATGTTTGGAGGAAAAATCAGTTGGATGAGCAAAAGACAGGCTGTACTAGCACTTTCAATTATAGAAGTTGAATATATGGCATCCACTCATGCAATTAAGGAAGAAATATGGTTACAAATATTGTGTTCAAGTATTGGGTTGGTACAACAAGCTGTAAGCATAGATTGTGACAATCAGAGTGCAATTTTTTTGGTCAAGAACCCGACTTATCATTAAAAGACAAAGCATAATGATATTCAATATCACTTTGTGAGAGACATGGTTGAAGAAAAGAAAGTGTTGTTGATGAAGGTGGACACTTTGAAGAATGTTGCATATTCATTAACAAAATTTGTGAGCATTGAGAAGTTCTCTTGGTGTAGAGGATCCATGGGCATTGTTTCCCTAGATTATTGACTATGTAACCTTGTAACCCCCTGTATGCAAATAAAACAACAAGTGGGAGAATGTTGGGTATGTGCTATATTCTTTGCATGACTAGCTCTAGTGTATGCTACATTACACTCGGCACGTAGGGGGGTTTGACGGGGGGCCTCGATAAACGTTTTGCATTTTTTCCTCGTTTTTTGTGTCACCTCGATTTTCAGGTCACCTCTATTTTTGATTAAGGAATTAGGTTTGTTGACTAATCCAAGTCATTGGGTTAGGGTTTTGGATGCCGCTGGATTCTATATGTATATTGTAGTGTAAACAATTTATCACTATGAATGAATATGAAATATGTTGGCTTTCCCGGTTTGGGTTTCCAGGGGAAAAATGTATGTGTAATGTGTGTATTTTTCATTGTATCTTTTATGTTCTTGTATTGAAAATCTATTTTGAATAAAATATTGTACAAGGTTAAAATCTACAAACAAGCAGGGCCTCACGGGATAAGACTAGCCAACAAGCGGGGCCTCGTAGGGTGCCCTGTACTCAACCCAGGTGGATGACCCTTGTCATGGTTTCCCTGAAACCCTCTTGGTCCCTGCAAAATTGATGATCAATGTCCTCCAGAAAGTTTTGTCAATTCCATGTGCAAACCTATATACCTGCTACTGAAACAAACACTTGAATAGAAGCTCCAATGGAAATCCTGGGTGGATCCCCTTTCTTGTTTAGTTAGGGTGGATGTTTCACCATCGAAACTAAACTGTAATGGTGGAAAGATTTTGGTAAACCCTAACGAAACAATGGCTCAAGAATAGTCTAAAATGAGAGATCAAATCATAATGCCAAAGTGAAGGCTTACCCATCTATTTATCCTTCCTCCAGACCTTCTAGATCTTTCCCCTTTTTGACCAAATCAAACCTTCACTTTATTTTCCCTTCATTTTCATTTAAACAAAATTATTTGTTTTTATTTAATGTCACTTTAGGATTTGTCATCCTTCTAACCTACTGACACCAAATAAACCTCCGTGACTCCCTTTTCCGTGTTGACTATAGCTTATGGGAGTCGTATAGGCTACTAAGTCTTCCTTTGTCATGATTAATTGGAAGGGAACATTACAACCATATTCAAACTCATTGCAAAAATACCTTGAATAATCCCTCAAAGTTAATAAATTGTTATTTTTCCATGTTTATGTTACCACTAACACTTCATGAGAGACCATCATTAACTTACACATATCCATATAAAAACACATTCATAAAAGTAGAGAATATACTTTTTAAGAATGTTTTAATGATATAATTTTGATATCTTATTGTTATTTTTATTTTGTTAGTTTTCATGTATATTAATTATGGAAATCCTTTCAACATTGTTTTCATTCTTAAAAAAACATTTTAAAATTTATTACAATGTTGAATATAAAAATTATTTTTAATATATTATTATTATAAAAATTCTAAAATTCTTCATTATGAAATGTTATTACTTTTTAAATTTATTATCATTTTTCTTGTATATTAATAATGTAATGATTTAAAGATTATTAATATTTTAAAATATGTTTAGTATTATTTAAACAATGTCAAATATAAACTTTGTTTAGTATTAGTATTATTTAAACAATATTAAATATAAACTTTGTTTGCTTTTACTCCGAGAATATTTAAGTCTTATCATCGCCGCGATGCTCGTTTTCTTATAGGTTAAATGTGAAATTGTTTAAACATGACTTTTATTGATAATTTTTTCATTATTGATC
>ML776876.1:1257029-1281143 GCA_009831015.1 Picea engelmannii | reverse complement strand
CAATATAAGGATTTATTAATATTTTTGTTTTCTCCTTGAATGGATGGATTTCTTTCCAAATATGGTGCATGCCAAGTGATTTGCATGCCATTGAATTGATAGAAGGATGTAGATTATCAAAGATCCAATTGTTTCTTCCCAACAAGATGTGCTAGATGACTAAGGGAGGTAAGAATTTATAAGTGCAATGTGCAAAACAGTTAGAGATGGATAACCCAGATCATGCAGAAGTGAAGTGAAATTCATGAGCAATTTTGGTCTAGACTTGTTGTGCAAAATGGCACTGTATAAATAGATGAGTCACAAATTCTTCTCCCTTGAAACATAATTGGCAGATATTGGGCCCGATCCAACCTTTCTTTTGCAAATTGTCCTATGTAGAAATTTTTTTATTGCCATCTAGCCAGATGAAGAGTTTAACCTTTAATGAAATTTTCCAACTCCAATGTATATGTTCATCATTAAAAATAAGGAGATTAGGGTGATTAGCTTAATAATGGCCAATCATATTATTAATTCTCACTTTAATATGTCCACTTTAATAAGTGCTCATCGCTCAAATTTAGGGTTTTTTACTACACTGTTTTAGGATTTTTTACTACGTTTTGGTGTCCCCTTATTTACCACGTGTTAGGGGATGCATGGGGCGTGTGTGCTTCCTCTTATTTGTGGAATGGATGGTGCATATTCTTCCTCATCTATTATCCTAATAATGTGCATTAATTGTGCATGGTATATCCTTAGAGATCAAGTGTTTGAGCTTCTTGAATTGAAAACAAACAAGATCACCTAAAGGACATTGAAGGGACTTCTACATATCTACTATTGATATGGTGTGAAGACAAAGACCCATGTTGTGATTGCAAGGCCGAGGAGAATATATGTGAGGTTGTGGTCAAGATGGGAGCACATTTTCTGGTTGTGGTTAGCCACATACATGGTACTTTCGTGAAAACAAACAAGATCATCTAGAGGATATTGAAGGTACTTACCTTCAATATCCTCTATTGATATGGTGTGAAGATAAAGATCCATGTTGTGATTGCAAGGTCGAGGAGAGGATATGTGAGGTTGTGGTCAAGATGGGAGCGCATTTTCTAGTTGTGGGTAGCCACAGACATCGCACTTTCTTGAAGTATTTAGTCATATTTGTATTTACCATTTGTGCTCTTGAATCCAATTCAATGATGAATTTTGTTTTTAATTAACTCTTCTTGAGGTATTTAGTCATATTTATATTTACCATTTGTGCTCTTGAGTCCAATTCAATGATGAATTTCATTTTTAATTAACTCTTCTTGAGGTATTTAGTCATATTTGTATTTACCATTTGCGCTCTTGAGTCCAATTCAATGTTGAATTTCGTTCTTAATTAACTCATTAAGAGTGTGATTGACAATTTGCATAACAATTAGGGGAAGTGTGAGTGATTGCTATACTTAAAATGCTTCTTTGTATGATAGAGAAGTGATTCCATCTTGTGCATGTGGCTTCTTTCCATGTTGTCGAGAAGAATTTTGATCCTTTGGGATGTGTAAGGTTTTGTGAAGCTTAAAGAATTAAAGTAGCTTATTTTTTAGCTTAGATGTCAATAGTGATAACTGAGGGTTGCTACAAAGTTTTCTTTATGGTAGTGAAGTTAGGGATTTTTCACCTCAATGAATATATCTTTTTAGTTTCTGGATTTTGTTTTGCAATGATATTGAAATGTTATTCAAATAAAAGGACACAAAATATCAACCATTTTACTAATGTGGTTGTGCTAGTAGCGAAAATAATAATTATTAGTTATTTAAGTTTTTAATGGTCATTATTTAACAAAAAAATATATCATCTAAAATAACTTTCTAATAATTGGTAAAGAGAGAGATTTTCACTCTTAGCAAATGCCTATGATTGTTAACATGTTTCATTACATATGAAGAAATAACTTAATCAATGAAAATTCTATTTTTAAGGTCACGGCCAAGCCATACCAAATTGGTGTATGAGACTCCCTTGTTTGTGGGACAAGGGACCCCCCTCCGCCCAGCCATTTGACTCATAAAATCTACGGAGGTATACATACCCTACCCCCCTTTGGATTTAAACTTGTGGCCTCTTAAGAGGAAACACAGGATCTAACATACTATAGACTACTATAATATCTTCAACATAGTATTTCCTAGTATCATATATGTGTCTTGACATAACTCCATACATGAAGTTAAGATTCTATGCATGCTTACAGTTTTATCTTATACTTAAAAAAATATAAACATTTAGTATTAATTATTAATTATGTTTGTATTACTAATTAAAAAATAAAATATTTCACTTTCATAATTTTTTTTATGTAAAATAAAAAATAAAAAACAAATACCAACAATATCCTGTAAAATAAAAAAGTAAAAACAAATACCAACAATATGGGAGGACGGAATTTCTTTTCTAAAACATTTAGCGAGGACAGAATTTTTTTTAAAACATTTAGCATGGAAAAGATTGAGTTAAAGAGAAACTATTTCAATCTCAATCATATATATATAGATATATGATAAAAATAAAAAATCATATACTACACTATGGGAGAAAAGAAATCCACTCATGGTGACAAGTTTTTCCAATATTTAGCGATGCTCGTTTTAAGTCTTATCATCGCCGCGATGCTCGTTTTCTTATATGTTAAATGTGAAATTGTTTAAACATGACTTTTATTGATAATTTTTTCATTATTGATCTTCATATTTTTTATATTATTGATATTTTTTTAAGTAAATAATATTTGATTTGGAAAAAAAATGTTATATATATATTTATAATAATTAATTATTTTAATAAGGTTACACCTATTGAAAAGCACCATAATTAATGAGCTTTTAATGAAATATGTGATTGAAGGATTTTATAGAATAACAAATTAAGGGTTGTGATTTCAATCATTAACTTTCTTTTTTTCAAGGGAAAAAATTGTTCAATTATATTAAAAATATAATATGTTCTATACATCCAGAAAACCGAGTTGGTACAACAGGCAGGGAAAATCTCTCTCCTTCAATTGGACTCCAATTCGAAGGTGAATGAAGATACCCTGGAAGAAAAATATGATAAAATCACAATTCCGAATAGGTAGAGGGGATAGACAAGAGAAGTAGTTATCAAGAGAGTTTGCCAACAGATTTGCCAGGATAGGAGGAAGATAACTGATGGTAGCGACTGATAACTCGTGGCTCCGGACTTAAAATAATTTGATAGTAAGCGAAGGACCCTCATGGCCGTCCATCCAATGGGTATATGTGATTAAGCATACTTTTTTTTGTAATGTTGTCTTGGAAAGTAGGCCTGCTTCCCTAGTAAACTCACGGGAAGTGTGAGTGAAGATGAACTTCTTGAAGTGGCATTGGAGAGCTTTGATTCGACCCATCCGAGTTGCGAGGGTGATCGATTGAAGCTTGCTGTTGAGGTTCATCCCATCTATGATAAATTTTGAATTGTCGATGAGTTGAAGGTGATAAATATTAAGCTTTGTGGCCAAGTGAAGTTTAGCCCAGACACCCAATAATTCTTCCCTGGTGTTGGTGCCTGGGCCACAGCTGAAAGTCCATCTGTAATAGGAGTTCTCAGTTATTTTAATCATGCCACCAGATCCACTCAAAGCTCCGTTGCACTGGGTTGCACCATCAAACCACCCTATAGAAATGTTCTCAGCAATATAAGGATTTATTAATATTTTTGTTTTTTCCTTGAATGGATGGATTTCTTTCCAAATATGGTGCATGCCAAGTGATTTGCATGCCATTGAATTGATAGAAGGATGTAGATTATCAAAGATCCAATTGTTTCTTCCCAGCGAGATGTGCTAGATGACTAAGGGAGGTAAGAATTTATAAATACAATGTGCAAAACAGTTAGAGAGAAATAACCCAGATCATGCAGAAGTGAAGTGAAATTCATGAGCAATTTTGGTGTAGACTTGTTGTGCAAAATGGCACTATATAAATAGATGAGTCACAAATTCTTCTCCCTTGAAACATAATTGGCACATATTGAGCCCGATCGAGCCTTTCTTTTGCAAATTGTCCCATGTAGAAATTTTTTTATTGCCATCAAACCAAATGAAAAATTTAACCTTTAATGGAATTTTCCAACTCCAATGTGTATGTTTGTCATTAAAAAAAAGGAGATTAGGGTGATTAGCTTAATAATGGCCAATCATATTATTAATTCTCGCTTTAATATGTCCACTTTAATAAGTGCTCATCGCTCAAATTTAGGGTTTTTTACTACACTGTTTTAGGATTTTTTACTGCATTTTGGTGTCCCCTTCTTTACCACGTGTTAGGGGATGCATGGGGCGCATGTGCTTCCTCTTCTTTGTGGAATGGATGGTGCATCTTCTTCCTCATCTATTGTCCTAAGAATGTGCATTAATTGTGCACGGTATATCCTTAGAGAGTGTTTGAGCTTCTTGAATTGAAAACAAACAAGATCACCTAGAGGACATTGAAGCGACTTCTCCATATCTACTATTGATATGGTGTGAAGACAAAGACCCATGTTGTGATTGCAAGGCCGAGGAGAATATATGTGAGGTTGTGGTCAAGATGGGAGCACATTTTCTGGTTGTGGTTAGCCACATACATGGTACTTTCGTGAAAACAAACAAGATCATCTAGAGGATATTGAAGGTACTTACCTTCAATATCCTGTATTGATATGGTGTGAAGATAAAGATCCATGTTGTGATTGCAAGGTCGAGGAGAGGATATGTGAGGTTGTGGTCAAGATGGGATCACATTTTCTAGTTGTGAGTAGCCATAGACATGACACTTTCTTGAAGTATTTAGTCATATTTGTATTTACAATTTGTGCTCTTGAGTCCAATTCAATGATGAATTTTGTTTTTAATTAACTCTTCTTGAGATATTTAGTCATATTTGTATTTACCATTTGTGTTCTTGAGTCCAATTCAATGATGAATTTAGTTTTTAATTAACTCTTCTTGAGGTATTTAGTCATATTTGTATTTACCATTTGTTCTCTTGAGTCCAATTCAATGTTGAATTTCGTTCTTAATTAACTCATTAAGAGTGTGATTGACAATTTGCATAACAATTAGGGGAAGTGTGAGTGATTGCTATACTTAGAATGCTTCTTTGTATGATAGAGAAGTGATTCCATCTTGTGCATGTGGCTTCTTTCCATGTTGTCGAGAAGAATTTTGATCCTTGGGATGTGTAAGGTTTTGTGAAGCTTAAAGAATTAAAGTAGCTTATTTTTTAGCTTAGATGTCAATAGTGATAACTGAGGGTTGCTACAAAGTTTCCTTCCTGGTAGTGAAGTTAGGGATTTTTCACCTCAATGAATATATCTTTTTAGAACCATTTTACTAATGTGGTTGTGCTAGTAGTGAAAAGAATTATTATTAGTTATTTAAGTTTTTAATGGTTATTATTTAACAAAAAAATATATCATCTAAAATAACTTTCTAATAATTGGTAAAGAGAGAGATTTTCACTCTTAGCAAATGCCTATGATTGTTAACATGTTTCATTACATATGAAGAAATAACTTAATCAATGAAAATTCTATTTTTAAGGTCACGGCCAAGCCATACCAAATTGGTGTATGAGACCCCCTTGTTTGTGGGACAACCCCTCCGCCCAGCCATTTGACTCGTAAAGTCTACGGAGGTATACATACCCTACCCCCTTTAGATTTAAACTTGTGGCCTCTTAAGAGAAAACACATGATCTAACATATTATAGACTACTATAATATCTTCAACATAGTATTTCCTAGTATCATGTATGTGTCTTGACATAACGCCATACATGAAGTTAAGATTCTATGCATGCTTACAGTTTTATCTTATACTTAAAAAAATATAAACATTTAGTATTAATTATTAATTATGTTTGTATTACTAATTAAAAAATAAAATATTTCACTTTCATAATTTTCTTCCGTAAAATAAAAAATAAAAAACAAATACCAACAATATCCTGTAAAATAAAAAAGTAAAAACAAATACCAACAATATGGGAGGACGGAATTTCTTTTCTAAAACATTTAGCGAGGATGAATTTTTTTTTAAAACATTTAGCATGGAAAAGATTGAGTCAAAGAGAAAATATTTCAATCTCAATCATATATATATGATAAAAATAAAAAATCAAATACTACACTATGGGAGAAAAGAAACCCACTCATGGTGACAAGTTTTTCCAATATTTAGCGAAAGACAAACATATTATTTATTATATAAAGTTGCTTTACAATCATCTGGGCAAAATCGAAAATTAATTACACTATGACATGCATCTCTACAATTTAACTAAGACTGAAAATAAAATTACTGGACGCTGTTTTTGTACGTAAGGTGGTGGCTATAACGAGGGAATACTAATATGCAATGTATGCAATGCTGGGTGTTTTTATAAAGCAGCACAGGAAATGAGCCCGAATGACAGTGGGAGAGCTGGGTGGTTGTTAAGTGGAAGGAAGAGGGATCCTGCTGCGGGGAATGGCTGTAAGGGGCGTTGCCATTTCGCATGATAGTTTAAGCATCTCTGTAAGGTCAACCGGGTGGTTAGGAGAAGGAAGCCATGTGAAATGGTGAACCAATTTACCCACCCACAGGTGAACCGTCCGGAGGCCGAGAGCCTTGCCCGGGCACACTCGCCGACCGGCACCGAAAGGCGCAAGCCGCAGGTCGTTTCCTCGGACGTCCACATGCTGTCCGCCTTCCGAGAGGAGAAACCTCTCTGGGCGGAATTGATGAGGCCGTTCCCAGATCTCCGGGTCGTGAGTAATGGACCACATGTTCACCATCGCCGTCGTGCCCGCGGGAACGCACATCCCGTTTGACATATGCCAATCTTCCGTGCAGAGACGAGCCCATGATAGGAGAGGCCCCGGAGGATGCATTCTCAGAGACTCTTTAACCACCGCTTGCAGATAAGGAAGCTTTTCGATGTCGTCTTCGCGTAGGCTTCTGTTGCTCCCGACAACCGCGTCGAGCTCTGCCTGAAGTTTGCCTTGCACCTGTGGGTTCAGCAACAGCTCTGCCATTGTCCATTCTGTAAGCAGAGCAGTTGTGTCGGTGCCGCGGAAGATCATCTCCTGCATCGATGTCCAAAGTAAATAATGGATGAAAACTTATAATTCTAAGAGTAAAACTATATATGTCAAAAGAATCGTAACGTGTTTAGTTTAATACCCATAGAACTGCAATCATATCGTCGTCGCGGAGCTTGTCTTCTCCTTGGAGCGAAAGGAGGACGTCGACAAAGTCTGAGTCAGTCGTCTCGTCCCTCTGCCGGTGCTCGTCGATGATGTCTTTGACAAATGATGTGACACGTGGGACAAGCCGAGCGCAGCGGCTGTGGATTCTGAGTGGGTCGAACACTCGTAGCCATGGTAGATGATCAACCCAGTTGAATGCACCCAGGAGCTGGAAGCCCTCCTCCACCATCTCGCCAAGATTCTTCTGTGTCTGGCCATCGAGGGACCGTCGACCGAAGACGCTTCCCATTATATTGTTAAGGGAAGCTTTCTGGAGGTGTCGACGAAGCTTGACGGCACCACCGTTAATAATAGATTCGTCTCGTATATCGGAAAGCATTGTCGTGGAGTCCGCCTGACGGCTGACTTCGTGCGCCGCAATTCGCCGTGGAGCGAAGAGATGCGTAGCAGAAATTCTCCTCAAGAGTCGCCAATAATCACCGTTGGGCGCAAATCCCATCGCCCTGCCGAACATCAACTGCTCCGCGGATTGTTTGAGGGGTCGGTCTGCAAAGTGAGAGGAGCCGAGCAAGTCTCTAGCCACCTCAGGATCTGATGTAATCACTGCTGGAGTTGAGCCTAAGCTAAACGCCATGAGCTTCTTGGCGCCATGAAGACGAGCCAGATATTCAAGCTTGCGGTGAGCAAGGGCGATGCTCATGTCCATAAGGCTTCCGATTATCGGCCATCCTTTGGGGCCAGGAATTGCGACGCCCTTCTTGTGTCTTCCGGCCCATGCACAGCCTCCAGCGCCGGAACAAAAGACCATATAAGCGCAAACAGCAGAGATAAGCAGTGCTACATAGAGAGGCCACTGCTCCCATGAAGAAATATGGTCAATGGAATCTAAGAAATAATCACGTACTCCAATCCTTGTAAGAAGAGGAATGGCATATACCCACCATCCCCCTGTTACAGAGCCTCCAGGATTCTCCATTGCATGAGACATGGAAAATCAAGGATGGAATAGGTGAAAAGAAGTTGACAATAAATTGAAGGTAAATGAGGCATTTTATAGCTGGACGACCGCATGAGGAATGTGTGGGGAAATTACTGGGGTAGCGTGCAACGGTACGGCAGGAGGAACGTGGGGGGAAATTTCTGGGCTATCAACGGCGGTTGCGCGTGTAGGGCCAACTCTTCACGCCCTCGGTAATTGCCTCCAGGTTCCGTCATTATCGGATTGGATTCCCCGCCCTATACGAAAGGGAAATAGAATACCAGCTCCATTGAATGCGCTGCACCTCAGCTTAGATGCGGACACAGGGTTCCACGAAATCTCCTTTCCAGTAATCTGGGAATTCATTCTATGATTATCGATGTCATCAAAATTGTCTGCCCATATAATATATATATATATATATTTATCAAAAACATTCCTCTATTAAATTAGGCAAGAAAGAAACACCCTGAAAATGATAGGAGCAGCAAGAGCAAGAAACACTGTGAAAATGATAAGCGAAAGCCGAAAGAAAGAACGTGAAAATGATATGCGCAAGTCGCAAGGTCTATGAAGGAGGTTTATAAATATATCGCCTATTAAAAATCAGAGGTCATAGAAAAAAGATGGTTGAGTGTTTACAACTAAATATTAATGTATACGCAAATGGTGTACATGGCGACAGAGACACCTAAAAATATTCATAAAATGGCTCTTTGAATACTCGCATATTTCCACATTAATTAAAAAAACATAAATGAAGATACATGGAAGTTACAAATACATGCATGGAAATTTCTTTTAATACAATACAATTTCTTGGTGTTCATATTTAGTGTGACACATGGACTTTCACATTTAGTTATTAGCACCATTGCCTGATTCAGTTGGATCTGTAGATTTGAGTGGCTAAATCTATAATCTTAGTTTCTAAAATTTTTTCAACAAACTGAATCTATATATAAATTCAAAAGTACAATATAAACAATAAAAACTTATGATTTCATAGTGATTTATGTCATCTTATTCTAACAAAAAAAAACCAAAATATAGAATATTTAGACAAAATCATTTGTTTCTATAACTCTAGAAACTTATGATTTCATCTTGATTTATGTCATCTTATTCCGACCAAAAACACCAAAATGCAGAATATTTAGACAATATCATTTATTTATGTAACTCTGAAGTTTGAACCAAATCCAATGCTTACTTGAACAATTTTTACATTTAGGAGTGAGTCATGACTCTTCATTAATGCCTAGACGCGACAATTGATATGAGCGAAATTATTCTACCTGTCTTGTGAAAACTTAATCGACGAGAGCACTTTTTAGAGCATTTGTTGTTTTATCTGTCACCTATCTTGTTAATGAATGCAATAGTCATGAAAAATCAGGCAAAACATTTTATATCACAACATGAATGGGACTTAAGGTGATAAATTAACAGAAAAGACGAATATTATAGCCTTTTTCTCGAAGAAAAGCATCTAAAACGCAATTTGGTTAAATTTCTTTTTACTTCATCAATAAGAATCAATGGGAAAAGTACATGAAATTTTTACAGGCTAAGAGGGGTTGGGAAATCGATGGCAAATCGAGACTTTCTCATGCAAATACTTGGCACTTAACAGTAACTACACAAGGATGGCGAGGAGTTTGGAAACAACAGCAAACGTGGTGGAATATGGGAGGAAACGATGGAGGAAGTGGAGAGTAAGCTATGGGAGGTAGAGGAAGTGGAGATTTAAGCGATACGTGGAGGAAGTGGAGAGTAAGTTATGGGAGGTAGAGGAAGTGGAGATTTAAGCGATACGTGGAGGAAGTGGAAAGTAAAATTATAATTGGTCAAATAAGTGGAAAGTAATGATTTTTTAATCTAAAAACTTAATTTGATGATTAACAATAAAAAATGCTAGCATATTCTTAGTAGTCCTTTCAAATCAATGGATAGAATCCATTATTAGTAACTTCTTTGGATTTATGAATGTTCTGAACCACTAGCACAACCGCTAACTAGCAGCGGGTGAACGTCGAAAGGCTTACAACCGGTAAAACTCCCGCCTAGTTTAAAAAAACCTAATTATTACAATAAAAACGCGAGACCCATGTTTCATTCTGTATCAATGGATTTTAATATGATATTGGATGTCTATAAAATACTTGTGAATGCCTCCCCACACAGAAAGAATTGAAACCTTGCTTCCCCTCTATCCATCTTCGCCCCCCACACAGAACGAATCGAAACCTTAGTTCCCTCTATCAATCTTCGCCCATGCATGAAGAAACTGTCCGTCATAGAAAACAAACCCTCCACATCTCAGTCATGTAACCTGCACTGACAAAGGGATGAAGAATAATTACACCTTTCATAATACTTTCGGTAGCTCTAGGGTTTGAATCGAAATCGGAACGGGTGCTCACGAAAACAATTCCAACAGAGACATTTCCGTATGGCTTAATGCATCAGATCTTGGGAAATGAAACGAGTGGACAACTCCCAAGAAACGAGTGGACAACTGAGGTAGTGAAAGTGGCAGACAATTGAGGAAATCCGAGGTATAGGAATCACGTAGACAGTTGATTAAATCCATGATAGCATGGAAATGTGGCTTGCCTAATATGTGTAATTTCCAATAACGAAGTTGAAGGAGTGCCTACTAAACGTGGTAATCTCAAAGGTTAATTATTTAAACGTGGCAATCATATGATGTTACAGTAATTTCTTAATATGATTAGGTGAATGTTAAAAAGTAAATAGGTTAACTGATGCATTCATAAATGCAAGGAAGTTATCAACAATAAATCTGACTCATTGATTTTGGAGGATTACTAAGAATATACCTGCATCTTCAATATATAATCATCAAATTATTATTTAAGATTAAAAGATCATTAATTATGCCCATCTCCAATAGATATACCCCTTTAGACATAATTAAACCCACTCAAATTATATAAAAATACAATTTAATTACCATTTTATCAACACTTTTTTGAATTTCTTAAATTTATTTTTATTTTAATCGTACTAACATAAAAACCAAAAACATTTAAGAATACGTAATACACTATTTGGATTGAAAATAACTTTTTATTCAACTATACGTAACTATGCACAATTTAACATATAGAATATTTAAAATTCTGTAGCCGAATATTTTTAAAGCATTTTGTCATATCATCCGTCTTGGATGGTGTGTGGCGCGTGTGAAGTTTTCAAAGTGCAATAACTAAAGTTGTTGATAACGACGTTAAGGCTATTTATTGTTTTCAAAGTGCAATACGTAGAGACAATTTCCTTTATGACGAGGATGTTAAAGTTCTTTTTCACTTTAGCGATGCCTCGTCTTCGTCAAAGTTTTCTTTAAAGTTTTTTAACTATTGTTTGAGGTATGGTTTTTGTTTTTATTTGATGTAACTTCTTCCACTAAGATATTTTTCTTCTTCGACAATGAATCAACATGGGAGGTCCTTACAATCAATGGTTTTAAAGTGGGACTAGGTAGGGTAAAATATTTATGATTTTGATTTAGATTGATTAGTGTAAGTGCTAAAACATCTAATAAAATATTTTAAGTATTTATTTCAATAAAAAGAGCAACTTTATTAAATTTTATAAAGAAAATAAATAAAGATTAATATAATAATATTAACAATAATTAATAAGAGTTACAAAGTTAATTATGTAGAAGGTATATTTTAGTGTTAGGTTTTGTAGAAAATGTGTAATTAGTTGATAAGTTTTTTAAAATCATATTTTTGGTTTTTTCCACAGTAAAATCATGTGTACACAAACCAATAAAATCATATGCACACAAATCAAGTGACAATCAACTTGTTGTTATTGTTGGTTGCATCTGTCAAATCACACACCTTGAAAACCAAATAGTGAAGGTTAAGCATCACATGTTAAGTTTAAACTTAAAGGTTAACTTTATGGTTAAGCATGGGCAATGTACAGGTTGTTTTTTTTTTCTACAGGCTAGTGTCCATAACTTTGCCGCTCTTTATACTAAGCTAAACTGGAAATCAGGTGCCCATAACTCTGCCGCTCTTCCTGAAGCTCCCTTCAAGCACCTCGTTGATTTTCTACAACTTACCTCCATGCAACATCTTTCGTGGTTTCTGAGGGTTCCATCTACCTGCGCGAGGTTAAGTGCATCAGAAGCCACATTTCCTCAGACAAAAATGGAGGTTGAGTGCATCAGAAGGCAAATTTGCTTGTTGTAGCTCCACATTAAATTATGATAACCAGTTGGCGGCTTTTGAGTGCATTAACAATTACGAGATGGGGTAGCTGAGATGGGGTTGAGTGTATCACACGATAACATTCCCTTTTCATGGATTAACGGAACCTCCTCAACTTCTTTCTTTGTTTTCATGAATGTGAAATTTTCTTTGCTTTCCTGTATGTGAAATGGTTGCATGAACTCTCTTTTTACTTATTCTACCCTATGGTCCTCAACTTTGGTTTGGGTCGGGTCTGAATCTTAAGGATGGAAATTTATTTTAAATGTAGAAACCTTGGCGAATCTTACTAATCCCTCATATGACAACTATAAATGTTTGGCTTCAAATTTCTAAGGATTTTATATAGTTCCTATAATTTTTTTATGATTTTTAAGGTAAAATAATTTTATCCTATAGAATTTGGTCAAATCATTTTTAGAATAGCGAATCTTTTTTGGGGAAAAACCATGGAAAATTAGCCCATGAGCGAAATTTAGCCCCTAAAATCATCCTTGTGTGAATCAATACTTTCGCGTGGGTCTGAATCAATTGTGCTCTTTTGTGGTCTTCTCAACATGTAAATCAATTGTTTTTCTTCATTACTTTTTTCTTCCATATACAAGTAAATTTCCTACCTTTTCTTGATATGTTTATATTTTTTCTCTCTTTAATTAGATATTCATACCATTTATGCTTTCTTTGGAATTTCTTTATACACAAAGTGCTCAATGGAAGTGTCTTAATCAGAACTCATAGACAACGATTTTAAAGAAATACATTTCTGTGTGCTTCATTTTTTCAAACATCCAGGATGGAAAATATAATGTCACTTTTATCTTGCTTGATTTCTTTTCTCAGTAAAAGATCCAAGATTATGTATCTATTTGAAATAGGAAAAACACATACATAGCATAGGCTCCCGAAAAATATCATTTGATACTGGTTTTGCTGGGCTCCCCTGACATATCATTGGAGGACGACATGGATCCTGGTCCTATCGCTCCCATATCTCTATGCAAACTCTAAAAAAATTATTCCTCTGCTTGATATAGCTTCATATTATCTCCTACTACGTTACTTCCTATCTTATTCTCTCCTACTACTTTACTTCTTGTCACTTTGGCCATTCATTCAAGTAACAATGACCTGCAAACTAAAAAGAATAATATAAGATTATGATATTCCATATGTTATTTTTAATATGTTATTTTTATTATTGTAAGATATATTTTATAATAAAAGCACAGGCGAATAAGAGCTCAGATGAATAGAAACTCTGAAAGGTATAAAAGCCCAAATGAATAGAAACTCTATAAGGTATATTTTATAATTATAAAAAGCATGACATGGCAACTTAGTTACAACATGTATGTATTTGGGTAAATGATATGCATATGTAATAAGCCATATGTTATTTCTATCCTCTCTATTAAAATCTCTTATCCTCTCTATTAAAATCTCTTAAATGGTAAAGAGTTTAATATCTAATAGATAAAAAAGGACTATCCATTACTAATATTATACTTACACATAATTTTCTCATAACATATATGATACTGGTAGTTACATTTTATTATCATGTGCATGGAGAGCACAATGATCACTATATTCTTCCATAGTAGTATGTGCATTGAACTTCGTCTTTTAAACATATCCATTACTAATATTAGACTTACACATAATTTTCTCATAACATATATGATACTGGTAGTTACATTTTATTATCATGTGCATGGAGAGCACAATGATCACTATATTCTTCCATAGTAGTATGTGCATTGAACTTCGTCTTTTAAACAACGTGATTAGAACAACTATGATCATTGGTTAAGCTTCCCTTTTCCACATCCATTTGAGTTTCTTTTGGATTTTAGTTGTTCAATGTAACTCCACCCTGGGGCTTCTTCATATTAATTTCGGAGGTATTATAAGAAATTAAGGGCCGATGAAATCATTTTCGGGATAAAATCCAATTGTTTATGTTAACCTCTAATATTTAGAGAAGGAGAAGGTGTTCGTGAAAAATTTCCTTGTAGCTCATTGAATTGCATGAAAGAGGTGAAGCATTGCATTTGAGAAGTGAAGCCCCTACCTTCTTATTTGGAATGTGGTTTTTATTAAATTCCGTTAAACTTCCTGATTCTTTTTACCAAAAATCTAGATGAAATATTAAATGTTAGAATCTATCACTAGAAAAAATCACTTTATAAAAGTGGTTGATATACGCCCATCAGCATTATTAGTTTGAAAAGGCGTAAAATGACGTGATCGACCTATATCAACTATTTTTATAAAGTGGTTGAAAATGACGTTGATCACGACAGACATGCCTTGGGGACCACCATTAATATATTAATACATAGTTATTGTATTAATTAATTATTACATTAATATTATATTAATGTATTATAATAATGTAATGTATCACTTTAAAGTAATAGATAATAATAATGTATAAATGTAATCTATAAATTATACGGCCTGAGTGAGACTAATGGTTAAGAACATGTGTTTCCTCTTAAGAGGTCACAGGTTCAAAAGGGGGGTAGGGTATGTATACCTTCGTAGACTTTACTAATCAAATCGTTGGGCCAATTTAATGTGTTGGCTTAGCCATGACTTTAAAAATAGATTATTATTATTATTATTATTATTATTATTATTATTGCATTACATTAGTGTATAATATATTAGTTGATTGATACATTAATATGCATTAATGTAATGTATAAATTAAAAAATTAATTTACATTAATATATAAAGTAATACTAGTGCAATGCATAACTATTCTATTAATTGATTGATACATTAATATGCATTAATGTAATGTATAAATTAAAAAATTAATTTACATTAGTATATAAAGTAATACTAGTGCAATGTATAAATTAAAATAATGTATATAAATTATTTTATTTTATAAATTAATTTTATTTTATACGTTACATTAATGTATCTATTAATTAAATTAATACATATATAGATTAATAATGTATACATTAATTAATTTATACATTAAATACATTATTAATACACTAAGATATTTATATTTATATTAAAACATAAATATTGATATTAAAATATTAATATTGCAAAATTAATACATTAAAAAAGTATCAATACGTATGCATAGTAATACTTTATTAAAATATTAATTAATTAATAACAAATTATTCAATTATTAATTCGTTAATATATTAATATTTATATTTATATTAAAACATAAATATTGACATTAAAATATTAATATTGTAAAATTAATACATTAAAAAAGTATCAATACATATACATAGTAATACCTTATTAAAGTATTAATTAATTAATAATAAGTTATTCAATTATTAATTCGTTAATATATTAGTATTTATATTTATATTAAAACATAGTAATATCTTATTAAAATATTAATAAACTAGCACAACCACAAACTCGTGGCTGGTGAACGCCTAAAGGTTTTGGCCAACTCAAACTTAGGCTGACCTCAAAAAACACAGTAGTATAACTAGATTCCAAAAATATAAATTAATATATTTTCAACCACACTAATGACAAACATCACCATAATCTTTTATTTTTACATTTTTCATAAAAAAAAAAAATTATATTTTATTGATTTTAATATTAAAAAAAAAAAAAAACATTTTTTATAATTTTTATTTTTATGTTTTTCTTAAATAACACTTAATTCGGTTGTATATTTCAATTTTTTTTTAAAAGAATTTCAAAATTATTCATTGGCTTGCTCTTTGACTCTTGACATAGGCGTTCAGCCACTATTTTAAATTACTAATTACAATTGTTAATTAGTAATTAACAGGAACACCGTTTCTAACCTGGAAAAAGAAGAGAGCAGTTTGCGTCAAAAAGCAGTTGAACAATATCGTTTAATGAAAGGCAATTTAAGGATTATATGTATAAAGCATTGTACTGTTGATTTTTTTGCTCCTATGTTTATTAAAACGAAATCGTGTAATTCCAAAACGATATAGTGTGCATGTTAATTTAATTAAATCAATATAATTTAATATTTAAATAATCTTGAAAAGCTTTTGATAGATTTCTTCCGAAAGTCAAAAGGCACTTTTAGTTTCTATGGGATTCAATTTATTGAAAGAGCATTAAATCAATTACACAATCATCACTTTCTATGGGATTCAATTTATTGAAAGAGCATTAAATCAATTACTCAACCATGACAGTCGCAGAAAAACAAGCAGCTGGTCATCATTAAAACCCTTCTCGTTTCTATGGGATTCTTCTTTTATTTGCATGCTTCTGGTCATCATTAAAACCCTGATCCATTGATTCAAATGCCGCATTTTCAAACTGGTTGCTCGTGGAACCTTACCAAAACTGCGTATGTCGTTGCTGGTATTTGGTTCAATAGAAACCGCTTCCGCCTCTTCGTGATCGTTCAACACTGCGCTCCTCCTGGACACGCACCAACTTTTTTTTTGCAGATTATAGATGAAGAGATCGGGAGCCACTTTTATGAAACGTGACAGCAGAAAATGAAACATGATAACTGAGGAAATCCAAAGGTTAATCCTTTAAACGTGGCAATCATATGGTGCTACAATAATTTCTTAATATGATTAGGTAAATTTTAAAAAGTAAACAAGTAACTGATGCATTCAAAAATACAAGTTATGAAGAGTAAATCACATTCATTGATTTGGGAGGACGAGTAAGAATATGCCAACATCTTCAATTGTTAGCCATCAGATTAGAAATTTAGATTAAAAGGTGATTAATTGTGTCCATTGTCAATAGGTAATTAATAATAAGTTATTCAATTATTAATTCGTTAATATATTAGTAATGCATTATTAAAGTATTAATACATTAATAATGTAAAGTATTAACTAATTTGTACATTAAATACATTATTAAAAATGTATTTATTATTATTAATAATGTAAAGTAGTGTAAAGTATTAGTTAATTTATACAATAATGCATTAATTAATTTTAACATTAAATACATTATTAATATTAATATTATTAATATAATAAAATATTAATATATATTTATATTAAAACATAAATATTGATATTATGTAGTGATATGAGGTGTTATGTTTGATGAGGTTCCGACTTCAATTTTAAAGATTCAAAACATTAAAAAATTATCAATACTTTAGTAATATATTATTAAAGTATTAATACCTTAATAAATACATTATTAAAGTAACAATACATTAATACATTAGTAATACATTATTAAAGTATTAATAGATTAATATATTAATTTACAATGATCATGCTTCAATATTGTTGGCCATGATCATGATTAATATTGGTAGAACTTTGTTGACTTTGGGAAGGAAAAGTTTACTATGGTTGACATGGTTAATTATGGTTGACCATGACCATGTTTAACTTCCATAGACTTTCACCGTGGTTAACTTCTGTAGACCTTCACTATGGTTTATGTTCACCATGGATGAACTTCACTATGGTTGACCTTGGTTGACCATGACCATGGTTGATTATGGTTGACCGTGGTTGACAATGGTTAGCCATGTTTGATAGTTATTGTTCATAGATGACCATAGCTAACCATGACCATAGCTAACCAAGACTACGAATGACATTCAGATACTGAAATTTGGAAGTTTTTGTCACATTATGACGACATGATATTCACGTAACATTGCGACAATGAAGCTATGTTGATGACATTGTGATGACGAGGCTATGTTCGTCACATTGCAATGACAAGTCATTTAAGTAAAAAGTGGCAATGTGATGAACACAAATGTTGTATGTTCATCATATGTCGAATGGCTATGTGATGAAAATAATACATTAATTTACAATGACCATGCTTGACTATGGTTGGCCATGATTATGGTAAACTTTGGTATAATTTTTTGACTTTGGGAAAGAAAGGTTCACTATGGTTGACATGTTTAATTATGGTTGACCATGACAATGGTTAACTTCCATAGACCTTCACTATGGTTAACTTTTGTAGACCTTCACATGGTTGACATTCACTATGGTTGACCTTGGTTGACCATGACCATGGTTGATTGTGGTTGACCATGGTTGACAATGGTTAAGCATGTTTGACAGTTGTTATCTATAGGAAACCATGGTTGGTCACGACCATAGTTGACCAGGACTACAAATGACATTCAAATAGTAAAATTTGGAAGTGTTTGTCACATTATGAGGACAGGATATTCACGTAACATTGCGACAATGAAGCTATGTTGATGACATTGTGATGATGAGGATATGTTATTCATGTGGTGACAATATGGTTATTTTTGTGACATTACAAGGGAGGGACTAAGTTCTTCATATTGCGACTACAAGAAATTTGCATCATATTGCAATGACAGGGCTATGTTCATCACATTGTGATGATAGTATATGTTTGTCACATATTAACGACGATGGGGATATTGACGATGATAGTATGAAATTTGGAAGTGTTTATCACATTATGAGGACATGATGACATTGTTATGAAGAGGCTATGTTCGTCATATCATGACAATATGGCGATTTTTGTGACATTGCAAGTGAGGGGATATGTTCACTAGATTGTGATGACAAGATATTTGAATCACAATATGATGACATGATATTTGCATCACATTGCAATGATGGGGCTATGTTCATCATATTGCAATGAAAATATATTGTTTGTCACATATTGACGATGATAGAGATATTGGGATGAGGGGTTTACGATCATCACATTGCAATGACAGGTCATTTAAGTAAAAAGTGGTAATGTGATGAACATAAATGTCATATGGTCATCGTATGTTGAATGCCTATGTGATGAAAATAAATTTCGTATGTTCATCACATAACAAAGACAGGATATTTATTTTGACGACGAGACTATGTTCATCATAGTGCGATGATAGGACATTGTTTGTCACATAATGATGAAAAGATATTTGTGTTACAAACGATGAGGATATGTTCATCACATTAGGATGAAGAGGTTGTGTTCATCACATTACAATAATATGGTTATGTTCATCACATTGTGATGACGAGGTTATGTTCGTCACATTGTGACAATATGGTTATGGCGAGTCATGTTTGTCACATTGCGACAATATGGTTATATTCATCAAATTGTGACAATATGGTTATGACAAAACATGCTCATCACATTGCAAAAATATTGTTATGGCCACTCATGTTAATCACATCGTGGCAATATTATTGTATTCGTCACATTGTGACAATATGGTTATGGCTAGCCATGTTCAACCATTGTCAACCATGGTCAACCATGGTCATGATCAATCAAGGTCAACCATAGTTATGTTCGTCACATTGTGGCAACATGGTTATGTTCATCACATTGTGACAACATGGTTATGTTTGACACATTATGATGGCAGGGCTATGTTCGTCACATTGGGAGGGAAGGATATTTGCATCACATTATGATGGCTGGATAATTGCATGACATTGGAAAGACATGGATATGTTCATAACATTACGATGATAGGATACTTTTTGTCACATATTGATGATGATAGGGATAGTGCGATAATGGGGATCTATTCATCACATTACCATGTCATAACATTTAAGTAAAAAGTGGTTATGTTATGAACATAAATATCATATGTTCATCGTATGTCATATGGTTATGTGATGAAAATGAATGTCGTATGTTCATCATATTGTGACAACAAGGCATTTATTGTAACAATGGGGCTCTGTTCATCACATTACAATGACAAGACATTGTTTGTCAGCTTATGACGATAAGATATTTTCATAACATTGTGATGAGGAGGCTATTTTCATCACTTTGCAATGACGAGGCTATGTTTGACATTGTTTGTCACCTTATGACAACAGTATATTTGCATAACATTGTGACAAGGAGGCTATGTTCATCACATTGTGACACATGAAAATGTTTGTCACATTGCGACATCAGGATATGTGCGTCACATTGCAACGTGAGGAAATATTCATCACATTGTGACGATAGAGCAATGTATGACACATTACAACATTTTTTTTATGTTCATTACATTGCAAGGTTACTATCCACATAGCAACAACATGGATATATTCATCACATTGTGACGTTAGCTTATTTTTGTCACATTGCAACGTTACTTTGTTCGTTACAATGAGACATTGAGAGATGTTCGACATATTGTGTTGTCATTAAGTGATTGTGACAATGCGAGGATGGGGAAAATGTTCACATTACAATGTTGGGGAATTTTCATCACAATGTGACAAAGGAAAAAGTTTGTCACATACTGAGGTATGGTAATGAGTGTAACAATCTGAGCTTTGTGTAAGGAATTGCAATGTTGGACTATGTTTGTTAGATTGTGACAATTGGGTTATATACATTGTGATGTAGTATTTTTTTTGTCACACACATTATGGCATTGGAATAGGTTTGTGAGATCCTGACAATGTGTTATGTTTTCCACATAGTGACATCAAGAAATGTCCATCTCATTGCAATATTGGGATATGTTTGGAAAATTGCAACATTGGGTTCTACACATAACAATGTGACAAAAGGTTATGTTTGAAACATTGGGTTCTACACATCACATTCCAACATAAGGACATGTTCGTAAGATTGTAATAAATTTTGAATCTCAATGCTAAGTCTAATGGAAAATATGATTGACTTATAAAATTATATGAACATTTTCAACATCCAAATATAAAAATGTATGTAATAATATATATGTTATAGATATATTTAATTTGAAATTATGTCAAACATTTTCAACATCTAATTAAATGCATGTAGTAATTGACACATCTTAAGTAAAATTTAAGCAACCGATTTCAAGTTAATTATATTTTCTTTTAATATAATAAAATTTTAAATTTAATAAATTATGTCAACATTTTCAACACCCAATTGTATAAAAATGCATGTAGTAATATATATGTTATAGATATATTTAATTTGAAATTATGTCAAACATTTTTAATATCTAATTAAATGTATGTAGTAATTCACTTATCATAAGTGAAGTTTATGTATCAAATTTCAAATTTATTATATTTTCTTTTAATATAATAAAATTTGATATTTAATAAATTTATAAAAAATAAATTTTAATATATAATATTTTTTCCTTTTTAGAAAAAAAATAAATTAACCAAAAATAGTATATAGTTTTAAATATAAAATTAAAGCTAAATATTATTAGAATTCATATAAAATATCTTTAACAAGAATACAAGGAACATTAACCTTATTATACTATCTTGAGCTTATTCCCACTTCAATTAAAAAAAAAGCATTCATTGTCAATAAAAAAAAAACTTCATTATCAAAAATATTTTTTTATAAAAATATGAAATGTTTAAAACATTCCATTTATTTTCAAATATTTTTCATAAATATAATCTCCAAAAAATAAAAAGTATAGTACCATCAATTTGTAATCCATTTATTATTATTGTTTAAATTGAATTCAAATCATTTTATTGTTATTATAAAATAAACTTTAATACAAATAACCATACCCTTAATTTTAATAAGAATAACCCTAACCCTAATCCTAATCTGATCCTAACACTAACTTTAATAACTTTAACCCTAATTATAATAACCATCTACTTTAATATATTATTAATACATTATTGGTGACATCTTTAATTATTAAAAATGATTGATAATTAGTATATAAAGAATATGTTACATACCTAAAGTACAATTTTTTATTTTTTTTAAGTAAAAAAGTGGAACCTGCTATATTAAATTATCGAAGAAACTTTGACAAAATATACAATGAAATAGGTCCGAGTCACCAAAAATGTTGCCGATTACCATAAACCAGCATAAGTGGAGAGCATGTAATAGTAGCATGATAAAACAAGAAACAAAGTAGCATTTTTCCTACCCGGACGAAACCAGGACAGGTGGCTATAGTCCAGATGGCATAAAACAGTAACATGATAAAACTAAGAACCAAGAAAAACATAAAGACCTAGATACCCGGTGACCTGTCGCCCTTGCTTGATTGCCACGTGGACCCAACCGGGATGGAAAATGCCTGCGCGCAGAGAGGGCACCTTTGCTTTGCTGGAACATTGGAATACGTGTCAAGGAGCAGGTCCAGACGCTGGCCCATGAGAAGGGCTCTATGCTCCAGGTCTGCCAAGTGGCCTCGGAATTTGAACACCAGAGCCAGATGCTCTGCACGGAGGAGAGAGCCATGAAAACCATCACCCACGTCATTGAGGGAGGCATCCCTCAATTCCACAGTCGCTCTAATTCCAGCGTCTAGATCCATCTGCTCTGCACCATCCCCATCATCCTTCCTCGCCGAGCGATTATTTTCCGCATTCACATCTGCTCTGGTTTCCTGCATATCATGGTTGGTTGGGCTGTAGTCACCTGGCTAGGGAATTTCCTCAACAATGCAGCCGGGGATATCATCAACCAGAATGAAATTTGGGCCTCTTTCATCCCAGTGAGCTTCCTTCATGGCTCGAGTCTCCTGGGTAGTTGACAGGTCCTCCATGAATGGATCTTCTTCCACGTAACAGGTGGGAAACGCGTCCTCGGACCCATCCTTCTGCCTTTCTCCCGGCCTAATTGCCATGGCTTCGATGCTGCAACCAGCTCCCGTCTCCGCAATGATGGCGAGCTGCGCCAATTTCTCAGCCCGAGCCTTCTTCCGGATAATGGAGGTCGCCATTGCCAGAGCACGTTCCAACTTTTCTTTTCTTTGCTGCTGCGCCTTGTGGGTGTACCAGGCTGAGCCACGGCGAGGCCTGCCCCGATTTCGGGCCATAGTTGCCAAGGAGAAGATGATTGTACAGAGGGGTTGCAGTGAAAGGTGAATAAGCCAGGACGAGAAGGACGTCGGGTTCCACCGGGGCTCCCAAAAGAAGAGGAGAGTTGGAGCAAGAGCAGATCGACTCTGTCCAGGCACATAAAAAAGCCAAATGCCAGGAATTTCCTCATCAAAATGCAACGAGATGGGAGTGAGCCAGGACGAGAGGGGTGTAGGACTGTACCAGAGCGCCCATGCAAATATGAGAGCTGAAGCAGGAGCATACCCGCTCTATCCAGGCACATAAGAAAGCAAATTACCAGAGGCCGAAGTCACCTGACCCCCATTAAACCTTGTCATGTTGAGTGCGATGTGAGCGAGAGTGATTGCGCGAGGGAGGTGTCCATCCGTCGTATAGTTGCTGCTATGTCCGTCCACCATCATTAATGCAGGCTTGTGGGTGGCGGCCATCGGCATTTATGCCATGGCTTAGTGCTAAGCCCAGTGTCACAGGAGTGCCGTGTGTCACCCCATCCGGGGAAAAATATGGGGGTTCATATCCCAGTTAAATGCTCCTACAATGCAATGCAACTTTAACATGCCCAATCATTGAATCAACACTCCCATTCGAGTGAGAAATGCCTTCGAGAGACTCAAACATGGGTCACATCGTCGTTACAAGAGCGACTTACCAATTTGGCTACTTACCCCACCTTAAAAGATTGGGGTTCATATCCCAGTTAAATGCTCCTACAATGAAATGCAACTTTAAAGTGCCCAATCACCGAATCAACACTCCCATTCGAGTGAGAAATTCCTTCGAGAGACTCGAACATGGGTCACACTATCGTTACAAGAGCGACTTACCAATTCGGCTACTTACCCCACCTTGAAAGATGGGGGTTCATATCCC
>ML776876.1:1230812-1256337 GCA_009831015.1 Picea engelmannii | reverse complement strand
TATATATATATATATATATATATATATATATATATATATATATATATATATATATAATAAACTATTATAATTAATTAATAATTATTAATGTATTATGCATAATAACTCTTAATGTATTAATAAATTTTTATTAATAGTATTATTAATATCTATTATTTATGATTAAACCAATCAATAAAATATTAATAATTGTTATTACTATTCATTAATAATAATAAATATTTGTTTATATTAATAATAAATATATTAATTATTACTAATTATTAATAACTATTAATACAGTTAATAGTTGACATTAAATTAACTAATAATATTAATAACATACTATAATATTAATCACTTTTTACTATAATAGTTTAATATTAATAATAGTAATTCTAACTTTACCAATAATTAGTAATAATGTGTTAATAATGCATACATTAACCATAACTCTAATAACCTTAACCTTGTTAATAATATATTATTAAAAACCCTAATTTTATAGCCTTCAAAGTTACAAAATTATTTTATCAATAGACTTTATATATATATATATATATAAAGTAAGTATTCTATAAAAATCCTTTTAGAATAAAAAATTATAGTATCGACATATCTATCTGAGGATTGTAGTTACTGAATTGCCCCGTGGGGAAACCAATTCAGCCAGCCTCTCAAGTCCAAAACCATTGTTTCAGAAAACCAGACATATAACATAATTAAGCAACTAGAGTGGAATCCTCTCGTGGGGAAATCGATTCACCCAGGCTTCTAGACCCTCTAGGGCCAACATAAGACAATCATAACAGATTATAACTGAAAATACAAGTGGAAAAATATAAACAAATAAACTAGCATGCCAAGCAGTGTGACACATGTGAAACTCATGTTGTGGACGTGTTGCGTGGCGCCATATCCAAGGTGGGTGCCTGGAGTGCTGGAGCCAATTCTGGTGTTGCGTCATCCACTAGAGACCTTTGTGGAGCTAGGACCAGTATCGTCTCTGAGCCCTGTGGTGCATTTGGTGCTTCTTCTGATGGGTGGGAAGAACTGTGGAAAGAGGAGATAATCTACAAGATTTGTGTCCCCTTTCTGTCCACGAATTCTAGTAGAAAGTGCAGGTCGTCCACCTCTTTGCGAACCTTGAACACCAGGTCTTGAAGAATTGCAAGGTCGTCTTGTAATTTTGCACAGGTAGTGCAGTCTGAGAAGGAGTGGGGATGCTCCAGATGCTTCTCATGGCAGCCAAAGAAACCTTCGTGTGGAGATTGGACCGATGGCGATTGCACTGGTGAAGGCGCAGGAGCATATTTCTCGAGTGAATTGGGAGGGATGATCAGGGCAGGTTGGGAAGAGAAGGCCAAGTATGGTATAGGTTGAAGCCCAGTGAGTTACCAAGGAGGTCGAACCATTGAACTCTACATGCATAGGGCGAGGAGAGAGGCGAGATACCACTGAGACTATGAGTGGACTAATCCAAAGAGGTTGGGGACGAGGGTGATGATATATGCAAGGGTGATGATCTATGCGAGGGTGTGGGGGGCAGGAGGGGGTCGAATTTCCTAGAGCAACCGATTTTTGTGCCAAGCCGAACCACGTTTGGACTTTCCATGCAGTCTAGACATGGCTGGAGGAAAGCAAAGGTAAGCAGGCAAAAGGAAATGGGAGGCATGGTTGGTGAGCATCAAGGGAGGGAAAATACCGTGGGATGGATCGAAAAAGAAATGATAAAGATGGAGGAGACACTGGTGAGCTTCATATTATGAATACCATTGAGAGGGGAGGATGAAAATGCGCATATGTGACCAGAGTAATGGTGGATCCATCTATCGGATGGGAGGCCATAACAGAGCGCACTATGAGTGTTAATGGTGATCTGGCAGTAATGAATTAGATTTAAGTTCATGGTGTGGGATGTGGGGAGCGACATACGCCAGTCACATGGTTGTTGTTGCGTTGGCAGTCACAATTCCCATCCTCGTGACACATGTCCTGCAGTTACACCCCATCTGAGAGACTGTCTATAACAAGATCCCTATCCATGTATCTCTTGAGGGTTGGATGCATATGGTGGGTGTAGGCCAGGAAGAGAAGGTCCTCTTCTCCCAAGGAAACTCTAGTGTTGGATAGATCATTGACAATCTATTTTGATTTTCGTCTCACATGCGAGGGGATGAGAGATTGGTGGGGCTGGATGAGAGTCTCAATGGTCCTTAGACCATATGAGATTTGCCAACATGGAGATATTTTTTCTAGATCCACTCCATTTAGAATTTTCCCAAATAGGTTGAGAACGACTTGCGAATCCCCTTCCACAATCAATTTGTGATAGCCTTGTGCTAGAGCGATTTCCATACCTTTTGTAAGACCCCACAACTCTGCCATGTTGTTAGTAGTGTGACCCATGCTTCCCACTAAGATGAGCAATATGTTCTCCTGTTGGTTGCAGAAGACCACTCTGAAGCCTGTTGCCCCCGAATTTCCTTTGGAAGCCCCGTTGAAATTCATCTTGATGAAACCTTCAGGCGGAGAGGACCAATGAGAGGGGTTTTCCTTGAGCTTAGATATCTGGGGTGTAATGGAAGATATCGGTTTTAAAATGAGATTCCAGTTGTCCATGATGCCCTGTTCTCAAATTGGACAGATCAGGGTCTCTTTTGTCCAATGCTGCAGACTGATTGTTTCTCTAATGTTGTTGCAACTTTTGGTCCAACTGAATTTCCAATCTCTCTGAGCGTTATGGAATATTATCCTATTTCTCTCTTTCCAAAGTTTCCATAGGATGAAACCAGGGAGTAGCTTCCAGATGCAGTTAAAAATGGGCAATTGGAAGGCCACCTCCCACCACTCTTCAATAGTTGTGATAAGGATCTCTTGCTTACGATCTGAAATATGCATGACTGATGCACATTGATCCCAGACTTGGGAGATGTAGGTACAAAGATTGAGCAGGTGATTTTGCTTTTCTTCATCCGTCATGCAAAGCGGACATATGGAAGGCCCTGTGAATCCTCGTTTCATGAGATTGTCCCAAGTGAGAATGCTACCATGAGCCACCAACCAAAGGAAGGTACATAATTTAGGAAAATGCTTGAGTGATTAGATTTTATTCTAAACTTTCCCAAGAGGAGGGTGAATGAGGTCCGCCTTGATGGAGTAAGCTTCTTGGATATTGAAAGTTCTCTGTGAAGAATGTCCACATCAAAGGATGTCCTCTCCCTATAAAATTTGAATTTTCCTTGCACTGATTAGGTTGTACCAAGGATGTAGGTCCACGTTCTCTGCAATATGTAGGTCCTCTCTAGTGAATTTACAGCTTCTCCAAGTGGCAACTGAGGAGTTCTCTTACCAATAGTTTATGAATTTCTTCATACCCGCTTGGGTATCCGAGATGAGGAAGGTGTCATCCTGGGCATGTTGCACCAGAACATACAGATATTGCCATGAGTTGTTCCAGAAGGAGGTTGTTCAGGTGTTACGAATTTCCTAGAAGGTGTGATTGACCACTAAAATTTGATTATGCATGGATTGCATCCAAATCAAGGACGTTGGGATGTCCCCATTCCATCTGATTAGGTTCCTTTCAGCAATGTTGGGCATGTATTTTCTTCTCCACAGCTTCGCCCATAGATATTGAGGTCTGTTTATCCATATCCACCAAATTTTGGTGCTCGAAACTTTGTTCATAGTTTTCGGATCTCTTAGCCCTAAACCCCCAGGTGCCTTAGGTTTGTAGAGATTTTACCAACTGATCATCGCCAACTTTTTCCCTGTCTTGGTGCCCTGCCACATAAATTTTGTTTACAGAGTTCTAATAGGATTGAGAACATCGCTAGGAGCTGTTAGGCCCAAGAAGGTGTAGATGGGAAAGGCCTGCAACATGAACTTGAGTAGGATAAGGTGACTGGGGATATTAAGAGCATGATAGGTCCAAGAGGCAAGCCTTTTCGTGAAGGAAGTGAGGAGACTTTCCTAGGATATTTTTCTAAGGGTCTTGTCAAGGAGGGGAATACCCAGATATTTGGATGGAAGGGAGCTTTGAGTGACACCCAAGATCGCGTTAATGTGGAGTTGGATCGACATCGGGGTGTTAAAGAAGAAGATTTGGGATTTTTCCTTGTTAATATCCATTCCAGAGGCATCACAGAAGGTTTGAATAATGGAGAGTATTTTTTGGGCCTCTTGGACCGTGGGGCATCCCAACATTAAGTTATCATCAAAAATTGACTGTGAGAGACTAGGGGATCGATTCCATGCATGGGTAATCCTTCCAAAGTATGGTTTTCTATTGAGGCTTGAATGGAGCAGCTTAGACCTTCCACCATGATTATGAAAAGGAACGGAGATAGGGGATCCCCTTTCCTAATCCCACGTGTGGGTGAGAAAGGGAGAGAGGGGACTCCGTTGATGAGGATTGAAAATAAGCAAAAGGAGGTGAGATTTAGGATTCAGTTAACCCAGGAAGAGTCAAAACCAAAGGCTAAGAGAACATGATGCATGTAATCCCAGCTTAGCTTGTCAAAATATTTGGAAAGATCTAGTTTTAACAACATACCTGGAGTGCGAGTCTTCTGAAGAGAATGGATAACTTCATGAGCTAGGATAACGTTGTCCAAGATTTTCCTTCCTTCCACGTAACCTGATTGTTCAGGAGAAATGATGAGGGGAAATATAGGTTTGAGGCACTAGGCTATCACCTTTGTTAGCATCTTGTAGATGACGTTGCAGAGAGAAATAGGTCAAAAATGTTTTGGTTGATTAACTTTCTCTTCTTTTGGAATAAGGGTGAGGATGTTGATTAAGGTTGGTTTTCATTGATGTCAACCCTTGAAGAAAGCCCTGTAGCACAAGGTTTGGGTAATGGACCCAATATTGTTTGATGTAAAGATGACTCATTATTGTCTTGTCATGGTTGATAAGAAGTACAAATGGATGAACTTCAAAATGGTCCCCTTATGGTGAAAGATCTCACAGGAAGACTCTTTGTGGAGTGAGAGAACCCATGCTTATTTGAGGAATAATAAGATGAAGGACAATGAATTTGTGAGTGAAACTATCCTATATGGATAGTTCTTGTCATGTCATTTACGGTGGTATGTGGAACGTCACATAACTCCTCACAGTTAGAGATTTATGACCATATGAAGTTGGAGAACCCTCATGAGTCTCATAGAATCCCCCAAGAGTCAAAGTGATTTGCAAAAGAAATTATTTTAAATGAAGAAGCCCTAAAATAAGGAAAGTGTAAGGCTACATGAAGATATAAATAAGATACAAATCTCACTCATAAAATACACACTTGTACATATTGTATATCTATTTTATTGTGTAAATATTCCTGTAAATACTTGTGGATACATCTGAAGTGGAAAACGTCTAAGGTAGCACAAAGGGTTGATGGTGAAATTCTCGGAATTACAACAAAACCATATTTTCTAAGGTGCACACGAGTTGTCTGTGTACAAGGTGCGTACATGCCGAGTTATTCGCGGGTTGTCTGTGTACAAGGTGCATACATGTTGAGTTATATGCGGGTTGTTTGTGTACAAGGTGCGTACATGCTGATTTATACACGGGATGGTAGTGTATTAGGGTGTGTACATGTTGGTAAATCCATGGAAACTTGAAGAGATGAAGATGCATAGGTTCTAGATTTTGAGATCAATCTCCCAGGAAGGTCTAAAGTGCTTAGATACATCAGATCCATCGATTGGTTCAAAATGGATGTCCTATTTCTATGAATAGCTGGATTTTGATGTATGCATGAGGAATGGCAATGGAGATTTGAGGATTCTCCCTAGAAAGACTAGTGGCTACATGTGATCTTCTGCATAACTCATATCTACAGAATTACAATGCTAGTATGTTCATCATTGATACTTCTTGTGAGGAACATATTGTATTTCTTGGCATATGGCTAAGGGTTTTTATGGTACATGGTTGAGAGATTGTATTTGTGTAGTAATTGATGTATTGAGAGAATGAAAATCAGAAATGGGTTGATGACTAATATCATGTGAGGGATATTATACGTGTTCATGATTACACATACCTATATGAAACATGACTAAAGAAAGACATACTTGCTTCGAGTAAAGGTTAAATATGAGGATGCTTGCACATGGTACAGTTACAGTCTAGATACAATGACAGGTTACAGATCTATGTGAAATAAGTTACAGAAGGTCATAAGTTTTCAAGAAAAGGAAACCCTAGTTTTCATAAGGCATACACAGGCTACATAAAATTTTGGTAGCGTACATACGATGGCTGCATAACAGATAGGGCCCGTACATACGCGGGCTGCAACACTACAGGTCGTGTATCTATTGTAATTTTTGTAGATACATGCTCAATTCAGGTGCATATTGATTATAGGGAAGTTGTATAGATTGGATACAGTTCAATGGTACAGGTTGATACAGTTGTACAACAGTGATAGGTTTACAGTGGTTCCATCATTCTACTTCTACTTAAGGGTGGTTGGATAGGGAAAGGACAGGTGGTTGTAGTCACCTTCCAGTTGTAGCCTCCTTCTAGTTGTAGCTAGAGAAATGGGTAGTTGGAGCTCCCCTCGGGTTTTAGCCTGAGAAACTAGGGGGTTGGAGCCTCCTTCCAGTTGCAACTGGAAAACAAAGGAAGTTGGTGCTTCCATTGAATGTAATTCTTCAATACATATAAGAAAAATAATTTCATGGTTTTCTCCGGATTTGATTTTCGACGTAAAACACTGGTGTACTGTGTATGTGTGTGATTGTTCATTTCTTATTTCTCATTAATGGATAATAATTCTACATTGATATAAAACTTGAATTATTTGGAGAAAAAAGGATTATAATTACGCTATTACATATTCACCCCCCGTCTCAGTAATCCAACAATTGGCATCAGAGAAGGTTTCTTCATAAATCAGTTTAACCACTAAAAGGTAGATCATGGAGAGTACTAACTCATATAAAAATGGAATGCCACAGTTTGATGGATAGAAGTATTCTTTTTGGAGCATAAGGATGAAGACATATATACAGACACAGGGATTTGAAATTTGACAATTAATTGTAGATGGATACACAGTACCAGTAGTTCCAAAAACAAATGACAAAGCAATGAAACTTGGACAGAATAATTCCAAAGCCACAAATGCACTTTTGAATGGTCTTAGTAATGCGGTATTCACCAAATTTTCACACTGTAAATCTGCTAAAGAGATTTGGGACAAGCTTCAAAATATTTATGAAGGAGATACACAATTCAAAGCAACAAATCTTCAAACTTACAAAGGTCAATTTGAAAAACTAAAAATGAAGGAAGATGAAGATATCACAACCTACTTCTTACGAGTCGATGAAACAGTGAATGCAATCATAGGATTGAGAAAAGAAATTGAAGAATTTGTAATTGTTCAAAAGGTACTAATATCTCTTCCTATGAGATTCAACCCTAAGATATTAGCACTAGAAGAAAGATCGGATCTAAACTCTGTAAGCATGGACCAAGTACATGAAATCTTCACAACATATGAAATGAGAACTGAACAGGAAAATCCAGATGTAAAATAAGCATCCAAAAGATCAAAGCAAAAGAAAAAGGAACAAGAAGATTATAGCAGCAACAATGACATCTTGGAATATGATGAAGAAGTGGCCAACTTCATCAAAATACTGAGCAAGGGAACTAACGATAGGTATAGAGGTAAGATTCCTTTAATTTGTTTTAATTGTGATGGTATTGGTCATTTTTCTAACAAATGTCCTCATTAGAAAAAGAGAAATGATGAAGGTTACTCAAAAGGAAAACACACATATAAAGGCAAAAGAACTACAAAGAAATGTTTCAAGAAAATCTTATGCATCAAAGAAGACATCTCATCATCAGATGAAGATGAAATCAGTGATAGTGAGACAAGAAAAGTTCTATTCATGGCAGTGAACGATTTTGACAAGGAAGACTCTGAAGAAGAATATGAAGAAGCCGAAGAAGGATATGAAGAAGTCAAAGACAAAATTGAAGAGGTGGAAGTTGACTATTGAGAAGAATTAATGTGTGCCATAGAGGTTATCAAAGGAGAAAAGAAGAAAAACAAGAAACTACAAGAAAAACTAGAAAAGAAAAAGGACACTCAAGAACTAGAACAAATGATCACAAAATTGAAGTTTCAAATAGAAGAAGATAAAATAATTGAAGAATCACTCAAAGAAAAACTAGAATAAAAGGACAAGATCATTGGAAACTTGGAAGAAAAGATTGTCACACTAAGAAAGGATATTCAAAAGAAAAATATGCAAAATAGCTCAAAAGTTCTAGATGACATTATCAACAGTAAAAAATCTCATCTTGACAAGTCTAGACTTGGATACAATCAGAAAAAAATGGGATCAAGCTCCAAAACAACAGAGCAAGAAACAAATCCAAAAAGCTATGCAAAAACAATCAAAGGGGAGATGGAGATATACAAGGAAGATTATAGGGACACTACTACACCAAGAAGATTCAGATTTCAGAATCAACAATAGACAGATAGGCTTTAAGAAGAAGAATGATTCGTAAGAGCACCTCCTTTCAGAAGATCTTCAACTCCTAGGTATCAAACTATATTTTTTGGTTTATGTTATGCATGTAATAAGTTTGGACATAAATTTGTGAATTGCAGAGCTAACAACAGGAACAATAACAAATTTGAGAGTCATACACAAAGGGGTTATTCAAGAATACCTACTAAAACACAAAGAAGAAGTTACAACAAGTTTGAATCTTTGAGCACTGAAGTTGAATGTTACAAGTGTAACAATTTTGGACATGTGGCCAAAGATTGCAGAATGACAGTCCCTACTAAAGAACCTCAACAAAATAAAAACATTCATAGACAAGAACCTTAGAAAGTGACATGGATAAGAAAGAAAGATTAGTATAGAAATGAAGAATGCACAATCTCTCTACAAGCTAAGTAGAAGAAACGTGGTTGGTATGTTGACAGTGGGTGTTCAAAACACATGACAGGTGACAGAGACAAATTTCTTACATTGTGAAAGGAAATAAATGGATCAGTCTCCTTCGAAAATGATAATTGAGCCAAAATCATTGGAGAAGGCACAATCTGAATTGGGAACAAGAATGAAAAGGCAAAAAATGTTCTACTGGTAGACGATATGAAACATAATATTCTAAGTGTGATTCAAATGTGTGACCAAGGTCATAAAGTTACTTTCAATTCACAAAAGTGTGAGATAAGAAGAGAAGGTTCAGGGAAATTGGTCGGTACATCTGCTAGAACTTCAAACAACATATATTGGTTAAGTGAAATTGGAAATGAAAAGTGTTGTCTAGGAAAGGAATATGAAATTTGGATATGGCAGAGAAGAATGGGTCACATGCATTTTGATAACCTTGTCAAAGTCAACAAAAGAGAAGAAGTCAGAGAAATTCCCCAGATCATGAAACCAACCAACACTTTATGCAAGCATTGTCAACAAGGAAAGAAAACAAAGACCAGGTTCAAATCAAAGGAATATTCAACTATAAGACCACTGGAAATTGTACATACTGATCTAGTTGGACCAACTACAACAAAGGGCTTAAAAGGTGAGAGATACTTTATGTTATTAGTTGACGATTATACAAGAATGATTGTAGTTTTCTTTCTCAAGAACAAGTCAGAATCTTTTGAAAACTTCAAGATCTACAAGGAAATGGTTGAAAATGAGATGGATTCAAGAATCAAATGATTGAGATCTGATAATGGAGGAGACTTCAATTCAAAGGAATTTATGGACTACTGCAGCAATCATGGAATAAAAAGGCAATTCTTCGTTGCTAGGACACCTCAACAGAATGGAGTTGTTGAAAGAAAGAACAAGACAATACAAGAAATGGTTTGAACAATGCTAATGGATTCCAAATTGATAGATATATTTTGGACATGGGCAGTACATACAACAATTCATATTCAAAATAGAGTAATGCTCAAAAACAACACTGATAAAACTCCGTACAAGCTATGGAAAGGAAGACCAAGAAATGTGAATCACTTCAGAGTTTTTGGAAGAAAATACTACATCAAAAAAGAAGATGGAAAAATGGGAAAGTTTGACTCTCGTGTGGACAAAGGAGTACTTGTTGGTTACTCAAGTATAAGGAAAGAATACAAGTGTTACAATCTAAGATTGAACAAAGTTGTGGAAAGAATCAACGTAACAATTGATGAAACATGAAGACCAAAATCAAAGGAAGAAGAAAACAAATCAATTGAACAACTTTTCGAAGAAGAAGCAGAAGATGAAGTAGAAGAGGAATATGAAGAGAATCCGACAGAAACAGAAAAGAAAGTTCAACATATATCTCCAAATACACCTAGAAAAAGAGTACAGAAGAATCATCCTTCAGATCAAATTATTTGAAACAAATATACAGGAGTTGAGACTAGAAGAAAAATTCGTTCACCAGAAAAAACACACCTAACACTCTTATCTACAATTGAACCAAACTATTTTGAAGAAGCCATAAATGGTGAATTTTGGAATAAGGCCATGGATGAAGAATTGGATCAAATAGAGAAAAATGACACTTGGTAATTGGTTCTAAGACCAAAGAATAAGAATCTGATCGGCACAAAATGGGTTTTCAGGAATAAATTAAATGAAGATGGACAAGTTACAAGGAGCAAAGATAGATTGGTATGTAAAGGATATGCACAGATTGAAGGAATCGACTTTGAAGAGACATTTGCGCCAGTTTCCAGAATGGAAGCAATCTATTTTCTTTTAGCCTATGCATTCTCCAAAAATGTTAAAGTATATCAGATGGATGTAAAATCAGATTTTATGAATGGGGAACTTGAAGAAGAAGTCTACATTGAACAACCAGAAGGATTTTAGTTGTCAGAGAATGCAGATTATGTGTGTAAATTAAAGAAGGCCTTGTATGGTCTAAAACAGGCTTCGAGAGCATGGTACTCTAGACTGGATAAGTATCTGTAGTAGGAAGGGTTCAGAAAAGGAAGTGAAGACAACACCTCTACATCAAGGTAAGTTAAGGTAATATTTTATTAATTGAATTTTATGTTGATGATATTATTTTTGTTAGTGATGATGACAGGTTAAGCCATAAATTTGCAAAAGATATGTAGAATGAATTTGAAATTTCGTTACTCAGAGAACTATCCTTATTTTTGGGACTTCAGATACGTCAAAGAAAACAAGGAATCTTTATTTCTCAAACCAAGTATATCAAATAAACGCTAAAGAGGTTCAGAATGAAAGATTGCAAACCAATTACCACTCCCATGAAAACCAGTTGCAAGTTGAGCAAAGATGACGGTTCAAATTCTACAGATCAAAGGAAATACAGGTCAATGATTGGAAACCTACTATATGTGACAACATCCAGTCCAGATGTAATTCAAGAAGTTGGATAGGTGAAACTATTTCAAGAAGCACCAAAGGAGTCACATGTGTTAGCAGCGAAGAGGATTTTCAGATATCTCAAAGGAACAAAAGAGTTTGAATTATGGTATCCAAAAGGAAAGGATCTATCACTTATTGCCTACACAGATGTAGATTGGGTAGGTTGTATTGATGACCGATGAAGCACCAGTGGAGAAAAGTTCTACTTGGGTGAGTGTTTAGTATCATGGCTAAGAAAGAAACAATTATCAGTATCTTTATCTACAACCGAGACAGAGTATATTGCATCATCATCATGTTGTACACGTGTTCTTTGGATGAAACAAAATCTCACATATATACATGTTTAGTATGATGAGCCGATTCCAGTCTATTTTGATAATACAAGTGCCATCAGTATCTCGAAGAACTCGATGATGCACTCCAAGACTAACCACATTCCAATCAAGTATGACTTTCTACGGGAGTAGGTTGCAAAAAATAACATCAGAGTTGAGTATGTGGGAACAAAAGAACAAGTGGAAGACATCTTCAGAAAACCACTTCCATGGGAATCCTTTGAATATCTTCGCCAGAGACTTGGAGTGATTTCTACTCAAAAATGAATTCTTTTTTAATGCTTATCTTATATGTCTTATATTTACACAAGGAAGCACCATAAGAGAATAGTTCAGTTAGGAGGGGAAACCCCAGATGGAAAGATACCTTTTCCATTGATGAAAAAGGGGGAGAGATTTATCAAATGTGGAGGACAAAGGAAGCGGATAGAGGCATGGTTCCAGGGGAGGTATATTTATCAGATACAGAGGACAGAGGCATGGTTCTAGGGGGAACATGAGTGATATGATTTTAGTATTGCATTAGAGTGTTGCCATCAATGCCAAAGGGGGAGATTGTTGATTAAGGTTGGTTGTCATTGATGTCAACCCTTGAACAAAGCCTCATAGCACAAGGTTTGGGTAATGGAACCAAGATTGTTTGATGTAAATATGACTCACTATTGTCTTTTCATGGTTGATAAGAAGTAAAAATGGATGAAATCCAAAGTGGTCACCTTATGGTGAAGGCCCTCATGGGAAGAAACTTTGTGGAGTGAGAGAACCCATGCTTATTTGAGGAATAATGAGATCAAGGACAGTGAATTTGTGAGTGAAACTATCCTATACGGATAGTGCTTGTCATGTCATTTTCGGTGGTATGTGGAACATCACATATCTCCTCACGATTAGGGAGATATGACCATATGAAGTTGGAGAACCCTCATGAGTCTCATAGAAGCCCCCAAGAGTCAAAGTGCTTTGCAAAAATAAATTATTTTAAATGAAGAAGCCCTAAAATAAGGAAAGTGTAGGGCTACATGAATATATAAATAAGAGACCAATCTCACTCATAAAAAACACACTTTTACATATTGTATTTCTATTTTCTTGTGTAAAGATTCTTGTAAATACTTGTGGATACATATGAAGTGGAAAACGTTTGAGGTAGCATGAAGGGTTGATGGCGAAATTCTTGGAATTAGAGAAAAACCCTATTTTATAAGCTTTACGTGGGTTGTCTGTGTACAAGGTGTGTACATGCTGAGTTATACGCGGGTTGTCTATGTACTAGGTGCGTACATGCTGAGTTATACGGGGGATGTCTGTGTACAAGGTGCATACATGCTGAGTTATATGCGGATGGAAGTTTTTTAGGGTGCGTACATGTGTGTAAATCCATGGAAACTTGAAGAGATGAATATGCAGAGGTTTTAGATTCTAAGATCAATCTCCTAAGAAGGTCTAAAGTGCTCAGATACATCAGATCCATCCATTGGTTCAAAAGGTATTTCTTATTTCTATGAATAGTTGGATTTTGATGTATGCATGAGGAATGGCAATGGATATTTGAGGATTCTCCCTAGAAATACTAGTGGCTACATGTGATCTTTTGCATAAGTCATATCTATAGAATTACAGTGCTGGTATGTTCATCATTGATACTTCCCGTGAGGAAAATCTTCTATTTATTGGCATATGGATAAGGGCTTTTATGGTACATGGTTGAGAGCTTGTATTTGTGTAGTAGTTGATGTATTGAGAGACTGAAAATCAGAAAGGGGTTGATGACTAAGATCATGTGAGGCATATTATACTTGTTCATGATTAAACATACCTATATGAAACATGACTAGATAAAGACATACTTTCCTTGAGTAAAGGTTATATATGAGGATGATTGCATACGGTACAGTTACAGTCTGGATACAATGACAAGTTATAAATCTATGTTAAAGAAGATACAAAAGGTTAGAAGTTTTCAAGAAAAGGAAACCCTAGTTTTCAGAAGGCATACGCAGGCTGCATAACATTTTAGTAGCATACATATGTAGGCTGCATAACAAATAGGGAATGTACATACGTGGGTTTCAACACTACAGATCGCGTATCTGTTGTAATTTTTGTAGATACATGTTCAGTTCAAGTACAGATTAATTACAGGGCAATTGTACAGATTGGATACAGGTCAGTGGTACAGGTTGATACAGTTGTACAACAGTGATAGGTTTACAGTGGTTCCATCATTCTACTTCTATTTTAGGGTGGTTGGACGAGGCAAGGATAGGTGGTTGTAGTCACCTTCTAGTTGTAGCCAGAGAACATAGGGGGTTTTAGCCTCCTTCTAGTTGTAGCCAGAGAATTGGGGATTTGGAGCTTCCCTCAGGTTGTAGCTTGAGAAACTAGGGGGTTGGAGCCTCCTTCCAGTTGTAGTTGGAAAAAAAAGGAAGTTGGTGCTTCCTATGAATGTAATTTTTCAAGACATATTAGAAAACGAATTCCGTAGTTTTCTCCCGATTTGGGTTTCCACGTAAAACACTGGTATAATATGTATGTGTGTGATTGTTCATTTCTTATTGCTCATTATTGGATAATAATTCTAAATTGATATAACACTTGGATTATTTGGAGAAAAAGGATTATAATTATTCTATTACCGATTCACCCTCCCTCTTAGTAATCCAACAGAGGAAGGTGGTGTTGAGGGTTGGAAACACTTGACCGGAAGCCCTGGAATATTCAATTATTTCCCAGACCTCCTCCCTTACCATCGACCAAAAGTGATGGAAAAAATCAGAATTGAAACCGTCTGGCCCAAGAGCTTTTCCTATTGGAGTGTCATGAAGTGCCTGGTCCACTTCCTTGATCGTGATAGGCCTTATTAGTGCATCATTCTACTCCGTCGTGACTGTGGAGGGTATGTGATGAGTGATTTGGGCTATGGTTTGAGATCTATCCATCGAAGGTTCAAAAAAGAGTAGTATGTGACCAGCTATGATTCTAGGTCATCATGAGAGTGGAGGGTATGCCTGTCTTCTATGACTAGCTACGAGATGCAGTTAGAATGTCTTCGTTGAAGAGTAGACCTATGGAATAATTTGGTATTTCTTTATCCCTCTTGTAGCCATTGGATGTGGGACTTTTTCCTCCATAATATCTCCTCTTGGAATATTCTTTCCTCTAGATTTTGGCTTATTGTGGCTTCCTGTGACCTAAGCTCCTCATAAATGCCTTGATATCTGATTTGGCTCTATAGGATGCTCATTTGTTCCTTTAGTTGTTGTTGGGATTGAAAGATATTACCAAAGGTTTGTTTGTTCCAAGATTTGAGTCGTTTCTTGAATTTTTTGAGTTTTTGTTGGAATATGAACATCTTGGAGCCATGTGGGATGGACGCCTCCTTCCACCAAGTGTGGGAATTTCATTGAAAATACAGGTGGTTGAGTGAAAACCTTTCGAATATGAAGGGTTTTCATTCTGGAGAAGCTGAAATGTCTAACCACAGTTGGATGGGCCAGTGATACGATCTCTGGGTGTGAAGGATGTGAGCTTTCAAAGATCTGCCCTCCACTAAGAGGGAATTAGATATGAGGAAGTGATCGAGTCGAAAAGATTCCTTATGGGATCCTGATATTCAGTTTATCCAGGCAAATATTCCATTTGGTGTTTACATATCAATGAGGCCTAACTTATCGATTAGACATTGAAAGTGCACTTAATCTGCCTTGAGTCTATGAGTTCCACCTCTTTTCTCGTCCAGATTGCATATCATACTAAAATCTCCTCCAAGAATCCATATACTTACAGAGGTGAGGGTGGAAAGTCCCTCCAGATTCCTAATAAAGGCATGTTTGTCCCTTGGTGTGGCGGGTCCGTAAACATTTGTGAGGTATCCAGGCTTGTTGGAGCCAATAAGTCAATAGGTCACTAAGATGGACCACCTGGTTGTGAAGAAATTTTCCATGGTCATCGAACTTGGGTTCCATAGAATTTCTAGGCCTCCTGCGGATCTTGTTGCATCAATGTAGATACCTTTTCCTTGCTTCGAGCAGGAAGAGAGAACTCTATACATTTCCTCCATTGCACATTTTGTTTCTTGGATTAGCATGATGTCAAGTTGTTCATCTATGATAATATCCCATATTAGCCTTTGCTTACTATGACCGTTGAGTCCCCTTATATTCCAAGAGATGATCTTCATGATGAGGATGGGGAAGGGAGAGGGGGAAAGCTATTAGAAATTAGATGAATCTGACTTGAGTTGACCTTGAAGTGTCCAATCTCTTGTATGAGCTTCTGGGTGGATTTCCTTCCCCTTTTCTTTTCGTCTTTCTAATTTTTTCATTGATTTTTTAGTGTATTCCCCTGTATTCCTAGACCCAAACTAGATCTGGTGGTGGTGCCTGTTGTAGAGTCAAGGAAGACTTTGTGGAATTTTCGCAACTAGTCTAGAGGGATGGTGTATACTTTCTAGTGTCGGTAAGGTTGTTCTAGATGTTCCAAATCTACTCTGGCTAAATCCTACTCATCTAGGTCCATTTCTTCATCACCATATTCTATCTCTAAGGGTTCTACTACCGTGGTATTTTATATTGGTAAGGAAGAGGTTTTCTCAATACTCAGGGTGTCCACCGCTTTCCATTTCTCTTTGTTTTGTTGTGCTTTCGTTGTAGAAGGGACCTATGGGGAAACCATGTTCTCTAGAACATGTTGTAGGGAATCGCACGGGTTTTTAGAAGGTGATTCGTTATTGGTTGCAGCCTTCATTCTCCTTCCCCCCTATCTACGTTTCACCGCTACTAGGATGAAGCCTTCTTTAGTCTTTCTTGTTTCTGTGTTTTCATCCTTTCTTGTCGTGTTGTGAGGGAAATCTATGAAGAGGTTCTCATGCTCATGGAATTTACTACATCATAATGGTATGTGTTCATAGTCAATGGTTTGCAGTGAATCCTCATCATGGTATTCCAAGGAAATGGATCTTGGTAATGACTTCAAAATGTTCAGGTAGACACAGATGGGCGCATAGGAGGTGTATCTATGTTGCTTTGTTTCCTCTAAATTTTTGACGTATACTCTGATGGTATTTCCAATTCCCACCAGCATCCCTTCCAGGAAGAAATCCTGCAGAAGGGAATACAGTTGTATCGACACTGGGGCATGTGTAAATCCTTTGTTTCAGGGATAAACTTCTCCATCCAAAACCGCAAGAAGAGTCCACTGGAGTTGAAGAAATAAGGGCCTCCATCAAAGATGCGGTTCCTATCCTTTAGATTATGCAATATTATTATGAAGAATTCTTTGGATCCCAACTAGAGATCATAATGACCTTTGGGCTTCCACCATTGGTTTATCCATTTTACCAGCTTGTGTTCAGAGGGACATAACCCTAAAAATTTCCCAACGAGGGTGTAATCGTGCATGTATTGCTTCTGTTATTCTATTATGGTTGTGATTATGACATATTTCGGTGCTTGGGAAATACACTTTCCAGGTACCCAGGGTCGCACTTCTTTTTTTGGAGAATTCCTTGAGTCATTTTCCATTTCATTGTCCTTGAATGTACCCTCAAAGAGAAGCTAAGAGTGAAGATCTGGCGGTGGTTCAAAGGTTGGGCGTCGGGAATGCCCTCCTGTGTTTCCATGCACCTCTGTGTGACTGTAGGAGGTGCCTCACGAACCTCCCTCACTTGGGATCATTCCCCCCCACTAGCGACGTACAAGTGCACTAGAGATGAAGCAACCATAACCGTAACGCACCTCAGATCCTGTCTTATCTTGCATATGAATTTAAGATAATTATGACTTTATTAATATATTAATTTAAAAAACTTATTTTATTAATAAAGTGGATATTATGCTCCACTACCAGCAGATGGTGGAAAACAAACTCCAACACAATGGTGTCCATATTTTCCCATTCAACGTCCATTGTGGTCTTAAGAACAATCACCTTCACATTAAAAAAATCTGGCAGGATATCTCGCGGGGTGGCTTCTTGTTGGGGTCGATTGAAAAACATACATTTAAATGTTTCCTCCTAAGAGGTCACAAGTTCAAATCCATAGGGGGGTAGGGTATGTATACCTCCGTAGACTTTACCAGTCAAATCGTTGGGCAGAGGAGGATCCCTTGTCCCACAAACAAGGGGGTCTCATACACCAATTTGGTGTGGCTTGACCATGACCTTAAAAATAGATTATTATTATTATTATTATTATATAATATAAAGTAAAATAATATTTATACATATCCTCGGTAAGCGATCATCCCTTTACACTTATCTTGGCTAAGCTACCTGATCTTCTTATATTTCAATCATCGTCATGGTGTTACAAGATAAAAAGGTTCTGAAATGATGGAGGGCTCACACAGATGTGACAACGCATTGCAATGTGGAATCAAACATGAGGCTTCATTCACTACGCTTCAATTACATGGAAGCTTCAAGAAAACACTTAGTGTGTCGAACACAATCATTTCCGTTCAATTCAAAAAATCTTTGTTCACGTCTTCTCTTTTCTTTAGTTCAAATAAAGTTGTTTTTTAAATATTTAAATAGAGAATTAAATATAGGGCACACTAAGCAGCAACAGTGCGCACGGGAAAAATATATAAAAAATAAAAAAAAATACGAGAAGATAAAGAATAATCTACTGAACAATATGAAATGATTGTAATTATGCCCACTGACAGTAGTAGTGCATCACTATTTCTTGAATACAAATGAAGAATATGAAACTATTGTAATTATGTGGCAATTAGATGGTCACACAGTATTTTCTTAATCATATTAAGTAAATGTTAAAAACAAACTAAAGGAAGATTTTAAAAATCCTAGAAAGTTATGAACATGAGATCTCCTTCATTGATTTGGAAGGACGACGAAGAATATGCTAGCATATTCAATTGATAATCATAGGATTGAAATTTATGGTTAAAATATCATTAAATGTGCCCATTATCAATAGGTATACACCTTTGGGCGTAACCAAGATTTGTTTTTGAGTTATTCACCATGTTTCTGGCTTATTCACCACATAATAAAACTTTGGTGCCAACTAAACCCTTAGCATTATAATAATCAACAATACAATGCCAAGTTTTCATTACTCGTTGTTGTTTCTTTCGCTTAATTACGCCGAAAGGCGTACACCTATTGACAATGGGCACATTTAATAGGTTTTTAGTGCTTAATCATGTTTGTATGGACAAGATTAAATATTGATGGAATATTCTTAGTCGTCCCAATAAATCAATGATTGTGATTTCAACCACTAACTTCCTCACCATTATAAAGACATCCGTTTACATGTTTATTTTTTTACTTTTACTTGATCATATTTAAAATTTACTATAGTGGCTAGCTTATTGCCACGTCTGAGTGATTAATAAGGTTTATTACTTTCCATTTCTCCGGAAACTTATCATTTACTCTCCACATCCTCCACGGTTTTCCCTCCCCCATCGCTTTCATCTCCAATTACTCGACTGTTTCCTCCTGTATTCCATCAGGACCACATTAGGTGTTGATTCTGATTCCGGTGTTGAATGCAGTAATATTGAGACTGGTTTTATCCGAGTAAAAACAATGAGCAGCGGACACCTATCGGCGTCCTGATTAAACACAATGAACATAGGACACCTATCGGCGTTCACCAACAACGGATGAGGCAGTTTACCATCCGTAATCCTTTCGGTGTTCATCAGCTGCGAGTTAGCGGCTGTGCTAGTTGTAAAGCAATGATAATATTCAAATATAATTATCCCGTTGCTTTTAGATTTTCAATGTAAAAAACCTACCTAGTGATAATAAAATGATTATCACCATCACAGAGATGGTTGGTGAGAAATTTATTCTTTTAATATCCACATGTATTAGCGATACAAATATAACAACGATATAAATTTGCAGTTTGAATCAACATTGAAAAGTTATATAGGATAATAACGTATATTTAGTATTTTACTTTTCTAGAGATTAAAAAGTAATCAAAGTTATTCGTGTAATGGTATGATTTAAATCACTGAGTTGGTCTATTCAAACACATTTTGATATCAAAAATTTATTTGGTTGATTTTAAGTCATTTTCTTATTCTATTTAAATATTATTGTGAAACTTTAATATGTTAATGAGATTTTTCTCTCTCATAAATATTAAAACAATTTTTTGTTTTAATATAAAAGTGAAAAGATTTTAGTAAATAAGTTTAATCAAACATTAAATTAAAATAATTTGATATAATATGAAAAAAAAAAAATTAGTGACATAACAAATAGGGTAACCTATAATAAAAAGATAAACAACATAATTAACAAATATTTTTATATATTGATAAAATCAAAGTCAAAATAAATTTACATTATTATATTATATATTGATAAATTATCTTATATTATATATTCATAAATTAAAAGATTAAATACTCTTATACTATATATTATATTATATCTTGATAAATTATTTTATATTATATATTATAAATTAAAAGTTTTTCATATCATAGATAAAATTTAGAGCATTTAAGAGTAAAACAAAAAATGTTTTCAATTACATTTAAATATGTTTGTTGTAAGAAATTGCATTTACAATTTGTTTGTCGTATAAAATTGAAAATTATAATTCAAATCACTTTAAGTTCATGTGGAACATTGCACATGTTATATAAAAAAAACATTTTTTTTTTGAAATATTAGATACATAAGCGAATTAGATGTTTCTCTTTCATATATATGTATTTCTTCTTTATGCAATGTTTTTATATATTTCTTCTTTCTATAATGTTTTTATTTTTGTGAGTATGTGTATATTGTTTTTATGTGTTATTTTTTTTCTATTTATTTATTAAATTTTTATTTTAGTAGTATGTATATTGTCATTAAGTATTATTATAATTTTATTTTTTTGTCTTTACCTTTTACATTTAATTTTATTTATAATTTTGTTTATATATTATTAATAATGCATTAATATTTAAATTTTTATTATTAACATTATAAAGATTTATCAAATTTACTAAATTATAGATAAGGATAATATTATTTATTTATTTTATTTTTATTTGAATTATTTATTTTATTGAAAATCATTTTATACAAACAATATGATGTTATGCTAAAAATACATAAAAAGTTAATTAAAGACATTATAAACAAAATTTGAATATATATGCTTAGGTTAATTGGGTTTAGGTGTGATGGTTGTGACCAATGATTGTTTTTTTTTTTGTAAATAAAAGAGGGACCTTATATTAAATCACAAGTATACAATTGTGCGACGCTTGACAACCACCTATTCCACCACATAAGGGAAACCAGAACAGGTGGCTCCAAGCGATGATATGTCTATTATGGATGAAAAATGTATTACAAAAATTGAGCAGAGGACTGAAAGTTTCTACAGGAATCGTGTTCCTTCTGACTAGCCTAGGGCTGGCCTCATTTAGAGCTGCCATAACTAAGAGAGTTACATAACTAGAAAAAAGAGTGAAAACTAAAGCACTGTCCATTCTAAATCTGTAATTAACAAAAAACTGGGACCTAGGGTGAGCCGCGCCAAGCCAATGGAGAACTTAGATATCCATGGGAGGTGTAAGCCGGGGTGAATCTCTTCTTGCAAGTTGGGCAACGGGCTTGCATTGGGGTGTTCGTGAACGCCTCAAACAACAAGTCCAGTCGTTGATTGATAATCAAATGGCCATGCACCTGTTCAACCTGCCTCTGCCAGATGTCGAAGAGGAGCTTAAGATTCTCCTCTTCCAGATGATAGGTTGAGTGTGAGCTCTCCTCTTCTTTATCCATGCCTATGTCTTCCACTGCAGTTGAGTCCTTCCCTACATCTATCAATTTCCATCTTGGAGGGATTTCCTCCTCCACAATACAACTTCCGTCCCCGTAGTAAGGCTCTCCTGGTTTGAGAACTGGTGGTTTGAGAATTGGTGGGGCAATAAGGCTAGTGGTCGTGGGGAGGCACACTTCAGAGGGTGGCACTATCACGTTCACCAAGCTTGGGATTGGTTGTAAAACTGGAGGTGGCCCTGTCATGCTCAGACCAGAATGCAAAACTGGAGGTGGTGCCTCCTCTTTAACAGTGTTAAGGCTGAGGTGAAAAGGCACCTCTTCCTTCGAGGTGATAGTTGGAAAATGTAGAGGCGACGATGGAGAATGCGCTTGGGGAGACAGGGTCTCCAATTTTGGAGTGTGTAGGGAAGTCTAAGTCTGAAATGAGGGTGATAGGGTCTCCCTTTTTGGAGTGCGCAGGGTGGTCTGAGTGCTTCCACTGTGGCTATGGGAGAAACTGAAATGAGCTATTAAATCTCGCTGAGAGGCTGTGAGTCTGGTAGCTCGGGTGAGGGCATTCATTTTTTTGGTGCCCTGCCTGGGCTTTCCCCGGTCTCGGGGCATGGTGGGAAGAACTAGGGGGTCAGGGGGATGATAGGGGGTTGTGGGGTAGCGATAATGGCGATTTGAGGCCAAGAGGATGCACAAAGTTCAATCTATCAGGCTAGGAGGGCTGAGGATCTCTACACAGTGATCATAACAGGCAAAAAATAGGAAGAAATGCGCACCAGGGTCACCTTTAACGTTACGAGGAGCCATTGATTCCTCTCCCATCGCCATTGAAGGCCGACATGACTACTACAAGAGACTAGTACTAGTAGCTTGGATGGATTGCTCATCTAAGATCTCCACCAAGCACACTGAATTAACTCTCCCCATGGTGTGTGCCATGGGGAGTAAATACGTTGGGGGTGGTGGCTTGGGACAATAAATCCCTCTGCCATGTGTCCCCCTCCTTTGGCCAAGTGGAACCCCATCTAGTTGGTGACCAATGATTGTTATCCTCCTCACCAGGATTCAGTTTTCATAAAGACATGAATAAAGCTCATAATGACTATGTTGTATGTTGGATTCACAATGATGGTTCCTGACCACAAATATAAAAACATATATAGGCCTTGAAGTCATGGTTTTCTTATTTTATGGTTTTCAATTAAAAGGTTATGTCATGAATAAACTAAAATTAATATAAAAAAACATTAATTAAACAAGTGTCTTTTTAGTTTTATAACTTTTTAATTCATAGTTGTTAATATTATTATTAAATTTTTTCATTCACCAAATGAGATGATACCAAAACCTATTACTTTTAAATTCCATCATAATTCATTACTTCATTATAAACTTTAAAATAAAATTATACCTTAAATATAATACACTTAATTATATAAACTAACCTATAATATATAAGAGTTATTGAGTCTACTCCATTCTCTATTTTCGAAAGGTACAAATTTTCCACCAACTCGAGAGTTGTTGTAAGTAGTCCTCATCAAAATAATGAACTAATTTCAAATAACATCATTTTACTTGCATTATCTGTATGATTCCCATTAACAACATTAGTATGAAAACTTCCCTCAAATTACTTAGGCATTCTTATAAGAAAACGTTCTTTGAAAATACAAAAATCATTAATCAACTAGAAATTTATTTCCTTTTTTATTCTAGCCAATTTCCATGACACTTTTAAAGTTTTGCCCAATTTGTTTTACTATACCTTACATAATGATGTATTTTTTAACATTTTATTATATCTTTTGAGATTTTATTTTAATATAGGTTATCAATGTATTTTGTTGCTAATAGTCTAGACATACACTTTATGGCACAACAATTTCTAAGGGAGACATACATCAATCATACTAAACAATCATACCTCACATTTTCTAAGGCAAACTTACATCAATTAAGGGACGTGATTAGCCATCTATGAGTTATTCCTTTTTCTATCAACAAATAAGTCGCTATTTAACATTAATATTGATGTCTGTTAATGTTTGTTGTTAGCAATCCACATCTCTGCCTATCAATAGATCTATGTATAACAATGGTAACAAAGTCTAACTGTAAAATCCTTATCTATTAAAAGGACAGTCGTCTAGCATTGATATCGTTGTCTAACAAGTATATTTCTATCTATTAAAATGGTTGTCTAGCATTTAATGTTGTCTATAAAATACATGACATCACTAAGTTAAATATATTATATTGTTATTGCTTAAATATCTGATAGGCATAATTAATATATGATAACACTGTCTTTCAAATATATGAAATCACAATGTGTAAATATATGATATAATGAAATTAGTGTAAACATATATATAGTGTGAATATATACCGCAGAGTGCAGTACATGATAAGTATAGCACATGTAAATATGTAACGCAAAGTGTGAATATATCGCGTAAATATATCGCAGAGTGTGAATATATCGCATGTAAATATATTGCAGAGTGTGAATATATCACATGTAAATATATCACATATAAATATATCTCATGTAAATATATTGCAGAGTGTGAATATATAGTGTAAATATATATCGCAGAGTGTGAATATATCGCATGTAAATATATAGTGTAAATATATATCACAGAGTGTAAATATATGATATATACGAAAATAAGATATTTCTTGGAGAAATATGATACTACTGTCTTGTTATCGCACGGTTTGTAGGAAAGGTCTAAAGAGCCTGAGTCAGGGCTTGAAACCGGCGTAACAGGAGCTACCCCACCCACTGTCACCTCGATGGGGGGCTCTTTCTATTTAGGAGGGCTAGTCCAAGGGAGACGTCCCTAGGCAATCTGGGTTAATGAAAGGCTAAAGGGTAATGGAGTCAAGTCAAAGAAGTTCCCTTTAACAAATTGCTGCCCAAATGAGATAGTCAAGGAGAGAAATCCACCGACGATGCACCTATTTGCGAGACAAAACAAAGAAGGCTAGAATATGCTTGCAGTGGATTAGTACTTCATGAAATCAATGACTATCCTTTAACATGTATATGAGCCAATGATCAAATGCTATTATTGACGAAGTCAATGATGGCTAAACAAAGTCATATGATTGATATCACTTCTTCAATAAAGCATAAAAGACAATGAGCATTCAATGTGCACTATTAAAACCTTGTATGATATTATTAATGCAATAAATATGTCAATTTAGCTCACATACAATATGTTGCTGCGTCACCTATACTATTTCTGCTACAGGTGTGACGTCAAGCTTTATCAACGAGTCAATTTGAAGGGAAAAGAGCACAACGTTTTATCAAACAAGCTCACAAATGTAATCAAAGGAGGGTGACAAAGTCAAAACGTTAAGGTCCAAGCAAGAGATTTAACAAGGTATGATGTCACCTCTATATAAATTTTGTTGTCTGCAGGTTAGCTAGCCAAGGATTGACGTTTTGACAAATTCAACCAGCAAAAAGGTAAAGCAATTCCACGGCTATGAAGAGATAACAAGGCTACACCTTTCTATCCAAGCAAAAGTTCAATTAAGGCCAAACGTTATCAGCTTAGGTTAGTTCAAAAACTAGCTAGGGTTAGATGCTAGGTTAGTTAGGGTTGCAGTTTAGAAATAGTTTGAAAGAATTTAAGGCATAACAAGCTCAAGCAAGAGTTTCTAGACTAGTGCCTTGGGTTAATGGAGTCAAAGGAGATGAGACTAATGGTTTAGGAGAGACTTAAACTCAAGGACAAGAGAGCTAGGGTTTGATGGTGTTGCTATGGCAAGGCCACAGACCCTAAACCCTAAGAAGGAAAGGCTTACCTAGGTGTAGCTAAAGCTAGGCCTAGAGCTTGCTCTTCTCTCCTTAAGACTTTCTTGACAAAATGGCTAGCTTAGAAGCACAAATCTAGGGTTGAAAAGTGTTGCTTCATACAAGGCCTTCCAAAACCCTAGAAGTAAACCCTAGGTGTAAATTTAATTAGGCCTAGGACGCCTTCTTTCTTCAATTTGTGCTTAAAACTAACACAA
>ML776876.1:1204936-1219680 GCA_009831015.1 Picea engelmannii | reverse complement strand
ATGTTTTGATCTCTTGTTTGTGCCTACAACGTTGTGACATTTGTCATCTCATTTGATAGATTTGGAGCCATTGATTACATCTGCAAGCTTGTTTGATAAAATGTTGAGCTCTTTGTCTTTCTTTTGACCTAAATACTAATGCTTGACGTCATACCTATAGCAGCAACAATATAGGTGACGCAGCAACATTATATTTATGAGCAAACTTGCATTGTGATAATATAAAGGATTGATATTTAACATTGAATGCTCTTGTCTCTTATGCATTTATTGAAGAAGTGATATAAATCTTTGCCTTTGTTTAGCCATCATTGACTTCGTCAATAATAGCACTTAATCATTTTCTCATATATATAATAAAGATAGTCATTAATATCTTGAAGTACTAACCCACTGCAAGCACACATTCTAGTTTATTTGTCTTGTCTCGCAAACAGGTGCATCATCAGTGGATCTTTCTCCTTGACTATCTCGTCATTGGCAGTAATCTGTGAAGGGACACTCTTATCCTTGCCATCATCCCTTTAGCCCTTCATTAACCCAGATTACATAGGGACGTCTCCCTTGGAATAGCCCTCCTAAATAGAAAGAGCCCCCCATCGAGGTGACAGTGGGTGGGGAAGCTCCTGTTACGTCGGTTTCAAGCCTTGACTCAAGCTGCCCAAACCCTTCCTACAAACCGTGCGATAACATGTCTTATTAAATGTATTGTGTAAATATATAGTATAATATATATCGGAGAGTGTAAAATCTATCCCAAAAACACGGAGTATGGCTATCCAAAAATACTATAAATTTAGTTGTCAAGTTCGCTGTCAACACTCAATGAATTCGCTACCAGCAATCAATGAAATCATTGTCCATTAATCAATGCAGAGTTAAATTTTCTCATTATAAACGCTACTAATGTTGTTCAGATAATCGCTAATAATGTTGCTCATTATATACTATAATATTGTTGTCTTATTATTATACATAATACATATAATAAAATGTTGTCAAATATAATTATGATAACTGTCAACGCTGTCATGGAATAAACGTTGTCATACAATCAAGATTAATGTCAAATCAATCGCTATCTATTATTATCATTGCCATCAATATTATATCACTATCCCTTGATAAGCGTATGTCTAGACTTGATTGTTGTCTAATAAAAGAAAATGTTGACTGTGTTATGGAAATCCATAATGAGATCACTATACCATACATTAAATACAAATAATTCGTTATCCAAAGCATATCCATTAAATACATATGAATTCACTGTCAAACTATATTGTTGTCAACCAATTCGATGGGTTTATCATTTGATTGGACCGAGTTTTATCAATAAAAATCGTTGAGTTTTGTCATCAATTCGTTGAGTTTTATCAATGAAAATCACTAGGTTTTATCATCAAATTCATTGAGTTTTGTCAATGAAAATTGTCGACTTTTATCATCAAAATTCGCTGAGTTTCATCAATGAAAATTTGTTGAGTTTTATCATAAAAAATCGTTGAGTTTTATCAATAAAAATTGCTGATTTTTATCATCAAATTCGTTGGGTTTCATCAATGAAAATTTGTTGAGTTTTATCATCAAATTTGATAAGTTTGATCAATGAAAATCGCTGAGTTTTATCATCAAATTCGTTGGGTTTCATCAATGAAAAATTGTTGAGTTTTATCATAAAAAATCACAGAGTTTTATCAATGAAAATCACTGAGTTTGATCATCAAATTTGTTGGTTTTCATCAATGAAAATTTGTTGAGTTTTATCATCAAAATTCACTGAGTTTGATCAATGAAAATCGCTAAGTTTTATCATCAAATTCGTTGGGTTTCATCAATGAAACTTTTTTGAGTTTTATCATCGAACTTCACTGAGTTTGATCAATGAAAATCCCCGAGTTTTATACTACGCTGTCTGGTAAATACCCATGTTGTTTAACAACAATTTAAAATATGTTGATACCTCATTCTATTAAATATATTTTATTGATGAGTTAAATATATTACATTGTTGTCATTAAATATATGAAATTGTAGAGTTAAATCAAAGCTTTTCAATGCCATTCGAATAATATGCTAATCAAATTAAATCAGAGATAAATCAACAATGTAGAGACTAATTCACAGAATCACAAAGATAAATCATTCGGTAATGGATCAATCAACACACAGATACTCATCCACAAGAAGGCACAAGGAATTGAGATTAATCAGAAGAGAAAAACACAGAGGTAAGTAAGGGATAGACAACTGGGAAAAAATATACTTCACTCATAATCCATGCACAGAAAAGCAAGGCATTAGAATCTATAGTTCTTTAAACACCGAAGTGACGACCGTCGATTCAACTTCTGGATGACTGCTCAGGCATGGATTGATGACCTAGGGATAAGGGCAGAAGATAAATCACAATCTCATAATAACAATCAATAAAACCCACACAGATAAGTCAATGAAATCAGAATTTGGGTTCACCAATGGAAATCCTTTTAGAAAACAACAAGCAAGGGAATTACAACACCATAGGAAAGCAGGTGCAAGAAAATGCATGCAAATGAAATATTAAACCGAGCATAGAGAAATAACATGAGTAAATTTAGTTTAATTTCAATTAATAATTAAACTAGCATACCTTAGCCAAACACGATTTCTCAGTAGTTTCCATCTCGTGCATGCTCCATCCTGCTTCCGCTGGCCGATCGATGTGACCTCACCAATACCTCCCAGCCAATGCTAGGGGTACTATTCTCCCCCCTCAGCCCCCCGAGTTGAAAAGGGAACACACACACTATACTAGAGAGAAATTAGCACCCATCTCACCTCGCAAGGTGAAGCTACCACTCGTTACCCGAGTTTGGTATCCCAACTCCCACAAGATAAGTCCAGTCAAGACAAAAATTCAGCAGCGTAACATTACGCATAAAGATGAGATCCATAATCTTCCTCCTCCATTCTTTTTATAGAGTTTTTAAGTGATTTATTTCCCAAATTGTCATTTAATTTCTTTTTCATTAATCTAATTAGAGAAACCTCCCCTGTACACATGTCACCCATATCCCTAGTTGCACCAGAAAATTAATTTCATTAATTATTTAATTATTCCTATTTCCCCCACCCTCCTAAAATCATTCCTAAAAACGCTCCTTGGTGTCCCAATATTCCCTTACACATCTTAAATGACTCACACCTTCACTAAATTCCTAGTTGAGTTCATAATTAGAAAGTTCTTAAAGGCAAGATTCCTTACTAAGTTAGACATTCATCTTTTTCCTTACGTTTCCCTTTTTCTTTAGGTTTCCCCTTTTTCCTTTAGTTTCCTATTTCTTTTAAGTTTCCCTCTTTTCCATTTTTAACTAAAACCAAAATTAGTAAGTGTAGAAAAACAACCATTTACCCCTTTTTCTTTTTAATTAAAAATTAAATCAGCACATGTAGAAAAAAACAATCATTTCCCTTTTAAAATTTTAATCCCCCATTGTAATTTTATCTTAATAATTTAATTGAATTTCTTACCCCCTTCTTGTTACTTTTTGAATGATTATTATTATTATTATTATTACCACATGTTCTAATTAGACCTAGGTTGTAAATTCACTAGGCTCGACGACATTTTTATTAGAGAAAAAAAATGTTTTTAAATATCATTTGTCACATTATTCATTTTAAGGATGTTTAGGTTTATTCACTTACCAGTTAAAATCACAACGTGCCCTTCAGAACTCACTAGGTGCTCCAAGGGTTCCACTCGCCTCTTTCCTTTTTACTTGTGTGATGCGCCCTTCAGGATGCACTACGTGCTCCAAGGGTGCCACTTGCCTCTTTCCTTTTCCCTTACGCAATGTTCCCTTCAGGACACAATACGTGCTCGAAGGGTTCCACTCGCCTCTTGAATGAATTGGTAGACATAAAAAACCTTTGGAGTCAATATGTTGCTAGGTGATCTTGTGGGAGACTAAGGGCCTCTAAGGAATTATTCCCCTGCCTTATTACACGCCCCTTAGAATCATCGTGAGAGACTATCAGAGTCTACCCTCACGACATCATGGGTCTTCTATAACTAGGTAATCACTAACCTACAGTTTGAGCCATGATGGGAGTGTTAGTAGGCTATGGCAGGACTTCTATCCACACCTCTCCCTGAAAGTCTCTTCTTATCGTGCATGACCCCTCTGCCCCACATGTAAGTCTGGTCAACAAGCTATTGTCAGGCTGCATCATCAATGAATCATGTCATCAATAATAATCAATCATCATAAAATCTAATCATATGTACATATGTCATATCAAAAACTATCAAACCCCAATAATCCACTCCCTAACTTGATCGAGAGTTCAAGGGGTTTCATCGATGCCTCTGCATCCTCGAGGTCCAAAATCTTGCACACTCAGGAGAACCTAGTCAATAACACTTGTCTAGGTAAGTACAACAAAATAACATATCATCATATCCATAATGCCTCATAATCATAATTAAATGACCAATAGTATAATAATCTGTATGACTTGCAAGCAAGTGTCCTCAAAGAATAACTTCGCTCAGTGCATGCAAGAGCGGATGTTACATACACCTGTCTTGGTCTAAAATTCGTCCCAAAGTTTCATAGTATATAAGTGCCGAAATAAAGTGTATCACAGTATCATAAGTCTACCCATCAACAAAAATGGAAACTGCTGACACATATCATATGCATCCTCCCAGGTCATCGAATGCGGACTATAGTTGTCCCACTGGACCTTGACCTGATCTACGATTCGACACTGTAGTTGTCGAATGTGATGGTCTAGGATGCGGTTCATCTCTACTGTGAGCGCACCCTCATTTGATCCCACAAGGAACTCAGGTCAAAAACATGAGTAGGATCACTAACATAATGTCTCAAAATAGAGACGTGAAATACATTGTGCATCTGCCTCAAAGAATTAGGCAAGGCCAGTCAAATAGGCCACGTGCCTTCTCTATTTCATAATCTCGTAGGATCCCACAAAACTAGGAGATATTTTGTCACCCTTTCCAAACTTGATTGAACTCTTATGCAGTTTCACCTGCAATAATACTCGATCGTCACATTGTAACCATGGTCGACACGATGTGCATCAACATAACTCTTCTACTGATCCTGCACTTCCTTGATCCTTTGTATTATAGTTTTCAATTGATCTTCCATTTCTTGGATCTCTTACGGTCCCACCAGGACCCTATCCTCAAGTCGATCCCAAATCAAGGCATCTGACATGTTCGCCCACAAAGAAACTTGAAAGGTGTCATCTTAATGGTGCTTTGGTAACTGTTGTTATATGCGAATTATAGCAGTGGCAAGAATTCTTTCCAACACTTCTGTTGGTCCATCATGTACATATGCAACATGTCCTCTGGGATTTGGTTTGTTTGTTTGGTCTTCCCATCTATCTCTTGGGGATACCCAATACTAAAGTTAAGTTGGTTCCCAATGCCTCTTGGAAACTAGTCCAAATCGTCTAGTACACTGATCCTCGATCAGATATAATCCTCTTAGGCATGCCATGCAGCCTCACAATCTCACTGAGTAAAATCTAGCTATGTACGATGTCTGATACATCGTATGAAAAGTAATAAATGAGCACTCTTCGTTAGAGTGTCAAATACCACAAAAATTGAGTCGTGTCTCCTTGCCATCAGTGGAAATTCAACAATGAAATCCATCGAAATTGCCTCCCATTTTGATTCAGGAATAGTGTGGTTGTAGTAATCCTATTGGATGTCTATGTTCAGAGTTCATCTGTGGACATTCTAGACACATTTCCACTTAGTTGACTATATCTTCCTTCATTCCTTTCCAGAAGAATAATAGATTACAATATGCTCTCATCTTCGTGACTCCTGGGGGGCCATGCACATTGCTCTATGAGCCTCATTTAGGATCAAAATTCTCAACCCATCGTTGGGTGGTATGTAAATTAAACCTTTAAATATCAATGATCTATTTTTGCCCAAGTAAATACTTCGATTTTGGTACCATCATTGTGTTTTGTCCGATAAAATCCTTGACCTCTTTGTACCTGTCATCGTCGCACTGTAAAGTTAGAATTTGTTCACGTAGATTCTTTTGAAGAGGAAATCATCGAAAAGATGCATGGTCTCTGACTCAATGCATCCTCCACTATGTTCATTATTACCTTTATGTAAGTAATCTCTAAATTGTACTCTCTAAGCAATTTCGACAAATGTTGTTGTCACGAGTTCAGGTCGTTTTGCATAAAGATGTGTTGTAGTTCACATTGGTCCATTTTTAGTTCAAATTTTCATCCAATAAGGTAGTGTCTCCAAACACTCAACTCATATACAATGGCTAAAAATTCCAAATCGTGCATCACATAGTTCTCCTCATGCCTTCTCAACTTCTTCGATATGTAAGCGATCACTCAACCATCTTGCATCAAGACTCCGCCTAAGTCTTCCTTGGATGCGCAATGCATACCAAGAAGTTTGTGTCCATGTCAAGGACCTTTAGTATCGGTGTTGTTGTCAACAACTCCTTGAGCCTCTGAAATGCTTCTGTGCATTTCTTGGTCCCAACAAACTTCTTTTTCTTCTTTTGCAATTTCGTGATTGGATTTTCTATCTTCGAAAATCCCTCGACGAACCATGGAAAGTATCCTGCTAAACCCATGAAGCTACGCACTTCTGGGACATTCGTCGAGGCAGGCGATTCCATAATATCCTCTACCTTTACTGGATCCATGGAGATACCTTAGTTGGATATGACATTCCCTAAGTAGTGAATCTTCGATTCATAAAACGATCATTTAGACCATTTCCCATACAAATTGTTCTCTTGTAGACATTGTAGTACCAGGCGCAAGTGCGCATCAGGATCCTCCATCATTCGAGAGTAAATTAAAATATCATCAATGAATACTTGGATGAACTTGTCCAAATAGTCGTATAACACCCCATTCATCAACTCATAATTACCCATGGGGTGTTTGTTATTCCAAACGGTAAAATAGTAAACTTGTAATGTCCAAACCTATTTTTAAAGGCAACCTTAGGGATGTCATCCTCCTTGATCTATAACTAGTGATACCTTGATCTCATGTCGATCTTTGAAAACAACATCGCACCCTTACCTGATCAAAATATCATCAATCCTTGGCAACATATATTGATTCTTGATCATTTCATTTTTCAATTGACGATAGTCAATGGAGAGTCTCCACAACCCATCCTTCTTTCATATGAAAATAATAGGCACACCCCACGACGACACTCTGGGATGTATAAGTCCTAGGTTCAACAAATCCTTCAGTTTCATTTTCAGCTCCTATATCTCCGGAGTCGACATCCAATAAGGTGTTCTTGCTATCGGTTTAGTCCTTGGTTTTAGGTCTATGGTAAATTCCAATTCCTTCTATGGTGGAATCCTAGGTAACTTCTCAAGGAAGACGTCCACAAACTCTCTCACCCCCAGAAGGTGTTCTAGACCTTCCACTACTCCCTTATTGTTTAATGCAAGGATCAAATAAATCTTACATCCCTTGTGCATGCTCTTCCGTAGCTACAAGGAGGAGATGAACCTCAGGGAAAATCCCTGCTTCCGACCTACAATCATGTGTCTTTGTCCCTCATCAATTAAGAAGGTCAATTATTTTGTCTTACAGTTGAGTATCGCCTCATGTGATTCCAACCAGTCCCTACCGATCACGACGTCATAAGATCCTAAGATCGTGATGTACAGGTTGGCCCTAGTGAAAAACTCTCCCAGGTTAGGGCTACATCTCGTAACCTTCCCTACAACCTTTTATTTGGCTATGGAAGCCATTATACAAAGACAAACTCACCCTGTTCGACCTCCTTTACCTTAATTCTTTTTAGTGCTGCCCCAGAAATGAAACTCTTTGTAGCACTAGAATCTATCAAAATACTAAGGGTTTGGCTAGTGATGGTACCTGACGTATCGAGCACAGTCGACTAGTGCTATCCCTAGTGGTTATTCACCACTAAAAGAATCCGATGGGCCTTTCCCAAACTCCCACAATAGTGGGTCCAACTGATCTAGAAGATCTGGTCCTCTCCTTTGGGAAGTTGCGTTGGTAATGTGGCACCCCACAATCCAACACACCTTGTTCGGTGCAGTATTTATGGTACCTGAAGTAGAAGTTGAATTATAAACTTAAGGCCCAACACAAACTCATTGACCTTAAGTTTCCTGGTAATTTGTTGCATAGCATACCAAATCATCTCCAAAAATGGGCCTCGTACTCAGGCACCATACGGGTGCCCTGTCGTAAGGAATTGAACTTGTTGAGATAATGTTCAAATAATTCCTCAGAAAGATACCTCACTTAGAACTGTTCCTCGAATAGTTCCCATGAAATGTTTTTGACGACCATGTTCAAATGCGGCAGGAGTGTCTTCCACCATAGAAGAGTGCTTCCCTTCAATTGAATACCACCATGCTGACCTTCGTGTTGGAAGTATATTCACGAAGCGCAAAGCACATCGCCATATTCTCCCACCATTCCTCGGTGGCTGCACCGTCTGAGGCAAAAAAGAACTCAGGAAGTTGAACTTATCGAGTTCACAGTGAATACTAATGGTACTGGATGGGCACACTGTGGACCCTTAGGGGTACTAGTTCCCTGGCCTCATCTCAGTACATAAGGTGAATGAATTCCTCTGACAATCTATGGAAGGACATTGTCAGACCATCATCATCCCTTACAATAATTGAAAGTAGCCCAAGGATATTTTCTTCCCCTTGGGGGTTAGACTCTAAGGGTGAGGGAACCCCTCGAGGCATCACACCTCCTTCCATGGCACCATTTTTACCCATGATTTTTGTCATCATGATGATGTATTGATGATGGTGTACTCAGGATCTTCATTAGAACTTTCTCCTGAGAAAAGTTACTTTCTTCTCTTTCCAGAAATATCATTTTTGAAGGAGGTTCGCAGGCTGCTAGTATATTTACCTGCGAGAATGCATGATTCTCGCAGGCTGCCTTAAGCCAAGGTGTGAGAAGTTCAAACTATGTTGAACTGATAGGGTGTGAACTCTTTCTAAAGAAGGGGAAAAGATGAATTCTCGAAGTTTCTAGAAGGGAATCTTCTAGAAGAATGAGATGGCATTCGAATGGTTATCCCAGTACTGGATTCCCTGATATTTTGGGATCATTCTTATCCAAGTAACCAATTCATTCTCTCCTATATATTGAGTGAATTCTCATGGAAAAGGTTAAGAAAAGAGAAGCAAACAAGCTTAAGCAAGACATTGGAGAATTGGTGAAAGACTGTGTGAAGGACTGATGCTACAACAGCTAGGAAACTCCAGCAAGTTTATGAAAAGTAGTTGATCTTCTTCATGCAAGTGAGCAAGTGTGTGTGTGTCAGAGCCAAGGGCCATCAAAAGGAAGTTTGCAACATCAAGGCTCAGGTTGTAATCTTTACTTTCCATCAATATGATACAGTAATATGTCCCTTTTCCATAAAGCTAATTCCACTTTATTGTATAACTCCTTGATCATATACATAGATTCACTGTTGAATAGATTGTGCTTTCTTCACTTCAGTTGGTTTGTATTGTTTTGGTCTTGACTATACGATATAACTGGAGCGAAGTAGGAGAAACAAAGACTATAGGAAGCGATTATAAGGTATGTAACTTGTTCTTGCCTCCTAGTTCATTCAATAGTTAAAATCTAGGAAAAGAGTATTATTCTGGCTTGCTTTGTTCTAGATCCAGGTGGATATAGGGAGATCGGTTTGTGTCCGCACTTATAGATTTATCCAATAACAAAATTGGCGACTTCAGCTCATTATCCAGAATCAAGACTTATAAATTATTTAGTACCTTGGATCTTGCATGCCTCAATGGCAGGTTTCCTCGCTTTCGACATTGGGTTTACACCATTGACCCCTAATCGAAAGATTCCATCGGATGTTTGACATCAAATCATTTATTCATACTCGATGGATTTTACTATGGTACCTTGGGAGTCATTGACATCAATTGTGATTTCCCTCACACTTGTTAACGGTTTTATCATTGACCGGTAATCAAGTGGTTTCTACCATGTTCGACTTCAACACATGTAATCATATGGTTAGATTCGTACTTTGGGGCGACGAGATTGAAGACCCTGGGTATTATCTCTATGATCCAGGTTGCGATGGAGTATGTATAATTTACGACACATAGATCCACTGTGTATGTTTCGTGGCTATGTTGTCTTGATTTGAAATTTCTCGCATAGATCAACAGTGTATTCCGGTGGCTATGATTTATTTTGACGGCATGGATCCACAGTGTATGATTGGTGGCCATGACCCATGTCTATAATGTCATCAGTCTATGATCCGAGTATGGGAATTCCTACCTCAGAATTGGTATACATGATATTCTACAGATGCTTGGGTGTTCGCAGGTTTCCGATTAGATGTGCTCCTGGTTCTCGACACACACATGCATCTTACAAAGTCTATCGGCTGTCACTAGTTACAAACTCAGAATTTGGGGGGAATTCTGTTACCCATGATTTTGGTCATCACGATGATGTATTGATGATGGTGTACTCAGGCTCTTCATTAGAACTTTCTCTTGAGAAAAGTTACTTTCTTCTCTTTCCAGAAATATCATTTTTGAAGGAGGTTCGCAGGCTACTAGTATATTTACCTGCGAGAATGCATGATTCTCACAGGCTGCCTTAATCCAGGGTGCAATAAGTTCACACTGTGTTGAACTGCTAGTGTTAGAACTCTTTCTAAATAAGGGAAAAAGATGAATTCTCAAAGTTTCTAGAAGGAAATCTTCTAGAAGGATGAGATGGCATTCGAATGGTTATCCCAGTACTAGATTCCTTGATATTTTGGGATCATTCTTATCCAAGTAACCAATTCATTCTCTCCTATATATTGAGTGAATTCTCATGGAAAAGGTTAAGAAAAGAGAAGCAAAAAAGGTTAAGCAAGACATTGGAGAATTGGTGAAAGACTGTGTGAAGGACTGATGCTACAGCAGCTAGGAAACTCCAGCAAGTTTATCAAAAGTGTTTGATCTTCTTCATGCAAGTGAGCAAGTGTGTGTGTCAGAGCCAAGGGCCATCGAAAGGAATTTTGCAACATCAAGGCTCAGGTTGTAATCTTTACTTTCCATCAATATGATACAGTAATATGTCCCTTTCCCATAAAGCTAATTCCACTTTATTGTATAACTCCTTGATCATATACATAGATTCACTGTTGAATAGATTGTACTTTCTTCACTTCGGTTGGTTTGTATTTTTTTGGTCTTGACTTTACGAGAGCACTAGAGCGAAGCAGGAGAAACAAAGACTATAGGAGGCGATTATAAGGTATGTAACTTGTTCTTGCCTCCTAGTTCATTCAATAGTTAAAATCTAGGGAAAGAGTATTATTCTGTCTTTCTTTGTTCTAGATCCAGGTGGATCTAGGGAGATCGGTTTATGTCCGCACTTATGGATTTATCCAATAACAAAATTGGAGACTTCAGCTCATTATCCGGAATCAAGACTTAGAAATTATTTAGTACCTTGGAGCTTGCATGCCTCAATGACAGGTTTCCTCGCTTTCGACAATGGGTTCACACCATTGACCCCTGATTGAAATATTCCATCAGATGTTCGACATTAACTCATTTATTCACACTCGATGGATTGTACTATAGTACCTTGGGATTCATTGACATCAATGGTGATTTCCCTCACACTTGTTAACGGTTTTATCATTGACCGGTAATCAAGTGGTTTCTACCATGTTCGACTTCAACACATGTAATCACATGGTTAGATTCGTACTTTGGGGCGACAAGATTGAAGACCCTGGGTATTATCTCTATGATCCAGGTTGCAATGGAGTATGTATAATTTATGACACATAGATCCACTTTGTATGTTTCGTGGCTATGTCGTCTTGATTTGAAATTTCTTGCATAGATCCACAATGTATTCCGGTGGCTTATATGCTTTATTTTGACGGCATGGATCCACAGTGTATGATTGGTGGCCATGACCCATGTCTATAATGTCATTAGTCTATGATCTGAGTATGGGAATGCCTACCTCAGAATTGGTATACATGATATTTTGCAGATGCTTGGGTGTTCGCAGGTTTCCGATTAGATGTGCTCCTGGTTCTCGACACACACATGCAACTTACAAAGTCTATGGGCTGTCACTGGTTCCAACCTTAGAATTTGGGGGGCACTCTGTTACCCATGATTTTGGTCATCATGATGATGTATTGATGATGGTGTACTCAGGCTCTTCATTAGAACTTTCTCCTGAGAAAAGTTACTTTCTTCTCTTTCCAGAAATATCATTTTTGAAGGAGGTTCGCAGGCTGCTAGTATATTTACCTGCGCGAATGCATGATTCTCGCAGACTGCCTTAAGCCAGGGTCCGAGAAGTTCGCACTGTTTTGAACTAATAGGGTGAAAACTCTTTCTAAACAAGGGAAAAAGATGAATTCTCGAAGTTTCTATAAGGAAATCTTCTAGAAGGATGAGATGGCATTCGAATGGTTATCCCAGTACTGGATTCCCTGATATTTTGGGATCATTCTTATCCAAGTAACCAATTCATTCTCTCCTATATATTGAGTGAATTCTCATGGAAAAGGTTAAGAAAAGAGAAGCAAACAAGGTTAAGCAAGACATTGGAGAATTGGTGAAAGACTGTGTGAAGGACTGATGCTACATCAGCTAGGAAACTCCAACAAGTTTATCAAAAGTGGTTGATCTTCTTCATGCAAGTGAGCAAGTGTGTGTGTCGGAGCCAAGGGCCATCGAAAGGAAGTTTGCAACATCAAGGCTCAGGTTGTAAGCTTTACTTTCCATCAATATGATACAGTAATATGTTCCTTTCCCATAAAGCTAATTCCACTTTATTGTATAACTCCTTGATCATATACATAGATTCACTATTGAATAGATTGTTCTTTCTTCACTTTGGTTGGTTTGTATTGTTTTGGTCTTGACTGTAAGAGAGCACTGGAGCGAAGCAGGAGCAGCAAAGACTATAGGAAGTGATTATAAGGTATGTAACTTGTTCTTGCCTCCTAGTTCATTCAATAGTTAAAATCTAGGGAAAGAGTATTATTTTGTCTTACTTTGTTCTAGATCCAGGTGGATCTAGGGAGATCGGTTTGTGTCCACACTTACGGATTTATCAAATAACAACCATGATGTGAACCTCTGTGGCGTCGTGTAATCGTGATCACCACATCTATATGTTAAATTTTTAATTACCACTAGGTTAATGCTCAAGGGTTTACTGCAGTGGAAATCCTGATGATTCACAGTTGAAGGGTTGAACCCGCTCTGATACCATATGTAAGGACCCCATTTGTTACGACTACATGCCATGTAGGAAGTGATTTTTTTTTTTTTATCTAAGCAGGAAGGAAAATGACAAAAAAAATTAAACAACACAACGAGACGCTAAACACAACTTACGCATTCAAGAAATAGACGACAATGACATAACATAATATAACATCATGAAATTGGATGAAGCATGTGATAATCAAGAGACAGATAAAAATGGTTGCCCGCCAGACATAAGAAAGACAATGCCTACCAGATAAAGGTCAACATCAACAAACCCGACACAATGGCATCAACAAGCGGTAACTATATACTCCTACGATGCACAAAGCGAAACACATTAAGACATTACATAACTAAATACCAGCATCAATTACAATGAAAAAACACCCTCGTCGGGAAGCACAAGACTCCGACCAAGTTATCATTCGCATCTATCCATCATGGCATGCAACGATACCCTCATCAGGAATCATGCCGTCACATGGTGATAGGCATGACAGTAACCATAGCGCATCACAACCTATCTTAGACCAATAACCCAGAAAAATCCAACGCGCTAGGATACCAAAATAACTTTCAGAATACAAGAAGACTATGTCCAAGCACCCAATCGAAAAGTCAACAAGACACAACGGAAAATTGACTACTAAACAATCATACCTCACATTAAATTCCTAGCGCAACAATTTCTAAGGAAGACATGCATCAATTAAGGGACTTGATTAGCTATCTATGAGTTATTCCCTTTTGGTATCAACAAAGAAGTCACTATTTAACAATAATATCGTTGTCCGTTAATGTTCGTTGTCAACAATCCACATCTCTGCCTATCAATAGATCTATGTCTAACAATGGCAACATAGTCTAACTATAAAATATTTGTCTATTAAAAGGACATTCTTGTAGCATTGATATTGTTGTCTAATAGATATATTTCTATCTATTAAAATGATTGTCTAGCATTTATTGTTGTCTATATAATACATGACATCGCTATGTTAAATATATTATATTGTTGTCATTTAAATAACTGATAGACAAAATTAATATACGATAACGTTGTCTTTCAAATATATGAAATCACAGTGTGTAAATACATGATATAATGAAATTAGTGTAAACATATCTGTAGTGTGAATATATATCGCAGAGTGTAATATATGATAAATATATCGCATGTAAATGGGTGAAATCATGAAGGTGGGTTACACTTTTGCTTGTTTTATGACAAAAAACACTGTATTTTCACAAGTTATTCAACTTCCGACATATAAACGTATTTTTTTTATTTAGAATTTCACTTTACAGTAAAAACAAAACTTGTGAAGAATTGTGTTAGCTTTCTAATGACTATTTTTCAATTTTTTTTTATCATGATTTGATATGTCAAATTGACAATTGTTTAACAGTATGTTTCTT
>ML776876.1:1137675-1175741 GCA_009831015.1 Picea engelmannii | reverse complement strand
GTATAATGCATTTTTACTTTCGGCAATTTAATGTTATTGATGTTGAAATTGTGGAATTGTTAAAGCGTTTTATATCCGGCAAATTATTGTTATTGGTGATAATATGATGAGATTGGTTGGCATTATAGTTTGAAATTTCGTTCTTCAATGATATTGTAAAGTTTGTTTATATTCTGATCACGTGTCACTTTAGTTATGATGTCATCTGTTTTTGCATTGATATGAATTAGGTGATATTGTAAATTTCTTATTGTTAAAAGAAAAAAAAAAAAATCCTATTGTACTTCGCTATTCATAGACATAACGAAGGGGTCGTTACAGATTACATGTACATGTTCCACTTCACAATAGAGGACCATATAGGAAAATCCAATGCTATTTCATTCCAAGAAGTAGCATAAATGATTTTTGAAATCCTTGCTAGGAAACTATATGCACTCACAGAGGAGGAGAACAATACTAAAACTACAAAGATTTTTGGAAACTTGTTCTTTAATAAATACATATTCAAATTTTTGATACATGAAGACACATTTGGCAATGAGAAACAAATACATTCCATTTTTATTGCAACGGACAAAGTCGAGACCAAACAAGAAAGGAAAAAAATCCCACTCGCTACAACTCTTCATTCAAAGTAAACACTGTTATTATGTATTTATTCCTGCAATGACTTAACATAGTACCTTTCTTTTTTGGATACAACGTATGTATGCCACCACTCTCTATATTGTATATATTTTGTATGCATGTTTTTCATTCTGACAATACTTGTAATACTACCTTACTTTAGTATATACAGACCATGTGCAACATCAACTTTTGTAACCCATATCTTTCATAAATATATATATTTTGTTTCAACAAATTTTACAAGTGAAAATTATAAATTGTCTTCTATTAAAAATCATAGCAATTTCATGAAAATCAATAGTTATAGTATGTTCTTAAAATTGGTTTCGAAAGTATATTCCCATTTGTTAAGTCCTAAATAATGGCTCATTACCCTTTAATTGGGGCATATTACATTAGTAATGTTATTTTATTTATGTCGGCTTTAGTCCATTAGTTGTAATTATACCTCCTAGTCCCCTATATATACCAAGGAGACATTTTCATTTGGAATCATCTTGTAATTGTACATTTATGTGGGCATAAGAAGGTTTCCCCCTCAAAGAGGATTATTACATGAATTTATCTCTTTTTCAAGGCATTGAGCACTTATTGTAAGGTTATTCTATGCTATATTGATATTTGGTTCTTAACATATGGTATCAGAGATCAAGGTCTTGGGGTTTCGCTGCCACATTTGAGATACCTTGGCATTTTCGGTATAAATTGTTTTCTACAATGTTTAAGAAGGAACAACTTGGAGGATATTTAGTAGATGGATCAAAGTAAGTTGGGTTAAAATTTAATCTCCCGAGGCCTTATAATTTTGGAGATATAGCCTGCGCAAGATAGGGTTTTGGAATCATCTTGAACTGAGCCATTGCAGAATGTTTCCTATAAAAAAAATTCTGTAATGTTTTAGACCATAAAATTCAGAGGCTATTCACATAATTTAGTAAGGTATCTTTGGTAAAAGGTTCATATTTTGGGTCATCTTACATTTGTATATACACCCTATGGAAGATAGGGTATCTGAATAGTCCTATTGACTAGTCGCAAGAAGGTGTTCCAGGTAAAACTATAATAACTTCTTCCTAGAGTATCCAAATTGAGTGAGACTAGTTGCATTGGATAGCGGACAGTTTCTAGTATTTCTGGTACTAGTTTCATAATTTTATATCAATTATTTTGTGCGGGGCACACTATACAAGTGATATCTCCTGGAAAGGACAAAAATCAGCAAGTTGTGGGGAAGTTACCATAAATTCCACTTGGCACATCCAATTTTGATTAGACATATGGAATTATAGAGAAGAAATATCAGATAACTACAGAAAAGAAAGTTTCATACCCATAAGGGATGAAACTTTGGAGATACAACAGAATAAATATTGTCTAGCAGAAGCACCTCAAAATCAAGGTTTAAAAGTGATAGTTGGCCAACATTCCACCCAAAAAGGGAACTTCTACACCAAATAAGCCTCCAAAAAGTTCTACTTGGACTCCTGCTAAAGGTGAAGAAATGTGTAGGGACATAAATGAATTACAAAATAAGACAGTGACAAAAGATGAACTACAAGGGATGATGGATTCAACTGAAGCTAAATTGGAGGCAATAATGGATACCAAGATGGATGGCTTAAAAAGGGAGATCATAGAAGGAATGAAAAATTTCCTAATAGAGAGGACACCTAAAATTGAAAAAGTGTCCCATTAAATTCATGATGAGGACACAAGGAAGATGAATCAAGAATGGAGAAACTCCAACTTTGTGTTGAAGACCAACCATGTTCATAATATCGATATGAGGAAGTTTGATGGCAAGGACCCAGTCACATGGATACTTTAGATGGAGCAATTCTTTGATCTACATAATGTGCCATATATACAAAAGGTACAAATTGATTCTTTATATTTAGAACCCAATCAATTTGTATGGTATCGATGGATTTGTTCTCGTAAATCACTTGTCACTTGGATAATTTTCATGGAAGAAATGACAACACACTATGAGGATACAGGGAGCAATACCTTCTTTAGCCAATTGATAAATCTCAAGCAAAATGGTTCAATTACAGAGCACATTGAGAACTTCCAAAGATTAAATATAAAGGTAACAGATATTCCATATGAGAACTTAATTGATTTATTCATTGGAACTTTAAAGGATAACATTCAACATGAGGTTTGCCTTTGAGAACCCAAATTATTGGAGAATTCATTTAGGGTGGCAAGAAATGTTGAAAGTAAAAATATGGCTATGGGTACTAGAAGGACCAATCCTAACAACTATAGAGAGAATAATGCTCCTTCTTCTAAAACACCTCAACCTACAAGGTTGACACCTCAACAATTGGAGGAAATAAAAGAAAAAGTTTTAGGATTTAATTGTGATAGCAAGTACAGTAAGGGACATAAGTGTGGTGAGAAGAAATTATTCGACATAGATTGTGAAGAGGAAGAAGAAGAAGAAGAAGAGGAAGAACAAGAACCATCTCAAGATGAAAACGTAGAAGCAATTTCATCTGAAGAGTTGACTCCCATGATATCGTGTAATGCATTGGATGGAATTAACACTCCTCAAATTGTAAATATCGAAGGATATATCAAAATTAAAAAGGTAATAGTCCTAATTGATTCTGACAATACTCATAATTTCATTCACTATAAATTAAACAAATATCCCAGCACTAGAGTTTCAAGTAATGATTGCAGATGGAGGAATTATCAATTGCTCAGGAAAATGCAATAAAATCAATTTTACTATGGGGGAATATGTAATGAATATTCCAATGATTGCTATACCCATGGTTGGTGCTGATGTCATAGTAGGAATCCAATGGTTACAATCATTAGGAACAATGGATTTTAATTTTCAAGAACTCTTCATGAAATTGTCATTGGAAGGAAAATAAATTGAGTTAAGAGGTATCACAGGGAAACTTCATGAAGAGTTCTTGAAAATTAAAATCCACACAGGGAAACCCTGTAAGGTGATAAGCTCTAAAGGCATGAAAAATTTATTGAAAAAAGGGCATCAAGGTATTATTGCACAACTATGCTCGCTAGATGTTCAAACATCTAAGCGATCTATTCCTCTAGATCTCCAAGGGATAATTGATAAGAATTCCAAAGTATTTGAAGATATTCCCAAAGGTCTTCCACCCACTCGAAATCATGATCATGATATTCACCTAATTCCTGGGAGTGTTCCTCCTAAATCAGGGCATACATATACCGTTATGCCCAGAAGAGTGAAATTGAGCGCATGGTTGAAGAAATGTTAGAGGTTGGCATTATTAGACCTAGACAAAGTTCTTACTCTGCACCGATGGTAATGGTATTCAGGAAACATGGCTCATGGCATATTTGTCCACATTATAGAGGTCTCAACAATATCACTATTAAAGATAAGTTTCCTATTACCATCATTGATGAATTGTTAGATGAACTACATGGAGCAATGCTATTGTTAAGAACCAAATATCAATATACCATAGAAAAACCTCCGAAAAAGTACTCAACGCCTTGAAAATTAGATAATTTGAGATAATAAGCCTCTTCAAGTGGGAAACTTCCTTTTACCCCACTTAAATGTCCAAGTACAAGATGATTCAAAATGAAAATGTCTCCTTGGTATATATAGGAGACTAGGAGGTGTAATTATAACTAATGGCCTAAAGACGACATAAATAAAATAACATTACTAATATAATATGCCCCAATTAAGGGGTAACGAGCCAATATTAGGGCTTAACAGTTATAACCCTAAATTGCACTATACATGCTTACTTTGCATCAAGCGATCTCATTTGACTTCTTTTCCAAGCCACTACTGAACAACTTCTTAAAAAACACTCGTTTTAAGGGCATATGTGCCTTGGTCCACTACTGCATGTGTGTACACACTGGTTGACCCACTACAACCCGCATATACCTAAAACGAATGAAAAAATTGAAAGTTGCAGATGGAACAGACAGTTTTGGGTAAGTTAACTAAACCGACTAACCATCCATAGGCGGTCACTCGACCAAATACCTAGCCCTTTCTAGCCTATAAAAGAAGGATTAGGGGCCCATTTGGAGGGAGAAAAATCATAGAAAAGAAACTATACCTGATTTAGTGTTCCCCTTTCCCCAACCTTTTGCAACTATTGTTGGAAGAGTAGCATATAGAGAAGAAGTTGGAGCACAGTTGAAGAGGATCCGAGGGAAAAATTTGAGAAGCAGTGTCTGATCTCACTATTGTAAGGTTACTCTTGTGAGATTAATAAAAGAAGTACTTTTCCTGTCCTGCCATATGAGATTGTCCATATTTAAATTTGATTATATTTTGATAGAATCTCTAGCCCATTAGTTTATAGATCATATGCATGTGGAGTTCTTTGTTTGTATTTTGTGAATGTAGGTTAGAGTTGGGAGCAGAGTTGCAGTCAAGGAGTGACCAAGCGTTATCGACATCAAACACAGAAACTAAGGTACATTAACTGGATCTCTTTAACCTTGAATCTGCATATGGATAATGGGGTTTATGATTGGGATGTTGGTAGAAAGTAGGAGACTTTAGGTCATTTATTCATGCATGATAAAACCATTAATGCTAGTCTATAGGAGGGATTTCCCACCCACAATAGAATTGGCAACCATACTAGGGAAATCTCTAGGGTTTTCTGGGGATACTTTTTGGGTATTTTAGAATTGGTTTATCACCTTTTTTCTAAGTTTTTTGCAAGATTTTGAGCTTGTAGGGATTATGGTTTTCCATACCGGTACTCCCTGCATGATTGCTTGGCTGTTTAATTTTCATCTTGGAAATTTAGAGATGTATACGTGGCTTGCAGAAGGCTTGCCCACGTATACACGTGCCCTAACTTACAACCTGATCGCCTTGGTGTCGCAAGCTTCCTTTCAATGAACCTTGGTTTGAACACAAACACTTGTTCTGTACTTTCATGAAGAATATCCAATTACCCTTGATAGACCAACTAGATATTTCAAGCCTCTGTCCAAGCAGGGTTCTTCACACAATTCTTTCACCAATTCTTCATTCAATCTTGCTTAACCTTTTCCATGAGAAACCTTTCAATATATAGGAGAAGGAGAGATGGTTACATGGATGAGGATGATCCCATTGAATCTGAGAAGTCAGCAAAATGACAACCATACAAATGCCAACTCATTTTCTAGAAGATTCCCTTCTAGAACCCTCGAGACCTCTTCTCCTTTCCAATCTTAAAAACAGGTTCACACCCTGTGTATGGAGAAAACTGCGAGAAGTTCGCACCCTAAGTGTAGGTGGCCTACGAGAATGAGTGATTCTCGCACCCTGGGCCATAGGTAGCCTGCAAACTCACTTTAAAAATATGTTTTTGGAAGGAGACAAGGGCCACTTTTCTTAGGCAAAAAGTCCTTGTTGGGAGCCTGAATACACCATTGTTAATACATCACCAGAGTGACCAAAATCATGTGTAACATAATGCCCCCCAAAGTATGAGGTTGGAATCTATGACAACTGAAATACTTTGTAAACTACGTGTGTGTGTCAAAAACAAGGAGTGCACCTAATCAGAAACCTGCAAACAACCAAGCATCTGCAGAATATAGTACTAGTTATGAGGTAGGCATTCCCATACTCAGATCATAAACAGATGACATCATGAGCGTGGGTCATGGCCACCAATCATACACCATGGATCTGTGTCATCAACTATACTGCATAACCACCAGGAATACACTGTGGATCTATATGAGAAGACTCAAATTAGGACGACATAGCCACATGACATACAAAGTGGATCTATGTGTCGACACAAATCATACATACTCCATCATAGCATGGGTCAAAAAGATGAAACCCAAGGTCTTCAATCCCATCACCTGAAAGTACAGATCTAGCCATGTGATTACATGTGCTGAAGTCGAACATGGTAGAAACCAATAGATTACTGGTCATTGATGAACCCATTAACAAGTGCGAGAGAAATCACCATTAATGTCAATGACTCCCAAGGTACACTAGTACAATCCACTAAATGTAAATAAATGAGTTGAGCTCGAATATTTGACATAATCTCTCGATCAGGGGTCAGTGATGAAAACCCACTGTCGAAAGCGAGGAAACCTGCCATTGAGGCATGCAAGTTCTAAGGTACAAAATAATTTCTAAGTCTTCTTTCCGGATAATGAGTTGGATTCGACAGAACAAAATGTGTCATGGGAGGGCCTTGATGTATACCCCATCAATGACACGAAACGAGTAATAGTTTTTGAAGGTGAAATATAGCATGATACAGATGAAAATGGACACAGGGAAGGCCGACTTGGTAAGAACGGACAACTACAAATGGCCTACTCAATAGAGGTTTTGGATGAACTTCTCTTGAACATATGAACAACATGACTAGGGACTTGGCAACACTGACTCAGAGATGACTCAAGATACGACCTTGTAGCAAGTCGAATGAGAGACAAATGGATTTCTCAAACTGGCTTCAAATAATGAATAGGGGGTGTTATGTTCAAGAGTGACACTTACTACCAATAATATGAATACAAAAACATATCTCTTTCCCAAATTTTCCTCCACCATTTCCGACAAGTACCTCTTTATTTTTACGCAATCTTGAGAAGGATAACATATGCTTTTTGATGTAAGCTCATCGTTCGGACAAGTCCCTCGAAGTATGTTTAACTAACCCTAGAAATGAGTGGTTCGGTCCCATTACGGGCCTTTCAATGTTTGTTTAACGAGTCCAAAGATGTAAAAATCGAAGGTTTTTCATGATTATAGAGTCTAGAAAAACACTTAAAAGAGAACTCTCTCGGTTCCTTTTTCATAAAGTAGTCTGATGAGACCGAAAAAGAGATAAATTATCACCCAACAAACGTTTTCCTCAAATACTTTAACGAGTGTGAAGAGAACAAGATCGCTTTACAATCTTTTCATGTTTAGAGAGTCTGAAAAGAGATTAAAGAGAACTCCAGAAGGTTCCTTTTTCGTATAACCTTTATGAGCCCGAAAAAGTGATAAAAATGTGCCCGATTACGTTCTCATGTATTTTCGAGCATGAGAACGAACAAAGACTAAGCTCGAGGTCTTGTCTAAAAACCATAAAAAATAGTTATACATGTGATGAAAAAAGAGAAAACATCCATACTCCTTCGTGTCGACTTCAAATTCGTTATCTCTGCAAAAAGCACACTCATAGGGCTATTAGGCATTAGATTCGATGAATAAAACAACATAAAAATCAACAAAAATGGTAAAAAGTAAATATAAGTGGGTAAAAGGGATTTTACCATAGTCATTGTAATTTTGCTAAGAACTTTGCCCAAAACCCCTCTTTTTACCTCAAATTTCATCGTTCGATCACGGGAGACACAGGCGACCATTTGGCGAACTGTCTCCATCAACGAGGTAGGCTCTTGATCTCCTATCTTTTCCATGGTTTAATTTTTGTTTTCATTGGCAATTTTCAAGGTTTTGAGTTTGTTTTAGGGCCAAAACTTGTTCTCAGGCATTCTCGCAGGCTAGCCATACGGGACCTGCGGGAATGCATGATTCTCGCAGGTGGTCTCAAAGGCACCTGCGAGATCCTCGCATTGTGCTAAAGGGGAACCTGCGAGGGCCGCAAAATGAAATTTCACTTTGATTTTTGCTCAATGAAAAATATGCCAAGGTTTGAAATGAGTTGCTGACTCTCTTCTTATGGTTCTTATGTAGGCATTTGACCATCATCATGCTAGAGTGGCGAGAAAGAGAACATGAGGAAGATGATGCTATTGCCGGGAATGATACGGGAACCATTGCTTCCCTCCAAGATTGTGGGCTCTTGAAATTCTTCTGGATTTCGGGTATGAGGGCCCAAATCAGGTTGTTGGAGTACGTGGTTCATATGTGGGATGTGGACCAGCAGTTGTTTCACATGGGAGTCCACACTTTGACCCTAGATGTCAAGGATATCCACTTTCTGATAGGGTTATCATGGCATGGGTACCACGCTAGCTTGATCGGTAGCCGAGGTGGCAGACTTCCCATGAGTGAGTATTGTCACCGGTACCGTGTTCCCGAGGTAGAAAGAAGCAAAGGCAAGGTGGCTATTTGGGGGGTCCAAGACTTGACCTTGCGAACCATCTTGTTCACCATAGCACACATGGTTGGGAGAGCAGCTCCACACATGGCTCTCCAGAGCTACTTCCAGTATGCCATAGAGTGCACAGAGCCATGAGTCTTCAACTGGTCAGATGCAGTTCTCCACAGTATGAAGAGGAAATTGACAAAATGCAGGAAAGGTGACCTAAAGAAATTTGGGTACAGATCACTTTTGGTGTCCTTCTTTCTCGAGAGGGTCCCCTTGCTAAGATTACAGGATGAGTGGGGTTTACTAGCCCCACAGGATCCGAGGATGCTGAGGTGGTGAAACCTCATGGCCCGACACATAGATGGGCCTATCATCAAATACAATGATTTTTTCTTTGATTGGTTGCAGCCATAGATGTTGATGGTTGATGACTATGCCTACGCTGGATTGGACTTCCAAGGGGATCCAAATTTGGCCCTACCTGAGGATGCTTAGTGGGGTGACCTAGGTAAGAAGTACACATTTTGTTCTTTTAAATGTTTTTGTGATTTTTATCATATGAAATGTTTTTATGTTTGTCCAAGAACTGATCAAAAATATCTTTTGGATGACACAAATGTGGGGCCATACCAACGTACACGTACATCTCCTATTCAATGACAATGAGAGGCAGCTCTAATGCCACGATGGGATGCTGAAGACTATGAGGAAGCGGAGCAAAACTTAGAGGGGTTGACTGCTGACATTCCGTACATGCCTATCGGAGAGGTACCTCGGCATTGTCAGCGCCATACGGTGGGTGTGTCAGAGTCTATTGGCTGACTGCTTTGTAGGGTTTCCCGGGAAGTCATGTGTTATTGTGAGCATCACCTGTGATGCTACTTTGTAGAATCTATGAGCTTCAGATTTTGAAATTTTGGTCCTTGGACAGAAAGTTTTTGTAAAAACTTTTGATCGTTATATACATATATACGGCTTCTATTGGCTTATCTTGCATTGTGTGATACATGTGATGTGATTGGTTTATAAATGGGCCAAATGTCTGTCTAATACATAATTAGCTAATGCATTAGTTAATGTATTTAGACATCTAGGAATATGATGATACTCAATATAACAAAAATAACATTCCAAGAGGTGAATTCGTAAATATACCCGTAATAAAGTAGGACTTTGAATAACATAGACATTACTTAGCTATAGTACTACTAGCTACGAATCTAGTTGTACGACCAAGTGACAGATATCGAGTGAAATAATATCAAAAAACAATTCGATAATGGTGCTATACTCTGAAATATTGTTGGTCGCATGGCCGAGACACACACCTTGTAGAGTGATAAGTTTGTTTGTAGGGGCGTAAATTTCCCAAGCAACAGAAGCAAGGTTCTGAGTACCAGCGAAGCCAATGTGGGGTAGCGAAGACTCCAACATATGGAAACCAAACACAACGTAACATAAGGGAAGAGACCAGATAACGAAAAATCATACTACAGTAACACACAAGAGGTATGATACAATAAAATACAAGTACTCATGCACAGATGATCTTTAGGCATAGTACTTATTTAAGTACAACCCATTTTTGGGTTCACTCAAAGGGATACCATCGTAATCTACTAACTCGTAAGCTCCTTTATCTAGGACTCGTCTAACAATGTAAGGACCTCGCCACATAGATTCAAATTTTCCAGCTCCTAGCATATCCCAATCTTGTTCGTAAAGGAGAACCAGATCACCTTCAGAGAAAACACGAGGCTTGACATGCTTGTCGTATTGGGCTTTGACATGTTTCTTTGGGGCTTCTATGATTGGGGTGGCGTTGCGGCGAGTTTCATCTAATCACATGAGATACAACAGATGTTCTTCTTCAACCGAAGTGTTTTGTAGGAGTTCGACAACTAGTTTTAGGGAGGGTATCTCACATTCAATAGGCAAGATGGCTTCTAGACCATAGACTAATCAAAATGGTGTAAACCCATTAGCAAACTTAACGGACTTCTGCTAAGCCCACAATGTTGAAAACAACATTACGTGCCAACTTGTTTTATGAATCCCTATCATTCGTCGAAGCATGGTTATGAGGACTTTGTTAATTGCTTCGACTTGGTCGTTGGCTTGTGAGTAATAGAGTGTTGAGTTTTCATTGTGAAGACCCAACTTTTCAGTGATTTCAGACATCATAAAGTTTCTAAAGTGGCTACCGTGATCGATGACTATAGCTTGAGGAACACCAAAACGAGCTATGATGTGATTGAAAATGAATGATGTTGCGGTCTTTCCGGTGTTGTCAAATGTCGGCATCACCTCGACCCATTTCATAAAATAGTCTACAACTACAATAATGTATCCATGCCCCCCAGCCAAGTGAGGGTGGCATGTCATGAAATCGATACCCCATTTCGCAAAAGGACCGACAGAGACCGCAGGGTGAAGAGGAGCGGGATGTGATTGTATTTTATGGTTGTATGTCTGGCAAGTGTGACATTTTTGGACAAAAATTATACAATCGTTAAATAAAGAGGGCCAAAGATACCCATCTCACAAGATCTTCTGGGAAGTAGCATACCCAGACATGTGACCACCACAGGCTCCAGAATGATAGTCATTTAGGGCTTTCTCGGCCTCATCAAATGTGAGGCAGCGTAAAAAAACTGAGTCAATCCCACGACGATAAAGACTATCACCGAGGATAATATACTGATGGGCTTGGTAGCGTATTTGATGATGGTCAATACTAGACAAATTAGGCCGAAAAGTCTGGGTTTGGAGATATATGATGATATCTACATACCAAAGATCATCGAAACTAATCAGGAAAATGGATTCATCTGGTAATGAATCGGCTACTACCTTTTCCGTCGCAGAGTAGGGAAAGTCACATATCAACTCAGAAAGAACTAAGGATTTCTTGGACTTAGCATGTTTGAATTCCAAGTCAAACTCTTGGAGTATCACGATCCATTTGGAGTATTTTCCCCCTAGCAGTTGACGTGTGAGAATGTGTTGCAAAGGGTTGCAGTTAGAAATTACTGTAGTCTTGCGAGAGAGGATATAGTGCCAGAAACGTTGAACTACTTGGACGGCTGCCAAGGCCAGTTTTTCGACATGTAAATACTTGGTTTCGGTAGGCGTTAGACTTTGACTCAAGTAATAGATGACATGTTCATCATGAGAATCATCCTCCTGGATGAGAACCATAGTGATGGTGTAATCCGAAGCTGCGAGGTAGAGGAAATAATCGAGACTGTAATCAAGGGGGAAGAGGAGTGAAGTACGTGTCAGGGATAGTTTCAAAGCTTCAAAATATTTGTTTGCGATGGTATCCCATACGAACTCAGACCCCTTTTTGAGTAGTCGCGTAAATGCAAGAGTTAGCTCGGCATAGTTCGGGATGAAACGACGAAGAAAGTTTTCTTTCCCTTGCAAACTTTGTAACTGACGAAGTGAAGAAGGAGGAGGGATATTGAGAATCACCTCAACCTTCAGAGGATCTACCCTAATCCCTTGACGTGAAACAATAAATCCTAGAAGTCGACCGAATTCTACGCAGAAAACGCATTTGTGAGGATTCAAGCGTATATGGTAAAACCGACAGCGGAGGAAAATGGCTTGGAGGTGTATTGGATGATCAAGATGATGCATGGAATGAGCTGGTAAGTCATTGAGATATGGCTGAACAATGTGATTGATATCATGGAAGGCATAAGACATAGCGTGTTGAAAAGTTGCGCCAACATTTTTTAGAATGAAAGGAAGTTTCCGATAAGCAAAAGTGCCCCAAGGACAAATAAAAGTGGTTTTGTGTTGATCCTTAGGAACAATATTGATTTGATTATATCCATAGAAACCATCCATCAGAGAGAATATTTCACTTCCGACGTAATCGTCAACAATCTGGTTGAAGAAGGGGGTAGGAAAGTTGTCTTTAGGACATGCTTTGTTAATATCCCTATAATCAATGCATATGTGAATTGTGCCTTGTTTCTTGTCAATTGGGACAAGATTAGAAACCCAGTCAGTGAGAGCCACCGGGTAAATAAAGCCAGCTTTGAGAAGTTTCTTGACTTCAATCTTGATAGTGGCTGCTTTACGTGGGTGGACCGGATGAAGGCATTGCCAGACAGGTTTAACATCTAGGTATGTCTTGATATCATGTATCACAATGTCGGGGTCAATACCCAGTATTTCTTCATAGCTCCAGGAAAATACATCACGAAATTCTTTGAAAAGTGACTTGTAGGTGACAATTTCGTCAGGGGAACACAAAGCTCCGATATGCACATTTTCGACAATTCCAGGTTTTATGGATATGTCAAGGGGAATGGTGGGTGAGATATTGCTTAAGTTCCCTTCGAAAAACACATCATGTGTAGACATGGGAACAGTGGAAATGACGACAACGGTCGATGGGGTCGAGATCCGTTGGTATCTCTCAATGGTGTGTTGTTCTGGGAAGAGGATGGAACGATGATGTCCATCATCCCAGGGGGTGTCTTCCATGACAAACATAATCATTTCATCCGTGGAAAAAATGACGTGGAACGTATCTGGAGATAAATCACCAAGAGAGGGGGTAGAAGGAGTTGCCGATTGAATGGCCTGATAGGTAGATTCGACCGGACTCAACGACATTTCGTCGCCATAACAAAGATGATCATTGGGTTTGGTTACCATCCATGGGTCATGAGACGCAGGGGTTCCATGAATAGAGGTGGAGATCATGTTGATTGAAGCGACAGATGGATGTGGAACATTGGGTGGTGGGATGGGGAAGGTACCCATTAACGAGGAGTCTTTAAGAAGACCCACACCAACATTCTCATATCCGGAGGGGGGGGGTTGGCGATGAATGGTACATTTCCATTGGATGCATATGAGTTAAAGAAGGATAATTGGTCGATGGTAATTACCTTTCCTTGATGTGGGAAAGGCACAACACAAAAAAGAGTCGACACAACTGTGTGCATGGAATCAATTCAGCTATGGCCAAGTAGAAGGTTGTAATCGAGAGGAGCGTCAAAGACTCCACTTCAACTTGGACTGTTTTGCCTTCTAACGTGATTGGAAATGAAGGGAGGACACCATAAGGCTTAAAAATAGAGCCATTAAAGGCTTTGAGTGTGTTATGGGATTTAGTCAAAAAGGGAGAGCTAATGACTTTCCAGTAGGTAACAGACATGACACACGTCGAGGCACCCTCGTCGATAACAGTTCTACAAATGTTTTTGTTGAAGACAATAACTTGTATTTGGAATGCGAGTTGAGGGGGTAACCTTGGAATGTGATCTTCCAAGTAAAAAATTATTATTTTCGTATCTGTAGGGTCAATTCCACCGATAGATTTCAACAGTGCCTTCCATTGTGTAGGACAACTTTGAAGGAATTCGAGGGCTGACATCGCAGATGGTGCTTGGGCCAGATCTTCAACAATACTGTAGTTCTAGGCAGCACGGGCATGAATATTGAAAGTCGATTTCCGAATGACGCCCTTTGGAGGAGGGTGAAGGACTGCGTTGAGGCTCGATCATTTGAGATGAAGAGGACCGTTGGTAGGTGGAGTCATGGGAGATGGTTGGACCAATGAAGGAGGTATAGCATCAACCTTCTCTTTATAGGAGGAATCATCTTTGGCTCGAGTGGTAAGTGCGATGTCGTTTTACTTTGAATCTCCTGTAAACATTAAGACATAGGATGTATTGGGGGGGGATGGTTGGTCGTGAATGACCAATTGGGATTGTTGTTGAGAAGGGAAGGGTTGTGACAATACAGTCGGAGTGGATGGTTTTGTGGTCCCTTGAAGGAACTTAGTAACTTTGGCTCGTCGTGGAAAATCCTTAGTGTAGTGATCATCACCAAAGATAAGACAAGGGTATCAGGGTTTGCGCTTATCCCTATCATCAACAGGTGGTGTTTTGGTTCTGTCTGCTTGCGAATTATTTTTGTCCTCCTTATTCTTACCCTTTCCCTTTCTAGATTTTTTTTTACTGGCGGGGGTAGATTGAACAACATTTACCTCAGAATTCTTGTCGGTGGGAGGGGTAGGAGACGAAGCATTTTGAACATTAGAAGAAATAGGTTTGGGGTTGTTTCTAGAGGTTTGGACGGAATGCGTTTGGGCATGGAAAGTGCCAATCACACTATCGACCGCATGAGAAGCAACAGGAGTAGTTGAAGTGGTGGAAGTAGAAGGACGAGGTGCATCAGGGAGTAAGTCGTAAAGAGTGCATGTTTGTGAGTAAACGAGGTCAAGGTATTGAGCACAAATAATGGCCTGTTCTTCTGTGACAACTCCACCCATGGCGATGTCATGACCGATGTAGTTCACAAATAATTCCGTGAACCATTCTGTTAGCAACTGATCGGGAAGTTTGATTTTGATGAGACGTCGTCTCCATCGCCATTCATGAATGTGATCGGAGATATGAGTGGCTTTGGTTTTTTTAAAAGAGATCAAAATCTCGATCCTTGTTTCATAGCGGATTGGTAACTGGTAGTGGGTGAGGAAAGCCATAGTGAGGGTGTTGAAGTTGGCAAAGAAACCTCGTGGTAATTATATATACCACTTCATGACAGAACCCGTGAGAGTTCGTTGAAAAAGGCGTAAATGAATAGAGTCATCCATCAAGGAGTTGGATGAGCACCAAAGGTGAAAAGTCATTACGTGATTTTTTGGGTCCTCCCCCACTTTTCCATCAAATTTAGGGATGTCAGATGGTAGTTTGGTTGGTATGGAGAGCCATTGGGGAGAGTGACGGATCAGATCATTTAAAATCCTCGACAGATCCAGGAGGTCCAGGGTGGCTAAGAAAGGTAAATGTCTATTCACATGAGGGTACTGGTGACTTTGGGGAGGGAGTCCCATCGAAAAACCAATGGGACCATAAGAAGTTTGCATATAATGCGAGGATCCAGGCAGATTTGGTGGTTGTTGTGGAAGCAAGTAACTCATGGGTTTGTACCCTTGAACAGGGGCGTGGGGTTGAAATTCGAGCCCCAAATACGATTTGACATACCTGGATATGGTTGGCCTATACTAGGGGGTATAACGGAGGTAGCTTGAGGCTGTTTCCCCCCAGTCGATTGAGGATTATGTTGTATCAGATGGTTCCAATACTAGGGCAAGGATGGAGGTATGTTCTTTCCATAGGGTGGGGTCAATGGGGGTTGTCCTCCAATCGGGGGTTGTGTTCCAATCGGGGGTTGTGCTCCAATTGGAATTTTCCATGCAAGGGGGGGTTGAGTTGGGCCTCCTTGGTGAAATTGTCCACCAACACGAATCTAGTAATTTGGTGTGAACGACAGAATGGTACCACTAGGATTAGAGCCTCCGATAGAGGATGGAAAAGGTCCTCTATAAGGGGGCATAAGAAGTGTTGGAATGAAACCGGGAGGAGAGTGCCCAGAAGAAGTGGGACCACCAGGAGATCTGGATGTGATTTCCGTAGGAATGAGAATAGAGGCATTCAACGCACGATATTTGGGTGGAAGAGTCAGGGTGACTCTGGGTGAAAGCGGTGTGCCAATGGGGGCTTGGCTAGCCATGGTAATCTCGGTGCGAATATTCGTAGTATCTATGTAATGGACCATTTGTAAAGTGAGAGTCATGAAGTGGTCATATTGCAAGGCTTATGTACCAGGAAAATAATAAGCAGTAGTAAACGGTACTGCGTCTGGATTAGATGTTTCGGGTAGCTCAGGTGAGACAGTGATATCGATGCCTTCTCCTGAGCCAAAGAGGTCCCATCTAAAAATGTCGGTATCCCAAAAAGGATCTTGACCCTCGGGTCCTAAGAAAGGCCCATTTGGCGATCCAAAAGACTGAACAACTAGTTCTCTGGAAGAATTCAGTCGCACAATACGTCTCTCGGAGTCGGGGTGAAGTCAAAATTCGTCTCGAGAATTGGAAATTTGGAATCATTCTAGAGATTCAGTTCTTTACACTTGTGGAGTGGTGACGTCTTGGACTTCACTGTGTTGAGGAGAGCCCTCTGGTGAGCTGGTAGGCAAGGGTTGAGAACCTTCCAAATTTTCTGGGGGTAAGCCTTGCATTCTACGTGAGCGACGTGTAGGGTCAATTGTGAATGAGTTAAAAACTTACAAAGAAATATCTATGGTCAACTTGGGTAAACAAACAACATGCACTAGTAAAAAATCTAGGAAACAATACCAATCAAACAAGACCTTCTAATTCCAAAGTCACTAGTTGGTGATGAAATTCAATGTTGCAACAACAAGACAAGAAGGGGCTAGGCTAGAGTGGAAAAGTTACGTTGACGACCTGCTTAACAGAATTACGCCCTGGTGCAAGCTCCCACACATAATCGTGGGTATAACCTCCAAGGAGCCCGAGTGAGTTTGGCCAACGTCGATTCCAGGTACCGTGAAGACTTGCCCCTTCACAGCCACCTTGTGTAAGACCCTAAGAAGGTATGTCACTAAGGTTACCACCAAAACAAATAAATCCTGAAGGGACAGACGATAGTTCGATCCACATGCAAGGGCAAGGTATCTAGCCCGAAATCATCTTGAGAGGCTTCCACTAATCATTGTGGGTATACCCTCAAGTGACCCCCGTAATACATGCAATCTTTACATTGATATCAACAATGCAGGGTGAGTAACTCTGCCAATATCAATGTGACCTCGGGTTTGACCCTTGTGTGAGAAGGGCTTCCTAGGACAGAATGTTTCAAATGGAATTTGACTCTCCTTACCACAAGATGCTATTGTGTGTTTTGTGGTTTGGAGAGTGTATCCCTCTGCCTTATTCCAAAGCTCTAGCCTAGCTAATGTTGGTGTAATAGAGTCCTACAAAAGTGTTAGTAGTTAAATTTTAAATTTTGGGCGATATTTAAAGGCTGTTGTTACTCAAAGGAGACGAAATGAAACCGATGTTGTGTGAGACTCTAACCCAATAATGCATAGATAGGAATGAAAAGTATAAATTTTGTTCGATGAATCCTATTTACGAGAGGGAAAGAGGAGTTTTTTGGAACAATCTTGAACTACGATATATAATCTTCTTTGACAATGCAATATCGACAAATCACGACCACTGCCAATTCTCTATTCGTTCGATTTCAATGATTGAGTGCCAATATTTTCAAAATACAAAGTTTCTTTAAAAAGAGAAATGTTTTTTAATTTTGAATAGAAACTACACAATAGTGGTGGAACTAAGAAAAACCAGCAACTAACGAAAATCAATATACAAAAAACCCAAACCAATCTTTCAATGAAGACAAACATAACAAGTAGACAAGACTAGTCTTTTCAAATGCATGAGAGTAACAACTTTTCAAGTAACGAGCAATTTAAAAAGACAAATAATACCAACTTTTAAACCGATCATTGGCTCCCAACCAAACAAGCACTCGTATTTAAGGACCTGAGATTATACCCTTGTTAAGAAAAGGTCAAGAGATAAGAGTTGAGAAAAATGGACAAGAAGTGCTTTCGATTTCCGAAGACTAATCATTCACAGAATCTGAAGTCAAGAAACAATCAATCAATGGCCCAAGAAGTTCTCTTCAGACACACATACAAGTATGGGCATCTGAGCATACAAAAACCTTAATCCCAAAATTTTGTCAATGGGTTTGCAAGCACGCAGTGGTGCACAGTGCGAGAATGGAGCATTCTCGCAGGCTAGGCATAAGTAGAGTGTGAGAGGTCTGCACCGGACTGCACATTAGGGTGCAAACTCTAGTAATTCTTGTAGGAAACGGAAGGGTTCAGTGCAAGAATGAATGAAACTAAGAAAAATGTGGAAAAAAGACAAAATTTTTGAAGGAACCTCTAGACCCAGAGAGTCTGTCAGGGTCTCTTCAAGACTCAGATATTGATAGAGATGAAAAAGATGGTAAGGTAAGAGAAAATGGACAAGGAAAAACACCAAAAACCACTAAAAATTGGGTTGCATCCCCAGTGGATTCACCAATTTTGTTATCGGACTAATTGGTAGGTGTGGACACTAACAGATCTCCCTAGATCCACTTGGATCTAGAACAAAACAAGATAGGACACTACTCTTTCCCTAAGTTGTAATCATTGAATATGCTAATAGGGAGGAATACGTGACATACCTTTATATCGCTTCCTTAGGTCTCTGTTTCTCCCACTTCACTCCAATTCTCTCATGAGGTCAAGTCCAAGACAACATAAACCAACCAAAGTGAAGATAGAAAAATGTATTCAACATCAACTTATGCATATGATCAAGGAATTACACAATAAAGTAAGAATGACTTTATGGGAAAGGGACATGCCGCAGTATCATATTAATTGAAAGTAGAAGATACAACCTGATCGCCTTGATGCTGCAAGCTTCCTTTCAGTGACCCTTGGTTCCAACACACACACTTGTTCTGTTCTTGCATGAAGAAGATCCAATTCCCCTTGATAGACCAACTAGAGCCTTCAAGCCTCTATCCAAGCAGGGTTCTTCACACAATTCTTTCACCATTTCTTCATTCAATCATACTTAACCTTTTCCATGAGAAACCTTTCAATATATAGGAGAAGGAGAGATGGTTACATGGATGAGGATGATCCCATCAAATCTGAGAAGTTAGTAAAATGAAAACCATATGAATGCCAACTCATTTTCTAGAAGATTCCCTTCTTGAGCCCTCGAGACCTCTTCTCTTTTCCAAGCTTAAAAACAGGTTCGCACCCTGTGTATGGAGCAAAATGGAAGAATTTCATACCCTAAGTGTAGGTGGCCTATGATAATGAGTGATTCTCGCACCCTAGGCCATAGGCAGCCTGGGAACTCACTTTAAAAATATGTTTTTGGAAGGAGACAAGGGCCACTTTTCTCAGGCAAAAAGTCCTTATTGGGAGCCTGAATATAATTTTATTATCGGACTAATCGGTAGGTGTAGACACTAATAGATCTCCCTAGATCCACCTGGATCTCTAACAAAACAAGACATGACACGAATCTTTCCCTAAGTTGTAATCATTGAATCTGCTAATAGGGAGGAATAATTGGCATACCTTTATATCGCTTCCTTAGGTCTATGTGGCTCCCGCTTCGCTTCGGTGCTCTCATTAGGTAAAGTCCAAGACAACACAAACCAGCCAAAGTGAAGATATCAAAATGTATTCAATGTCAACTTATGCATATGATCAAGGAATTACACAATAAAGTAAGAATGACTTTATGGGAAAGGGACATGACACAGTATCATATTAATTGAAAGTAGAAGATACAAGTTGATCACCTTGATGTCACAAGATTCCTTTTAGTGACCCTTGGTTCCAAAACACACACTTGTTCTGTACTTTCATGAAGAAGATCCAATTCCCCTTGATATACCAACTAGAGCCTTCAAGCCTTTGTCCAAGCCGGGTTCTTCACACAATTCTTTCACCAATTCTTCATTCAATCTTGCTTAACCTTTTCCATGAGAAACCTTTCAATATATAGGAGAAGGAGAGATGGTTACATTGATGAGTATAATCCCATCAAATATGAGAAGTCAGTAAAATGACAACCATATGAATGCCAACTCATTTTCTAGAAGATTCCCTTCTAGAACCCTCGAGACCTCTTCTCCTTTCCAAGCTTAAAAACAGCTTCGCACCCTGTGTATGGAGAAAACTGCAAGAAGTTGGCACCCTAAGTGTAGGTGGCCTATGAGAATGAGTTATTCTTGCACCCGAGGCCATAGGAATCCTGCGAACTCACTTTAAAAATATGTTTTTTGAAGGAGACAAGGGCCACTTTTCTCAGGAAAAAGGTCCTTGTTGGGAGCCTGAATACAACATTGTTAATACATCATGAGAGTGACCAAAATCATGTGTAACACAGTTGCGTGCTTAAGTCCAAATTTTTTTTTAGAGGAAGTCACACTCTTTCCATGTTAGGAGTGATCCTTCTCACGGGTTTCCTGGATTTGGTCATAGTCTCTGTGTTGTAGTCTATAACATAGGAATAACCTCATATTAGGTTTGTTTGATCAAAAGTTTCCTTGCATTTTCTTTGCCAAAGTTATTTTCTCTGTCTCTGAGGGACTCTGGTTTTCAATACTAGTGCTCCCTGCATGGGATGGATTGTGTTTTTCATTTTTTTGAGCATTTACAGAGCTATACATTCTCTACAGTTGTTCTACACGTGTGCATACATTCTCTTCCTTTAGAAAGCACGCGTATATATGCTAGTTGTTGTGGTGACAGTCACGTATCTGTGTTGGGGAGATATTTTGACATAGAGAGGAAGTCATCCTCTTACCTGTCAGAAGCCAGTCTTTTCAGGGGTCTTTTTGGTCTTTTCCCTGGTCTCTATGATCACAGTTGGTAGCCTAGGTTTGACCATAACATAGTTGTCTTTTCATCAAAAAAACTTCTTGAATTTTCTGTAGTAAAGTATTAGACAAATCTGTGAGTTTTTTTTTTGAGATCAACCTTTTTTGAGTTTTTGGTCAAGTGACTCCCTATAATCCACAGTAGGGCCATAAGTGTTTTTTGGTTTCTATTTTTTCTTCACTTTATCATTTTGCATTCTTTAGAAGAAAGAAAAGCAATCCATTTTTCAATTCTAGTATTTTGAAGCATGTTGAAGATTTTTACTTCTTGGTTTGGTTAAAGAGTTGGTCGTTTGCATTAATCAATAGGAAAAAGATTGTTTTCATAAGTTTTTGGTTGATTGAATTAGGACAATAAGTAGCTCGTAGTCGAGAAAAAGCTTGTTTGATTTTTCAGTTAAAATATCTTAGAAAGAAAAAGTTTGAAAAGTTGGTTTAAAAAATAAAAATAAAAAAAGGAAAATATGAATTTGTCAAGAAGAAGTTATTTTGTTTTCATATTGTTATTCATCTTCCCTTTTGTCTCTCAAAACATCACTAGTTTCACTTTCATAACCTTTGAATTAAGAAAAGCCCATAAAAATTAACGATTAATTAAAAATAAACTAGATTTTATTATTTCTAGGGTACATCAACTAGTCTAGGCTAGAGCCTTGATTTAGGATTGAAGAGGAAACTCTTCAAGGCTAAAAAACAAACATAAGAGTTTGTGCTAGGGAGTATCAAAATTCTAGTATTGTAAAAGTTATCCGGGACCTCCCTCTAACATAGGGGATAAACACAAGGTCACATAAGGATAGGTAGCAAAGATAACCCCTCCAAAGTCAGACCAAACGTAGTGGGGAACACATATAGAGGGCTTGTCTTGGGATTCCATTGATTGCATTTTCCACGGAGCTTTGTGGGTATCGGATCTGTTCAAGGTCCTCAGCCGTCTTCTGGAACAATTTCTTTCGATACCCTTGATATGTTTCGGGCTTGATACCCTATTCATTGCGGTCCACCCGACTGTACCTGCTTGGTGATTGTTTGTATGCTGGCAACCTAGTTCCCTATCTTTCTAGTGACTTACTCACGTGACTGCGAGGGTATACCATGGTACCTAGGATAGACATCAGGCCATGCTTTGCAGAGTATATCTAGAGGGTGATTTCATATTCAAGTTGTACTTGCACCGATAACTTTCTCTAGTGTTGATTGTTGTAACTGTTCTTCCAACTAGTTAGTGACTGCTTGTTTTAACTCATAGGTACTTTTTAGTGCGTGCTAGTTTTCAAATGATTATAGTTTTCCCTAGTGTGTATTTGATCTTCTCACACAGTAGAGGATCAAGAGTTCCATTGGTTGTGAAGGCTTCTGGGCCTATCACCGGTTGACCTTGAACCCCCCCCACTACTGCTAAGGAGAAAATTAGACCAGGAAGGGTCTTTTGAGACAACCGGGTTACAAGAAATTTTTCCCAAACCATATTCTAGAGAAGAAATTTTGTTTATGGAGTAACTAATCATTTCTAAACTCAGAGAAGAGGCTCTTGGTCCTTACAACCCTCCCATCACTGATATATTGGTGCCCATTGTCGTATAGGTTCTACCTTACGAGCATTTGGTAGTGTCACCAGCAACAATGGAAGCACACGCTGCCACTTCTTAAGGGAACACTGATATTTCCTTCACGACTATCACTACTGGGAGTGTTCCACCTCCTAACCAACCATCCTCGGTCCAGACCACCATGGTCTCGACTGCTTCTACCTTGGGAAATGGTATGATTCTGTCTATGGCGACGATCACTGCTTCGTTACCTCAAAACACGACAGGATCTCCTTTCTTATACGGGATGCCTAGATTTGGTACGAGTACTATACTTTCCTCCTCCACTCTATAAAATTTGGGTCTAGGGGCAGGGAGTTCCAACACTCCTCTGCAAGGATCTATTGGGGGTACTTCTTCTCCCTTTATCACTTTCTCTTACGGTGGGGGTCATATACCCCCTTCATCCCCCTCGCTCAGCAGTGTTCCCCAACACTTCGCTGGGCCTAACATAAAGTTGTTTGGAGCAGGTAGTCAAGTACTCCCTCCTTATAATATGTCATTTGTTTCGACACCTTTCTCTTTATTCGACGCATTTGGTAACAATGATTTCTCGTCAACTGCCATTTCGGCTGGGGGAAACCCCGGTTATGGACAACCACATCCTGTACATGGTACTATTCCTGCACAGGGGGCACACTTAGGAATTCCTTCCTCACAAGGATCTTGGAATCCATGGTAGGGACCAATCCCCTTGCCAGGGATGTCAATCAGGGGAAACCCTTTACATACCCAATGGAACCCCGAGCAAGGCCCAACACCTATGCCCGTTGGATCGGTAGGGGGAAACCCCTCCCAAAATCCTTGGAATGCGACGCAAGATCATCCCTTTACGTCTTATTATGGGAACCAACAGATTATGTCTCAACAAGTGCCCAATCTGTAAACTGGTCATGGTCATGGTTATTACTAGAGCCCTATCCAACAACCTAACTTTTCCTGGCAACCTGGTGCCAGTCAAACCCCAGGCTCGTTTTTCCTTAGCTACAATACACAACCCAAACTACCATTTCTAGGAACCCTACACTTGCCATATTTGACAAGGCTCTTAAATGACCCCATCTGTCACAATCCGAGTTGGCCTCCCATGCCGACCAAGTTGTCTTCAAACATTCCAAAGTTCGAGGCCAAGCCTAATGAATATCATGGTGATCACATGATTGCTTTCCACTTATGGTGCTTTTCCAACTTGTTAAGAGACAACTTCGTTTAGTTACGATTGTTTCAATGCACTCTCATAGGGAGTGCTGCGAAATGGTACATTGAGCTAGACTGCTCATGATACTCTTCCTTCAATGAATTGGCAATGGCTTTCCTGAACCATTTCCAATTACTTGTGAGATACGATGCCGACACAAAATTGCTGGCCAATTTAGAGCAGACAAAAGCGAACCATATCTCGGATCATATCCAAGAATGGAGACGCCATAAGAGTTTGATCAAAGTGCCAGTCCCACCAGCATTCTTGCTAGAGTCGTTCCTTAAGTCTTTGGTACCCCATTTATATAAAGATGTTGCAACGTCCGGAGTGTTTTCTGAGGAAGATGTGATAATGAGAGCGCAACAACTAGAGCTAATTTACTCTCAATCTGGTTTACTCTACAAGATTTTTCCGGATCAAGCGAGGTCAATCCTTGAAAAAACTAGACAAAGGTCTGGACCACATGCTGATGGAATTATTGGTTCAACACAAACCAAGCCCATTTATCCATTGACAAATCAATTGCAACAATTTTCGATACAACAGACAGTGGCCAGCCAAACCACTAGTTCGACTGCTCCCCCTACCCAAAAGTCATATGTATACAGTGTGAAAATGACCAACCCAAAGGCTACCCAACAACCTGATGGAAAAAAGAAATAATGGAAGAAGGGTAAGGGGGATGAGAAACCCACTGATAATGCTGGCAGAGGCGAAACTGAAAAGACAAAGTCAAAGTATCCTTGTAATATTTGAAAGGAATACCACTGGACCCATCAGTGCTCTTGGCTTGCGGAGGCCCAAAAGTTATTAGCAAAGCAACAACCTGTCATGTTAATGAACCCATTCCCGCATGGGAAAAATCTAACTCAAGCCTCCTCGAGTGCCGAAGGGGGCAATCAAGGACCCTCTCCATCTTCAAGTAATCCTTCATCTGCAAACGTCTATATGATGAAAGGTGATTCTTATATAATGACTATAGCACATGATTACATAAATCCAATAACCTCTGAGAAGGGTAAAGAAGCTGAAAACCCGTCTCTTCCTCTTCAAATTGAGAATACGTTGGGAGAAACAATGAAACACATCCCCAAAGGTGTGTTCAAAAAAGCTTCTTACAAGCCAAACACAAGGGCTACCTAGAACTACTCTATGGTGGAGGATTTATCACAAACCCCTTGTGCGATGTCTTCTTTGGAAGTCCTCTAGAGTTGCCCTTCCCAGAGGAAGGCCCTGTTAGCTAACCTAGGCTCTGTTGAGACTTGCAATATAGGAATGATCATGCTTGATACCTCCGACTTAAAACCTCGTCTTCCTTACCACAAAAACTTTTACCCGAAATATTTTATGTACAGTGGTGGATGAGGGTGCCTCAACATGCATGATGTCTTTGGCATGTTGGAAGGCCATCGGCCAACCCAATTTTTCCCTGTAACCTAATATACTTACAACTTTTGATGGTCATTCTTTCCGACCACATGGGATCATCCCCTCTTTCCCCATGCACTTGGGGGGAAAAACCATGTGTGTCGAAGTTGAAGTGGTCAATGCATCCCTCGAATACAATCTTTTGTTAGGCAAGAGTTGGACTTACGCTATGCAAGCAGTGGTCACGACAGTGTTTTGGGTCTTGTTGTTTCCTCATGAGGGCCGAATTATGACCATTGATCAGTTATCCTTCTCCTGTCCCAACCCTTCGTCGGAGTTTCCATAGTCCCGAGGATTGATAACCCCTATCTTGGCATCGTCAATGTAGCGGTTGGTCTGTGCCCATCATTGATAGGTAATTTTGATTACCCACCTCAGACTGATAATGTCCATTATATGATGACTGACCTCGACCAGCCTTGGGCTGAAAATTTTCAAATCTCATCGTTTCGCATGACGTACTTTCACGATCCATGGACCCTTCCTTCCCCATACACTATGATAGAAGGGATAGAGAACCATGGCATGGCCATGCCTTTGTTCATGACAGAAGTTGCATACTCGATCATTTAACGAGCTTCTTCCCACCCCTATCTGACTCCAGCACGAGAGTTAGATCCGGTGCTCGAGCCTATTTGGGCTCAAGGTTCCCTTGCTGATACAGATTCTTTAGACTTAGTCTTGCCTTCAGACGGAGTGATTATTGAGGCAATGACTAGTCTGGACAGACCTTGTGTTGATATTCATCATAGATCCTACTTCCTCCCAGATTTAAGATGAATTGAAGAAGGGTAATTCACTTTGACCATGAATGGAGATAAATATTGTCCTATCAATCCTTTGAAAACACACATAGTTTATACTGAAGAAAATATGGCCACAATAGCTGAGACGATACCTATTGACATCTCCAGAACCCCTGGCATCGTGGAGAATATCTTCGTCAAAGAGTACTGCTCCCCCGAGGAAATTCAAATCTACACAAATTTATTTAAATAATTCCACGACGCCTTTTCTTGGTATTATGAGGAAATTCCAGGCATAGACCCAAGAATTGTTGAACATGAAATCATGACTTATCCGGACTCCAAGACGGTCCGACAGAAGCTTTGTCTGGTCAATGCTAGGAAAGCAACAACTATCAAGGCTGAAGTAGAGAAACTACTTAAAGTTGGTTTCATCTACCTCGTCCAATTGACACAATGGGTGTCGAGTCCCATGCCAGTCAATAAAAAATAGGGTACAATTTGTGTATGCACGGACTTCCGTGATCTGAAAAAGGCCTGCTCAAAAGATAATTTCACCATGCCATTTACTGACCAGATAGTCAATGAATGTGCAAGATGCAAGGCCTTTTCGTTCATGGATGGTTTTTCGGGATACAATCAGATACAAATCAAACCCGAAGACCAACACAAAATCGCTTTCATCTACCCGTGGGGCACATTCGGTTATCGTAAGATGCATTTTGGTATGAAAAATGTTGGAGCTACGTTTTAGCAGGCCATGTCTTTTTCTTTCCACGACCTCAAACACATAGTCGAGGCTTACCTCAATGATTTAGTGTCATGATCTCACAAGAGAGTTGATCATCCGACACACCTCCGACTTATCCTTGAACGGTGTCGCTACTACCGAATCTGATTGAATCCAAACAAGTGTAGTTTTTGCATCACATCAGGCCGTCTGTTAGGTTTCATCATTTCAACAACATGGATCATGGTTGATCCTCTCAAATTTGAGGCAATATTTCAATTGCCACCCCATGCACCATACCTCAGCTTCAGAGTTTGTAGGGAAAAATGAATTTTCTATGGCGTTTCATCACAAACTATGCTGAGATCACAAATGGTTTTATGTGTTTATTGAAAAAGGACGTTCCTTTTCATTGGGATGAATCTGCTCAATGCTCTTTCGTGGCATTGAAAAGGGCCCTCATATCAACCCCTCTGCTTCGACCACCCAATTAAAATAAATATTTCCTATTATACTTGGCAGCTGCAGAGTCAACCATTGGTATGTTATTAGTTCAAGAGGATGATTTACTCTTAGAATACATGATTTATTACCTAAATTGAGGCCTAGTTGGACCAGAACTCAATTATTCCCATATCGAAAAACTTGCGTTGGCAGGAGTTCATGTTGTCCAATGGTTCTATCATTATATTTTGTTTCGCAAGACCACTGTCATTGTTGTCGTGAATCCATTTAAATACGTATTGACACAACAATTCATCGGTGGAAAAATCAGTAGATGGATAGTTGTCCTCCAGGAATTCGACTTGGAATTCGTTTCAGCGAAATGAAAAAAGTCGATGGTCTTCCTGGAACTCATATTGGAACTTCTGGTCGAATCAGGTGATGTTATACTCGATGAGTCGCCCATCAAAGGACACATGTTTTTGATCGCATCTTTTGACCCCTGGTATGCAGATGTGCTTTTCTACCTCCAAAATTTGAAGTGTTCTTCCTTGGCTTCTCATGATGAGCGTCACCGTATGCATCATTAGGCTAAGAATTATCTCATACTCAAGGACACATTCTATCGTCGAGGTGTAGATTGCATCCTTCCCTGATGTATTACTCATGAAGAATCATAAATCATGCTTAACGATTTCCACACTGGAGCATGTGGCGGTCATTTTTTTGGGTTGGCAACAACCCAAAATATTCTACGAGCCAGTTACTTCTGACCAACATTAATCAAAGATTGTGTTGAATCGGTTAAGAAGTGCCACCCATGTCAGATCTTTTCTTGGAAGATGAGGGCACACCCCGATCCCATGTTTCCCATTATTACCATTGGTACCTTCACTAAATGGGGGATTGATTACATTACATGCAACCCCCCTTCAACAAGGGGGCACTGCTATATCATCGTAGTAGTAGACTACTTCACCAAGTGGCTCAAAGCTATGCCAATGTTCAAATATGACGGGGAGACAATCGCTCTCTTTTTGTTCAACCAGATAATCACAAGGTTCGACATCCCGAGAGAGATTGTCACTAACCATGGCAGTCACTTTCAGAACAAAATGATGATTGAGTTAACATCAAAGCTTCGGTTGAGGCAAGAAAATTCATCACCTTATTACCCCCAAGTGAATGGTCAGGTAGAAGCTGTAAATAAATCTCTTAAAACCATTCTACAATGAACGATCAATTCGGCCAAGTCATTTGATGTTGTATTCAACATTATGGGCTTACCGGACTTCTATTAAGACTTTAACCAGTTTCTCACCTTTTCAACTTGTTTATGGGTTGGAAGCAGTCTTGTCTATAGAATTACATATCCCATCATTAAATTTGGTCGTACAGTTATTTCCAGATACTTCACCACTTGAAGAATGATTACTATACCTTGAACAACTCAATGAACAACGTCGTGATGCTGCCTTGTCTAACGAGGCTCACAAAAAAAAATAAAGTGTCAATATGATTGGTTCGTTCATCCTCAGATTTTCTCTGAAGGCGACCTTGTCCTGGTCTATGACCAAGATAAGGAACCCCTGGGGGCAGGCAAGTTCAAACCCATGTGGTTTGGACCTTTCATCGTGAAAGAAGTGCTACAGAAGGGTGCTTATCGTCTAGTGGAATTTGAGGGAAATGTTTTGGTGGAGCCTAGAAATGGGCTCTACCTCAAGAAGTATTACTCATAGGTGAGTTTCCTTGGGTGACTTTTTGTAATATATGTATAGTCTTTGTACTATTAATTTTTGGGTTTTTGGTTTTATGGACGTGTCATTTTTTGATGTCATCTTCTTCACTGTGAAAGATGTCAAGTGAATCAGAGGTGTTCGTTGGATTCACGGATGACACTAGCTGGCACACTCAGAGGCTTGCCTCTGCAACTTGGGTAATTTTCACACCTTAGGGCCAATTGCTATCTTCAGGAGGTATATGTTTAGGTGACACCACAAACAATGTCGCCAAATATAATGAAGCTATTGATTTACTTAGTGATGCTTTGTCACTTGGTATCTCTCACCTCCAAGTCTATGTAGACACTCCACTGGTTGTGTCTCAGTTAAATGGAGTCTACTGTGTTCATGACTCTACTTTACACTGACGATTCCTTAGGGTACATCTCTTAGAATGAAGATTTGATTATATTACATATTTTCATATTCCTAGGAGATTAAATCAAGTTATAGATACTCTAGCTAATCAAATATTAGATTGGGATCTTGCACACATATAAGAAAGCCACACACATGCACATGTAAATACATTTGTAAAGTATATGTAATCCATAAGACATAAAAAGACATCAAAATCCATATATAATATAAAAAATATAAGAGTACATGGGTGGGTAAAAGAGCCTAAAAAATACATCCAGTAGAAATTCATGAGGCTTATGACCTCAAAAATATACAAGTAGTGCCCTCGACACATAAGCTGTCCAACCTAACTAAGGATGGGGCATGTTGGCCTTTTTATAATGATCAATGGAGTTTGCCAAATGCCAGAAAAGTCAGACCCACATCTGTGGTGCCCCCACTACATGAGGCTGCATGGATGGTAGGAGATCCTCGATCTCTTCCATGGGGACTATGAGAGTAAGAAAGATAAAGTTCCTCTCTACCCGTCTCAAAAATCTCTCAGCCTCACCGGCTGGAGCTCCCCTTGATGCTACTAGTCTGTTAGCTATAACTGGTCTTGCCTCTGGTTGAGGACGTCATCTGTTCCTCACGAAGTCCGCTGGACACATTGACCCCTCATCTTCACATAACACATACTTGATTGTCAGATACTCTGGTATATACAAAAAAATGATATATATAGAAATAACATAAAAATTAAATAATTTTGAAAAATAAAGAAAAACACAAATCAAACTTACCCATCTCTCCTCGCTGCTCTCCGAGAGGTACCAAAATATCAGGATCTGTCGAGAAGTCGATCCCAACATAGGGGTAGTCCTCTCTAACTAGAATATGTCATGCCCACTAAGCAAAAAACTTGTCATCAAAGGCCTCAATGGTCCTTCCCCCCCTGGTCACGACAACAACGCCGCCCATCTGCATAGTGCGGGGTGAGAGGCCTCATGCCCTCAGATAGTCTCTCTAGGACTAAGTGCAATATACCAGATATAATAAATATGAAGAACAAAATAAAATGCTAGAAATGGCAGAGTAATAGTAATATATCCAGCATAATCTCCACAATAACACAAAAATGATATAAGAACAACAACAAAAATAGCACTTTGATTCAGAAAGAAATGTTCATAGGCCTCTTTGAGGGGGAAACCTCTAATCGAGCAACTCTCTGTTACAATAATATCCAAGCTAGGGTTTTCATACCCTTGACCCTTATTTATACTAAATATGTCTATCAAGAGAAGCATCTAGAGGAAGATCCTTCTAGAAGCAGAAGCTTCTATTAGGTCTTCTTACATCTGCCTTATTCTATTTTATTGAAAGGTCTTATTAATATTGACCTTTATTACATATCAATACATTGATCTACCTATGTGTGGGTTAGGACCCTAACATGTATGCCCCCTTAAAAACAACCTTGTCCTCAAGGCTTGAGATGTGGAAATTGTTACAGAATGGTAGTTGGTTCCCAAGTGGCATATGTTGGATTCATATCTTTCCACTCGAATAGCACTTCCTTGATGGTTCTATGACATAGGTGATGCTCACGCTAGTCCAAAACTACTTCTGGATGTAGCCAAATGGATCATTCTTCAGCTAACTCGGGAAGGTTGGTTTGAATTTGGCAGCTAGTTCCAATCACCTTCTTTAAGCATGAAACATGAAAAACTGGATGTAGCTTGGACTGACTGGGACGAGCTAACTGATATGAGACTTGTCCCACACACTTGAGAACTGTATAAGGACCATAAAATTTGGGCGCTAGCTTTTGACAATGCTCATCCTTGAGGGAATTTTGCTTGTATGGTTGCAGTCGCAAAAACACCTGATCCCCTTCTGCAAATTGACGTTTAGAGCGACCTTGATATTCTTGTTGCTTCATGCAATTTTGTGCCATGAACAAGTCCTCTTTAAGGGTATGAAGAATATCATTTTGTGCCATGACCAAGTTCTCTTTAAGGGTATGAAGAATATCCACTCAAACTGTAAGTGTTTGGTCAACCGCCTAGACCTTTGAGGTACTCGGTAAGTATGAGAGAACTGAAGGTGGCTTCTGTCCATATACCGCTTCAAAAGGAGTCATGCGAGTAGCTGTATGGTAGGAAGTGTTGTACCACCATTCGGCTAGGAGTATCCATTGAGCCCACTAATGTTGTTTTTCAGAGGAAAAACATGTCAGATATGTTTCCAAACACTTGTTGACAACTTTCGTTTGACCATCAGTCTGGGGATGATAAGTTGTGCTGAGATGCAATTTGGTGCGCTGGAGCTTAAACAGTTCTTGCCAAAAATTGCTTGTGAAAGTTGGGTCACGATCATAAACAATAGAGTGTGGCATGCCATGAAGCTTGAAGACCTAGTCCATGAAAAGTTGAGCCATCGTGGATGCAGTAAATGGGTGTTGAAGAGAACATAAATGAGAATACTTGGAAAGGCAATCCACAACCACCATTATGACTGATTTATTCCCTGATTTGGGTAAGCCGGTAATAAATTCCATAGACATATCCTTTCAAATAGCCAGTGAAATCAGAAGCGGTTGTAGTGTGCCCAGAGATTTGACTGTTTCTCCCTTGTTGCATTGACACACCTCACATTCAAGGACAAAATTACGGATGTCCTGCTTCATCCCATCCAAGAAAAAAGAACGTTTGACTCTGTCATATGTTTTGGTGAACCCTGAGTGCCCTGTTGTGGGTGTAGCATGAAGCTCAAAAAGTATCGTGGATTTAAGCTTTGATTGTTTACTTAAATACAAACGGCCTTTGTATCGAAGCTCATCCTAGAGCCAAGAGTACCCTGGGGGAGCTAGAGCCTTCGTATGAAATTGTTGGATCATATGCTAACTTTTGGGATCTTGAAGCCATTCCTGGCGCACATCTTGGAGCCAATCAGGTACAATGAAGGAAAGATAAAAAAGGGATCCTTCTTCTTCATATTTTCGGGACAATGCATCCGCCACTACATTGTCTTTTCCCTTCTTGTAAGTGATCTCATAATCATAACCAAAGAGATTAGTCACCCATTTTTGTTTCTCCTGGGAGGAAATGCATTGTTCCAGAAAGCACTTGAGGCTTTGATGGTCGGTCTTGATTTGGAAGTGTTGCCCCAAGAGATAAGGGCACCACAGATTAATGACATGCAGAATAGCCAACATTTCCTTTTTATAAATGGGTTTGCCCATATTTCTTTCAGATAGTTGCTTGCTGGTGAAGGCCAAAGGTCAACCCTCTTGCATAAGGACAACGCTGATTCCTTTCCATGAGGCATCACATTCCAACATAAAGGTATTTTTGAAATCAGGAAGGGCCACAACTAGAGTGGTGCACATGGCCGTCTTCAAGGTTTGAAAAGCGTGAGAAGTGCCTAGAGTCCAAGTGAAAGAGTTCTTTTTGAGGAAAGCAGTGAGAGGTGATGCAATCTTTCCATAGTTCTTAACAAACTTGTGATAATACCCTGTTAAGACCATAAATCCACGCAAGCTTTTGAGAGTCTTTGGGTGCGGCCAATCTTGCATAGCTTCAATCTTTTTCGGATCCACCCTGGTGCCATCCTAGCCAACCAGATGACCCAAGTATTCTACTTCTGAGGCACCAAATGCACATTTAGACTGTTTGAGGAAAAGTTGGTGCTGGGAGAGGATATGGAGAAATTGATCCACATGAGTAAGATGGTCTTTCCAGGTTTTTCTATAGATGAGGATATCATCAAAGAAAACTAAGACAAAATGATGGAGAAAAGGATGAAAGACATGATTCATGAGGCTTTGGAAGGTGGAGGGGGCATTACACAAGCCAAAGGGCATGACCAAAAACTCGTAGTGGTCCTCATGAGTGTGAAAGGTCATCTTGGGAATGTATGCCTCTTTCATATGTATCTGGTGATAGCTCGAGTGAAGATCAAGTTTAGTAAAGAATTGGGCGTCACTCAATTCGTCCAGGAGGTCATCAATGACAGGAATGAGAAATTTGTCATTAATGGTCAGTTTGTTGAGGGCACGGAAGTCAAGACACATTCACCAATAACCTTCTTTCTTCAGGACCATGACTACAGGAGAAGAGTAACGGCTTGTACTAGGGCAGATAATGCATGCATTAAGGAGTTCCTGGACCATTTTCTAAATTTCATTTTTTTGTGAAAAGGGGTGGCGATATGGACAGATATTGGGAGGAAGGCTTCCGGGTAGAAGGGGAATGGAATGATCATGAACACCACGAGAAGGATGGAGGCCTTGGGGAGTGGAAAATACCATTAGATGTTTAGAAAGGAGAGCTTGGAGGTCATGCGGCACCTGGTGTGTCTTTGTTGCTTGAATGGCATGGAGTTGGGAAAGGACACCAGAATGACCTTTTTTGAGCAGCTTTTCCATCTGATGGGAAATAATGACCTCAGGTGAACCAATAGTGATGCCTTGGAATTTATATTGGTGGCCTTTCTGGTCGAATTGCATGGTTAATGCCTTAAAATCCATGAGAATGGGACCCAAAGTTCTTTGCCAGTCTGCACCCAACACAATGTCACAACCACCCATGTCGATAGCAAACATATGGGATTTTAGGTGGTAGTCATCGATTTGGAGACGCACATTTTCACAGCGCCCTCCACATTTCATGGAACCACCATTCGCAATCATGATTTGGAAGTTGTTGACAGCATCGATGTAGCAATGAGTTTCTTGGGCAATGCAACGATGAATAAAATTATGGGTGCTTCCACTATCAACCAGAATGATGACCTTCCGATGCTTGATGTAACTGATTAACTTGAGGGTTTGGGGAGCGTAAAATCCAGTGAGAGCATTGAGGGAAATGATGGGTTCTACTTCGGGAGGGTCTGAGGGAGGGGTTATGTCAGTGATTTCAGGTGACTTAGACACAAGGGGGGTTTCAACATCCTCTTCTGAAATATCCTCAGAGATGGCCATAAAAATATTTTGTTCCTTACACTTGTGGCCTGAGAAATATTTTTCATCACAATTATAACAAAGGCCTTTGAGTTGGCATTCAGCCATTTTAGCCCTGGTCAATTTTTGGATTTTTAATGGGGTCGAGGGAGTAGTGGGAGTGACGGGTTTAGGGTGAGAGATAAAGGAGAGTTTTTGGTTTTGAGATGATACAACATGTTGTGCCTATTTATCTTGTTTAGTAGCCTCCACCCAAGTCGAGGGTCGAGCCATGACGACATGGGCCCGAATCTCCTCCTTGAGGCCACTGATAAAACACTCTTGAAAGAAAGCATCAATCATGCCCTCTGTTCGAAAATCTAGGTGCTCAAAGGTAGTTATGAAGTCTTCTACTGTTCTAGATTGTTTCAACTTTGTCAAACAACCAAAATGGTTAGTGTCCATGTCAAAGCGTTCATAAATATCAGTCACAAATTGGGTCCAACAAATATACCCTTGACAAGAAGTTTTTCTCCATTGCCACCATTGCCAACGTTCTTGATCTAGATGGAGAACACCATACCGAAGTTTGGCCAAGTCATCTGTAATGTCGTATAAAGAGAAATAATGTTCCATTTGGGTTACCCAACCAGTGGGGTCCGAGCCATCAAATTTGGTCACGTCAACCTGTTGAAGGCATATGTCACGTTGAAAGTGATGGGACTGAAAGGTATGGGAATGGGAGGAAGTTTCGCCTTCATTATTTGGAGGTGCTTCAGAGAAATTGTCATCTATAGGGATGTTCAGTTTGGTGCAGAGTGATGCAAAGACAGATTCAAGATGGGTGGTCAGTTCTTGTTTTACTTCCTTCATTGAGGATTGCATAGTTGTATTTATGGTAGCATTGATGGATGAATTGATGGAGGCAACAGTAGCACTGAGTTGTTTCACTTCTTTTTGGGTTTCGAGGAAACCATATTGCATGGTGTTGAAGCGAGCTTCTAGGTCTTGGCTATGGGTATGGGCCATGAGGATGGGTGAACTGAAAAGGGGTGGATGGGGTGAAATTTTTTTCTGAAAAAATGATATGGATGAATGTGATAAGGGCGGAGAGATGAATCCAATGGAATAGGTCTCAAATAATGGTGAAACAATTTCCAGATTTTTTTTTTTTTACACCTATGGAGTTATACTCCAGTCTGAAGAATACTGCAGTGATGAAATCCCAAAATGCTTAACCAAAAGGAGATGTGTATTTACTTGGAAACCCGAACACCGTTGCGTGGCAATAGATCTGGTCTGTTTTAATTTCTTTATGTTTATGTCCCCCAAGGGTTAGGTATTCAAGGGTTCTATAGAAAAGGGTTTGCCCTGTGCTATATCTCTCTGATATACGTGCGGGGTCCAACAGTAGTACTCGACCCAATATCTCAGGGCACTAACTAAGGAGGATAGACCATACCCTTAGTCGTACTACCTGAATACCCAGGTACTAGAGAGTATCTTCCCGAGTGCTGTTCTCGGTGACATTATAGCAGTTCGACGACCAATAGGTTTATCTAAAGAGGGCTTCAGGAAATCTAGGCTGATCCATACACAGGTGTTGTCTGATGCACTACCACTCGAAGGGGTACCAACAGGGGTTACAAAGGTGGCCAACATATGTGCACTTAAGAACCACTTGTATTTCCTATGTGTATGAATCCCTCAACCATGGGTTTATGCACGTAACAACAGATCTCTGTGGCTTAAAGACGCTGAAATACGTCTCTACCCTGAAAAAAAAATTTCCACAATTTCTGCCAAGGAAATTTCTTTGATACCACTTGCAAGATACTAGATATAATAAATATGCAAAACATAAATAAAATGCTAGAAGTGGTAGAGTAACAATAATATATCCAGCATAACACACAAATGATATAAGAACAACAACAGAAATAACACTTTGATTCAGAAATCAATTTTCACAGGCCTCTTCGAGGGGGCTACCTCCAATCGAGCAGTGCTCTGTTACAATAATATCTAAGCTAGGGTTTTCATACCCTCGACCCATATTTATACTAATTATGTCTATCAAGAGAAGCATCTAGAGGAAGATCCTTCTAGAAGCAGAAGCTTCTATTAGGTCTTCTTACATCTGCTTTATTCTATTTTATTGAAAGGCCTTATTAATATTGACCTTTATTACATCCAAATATATCGATCTACCTATGTGCGGTTTAGGACCCTAACACTAAGACCTAGTACTCTCTCAACACAAAGGATTGTCCCAAATCGAAATTTCATGTGCCTCCACATACGACACTCCGTCAACTGCCTCTTCATGCAGTCTAGAAATGTGGTACTCCATTCAAAGATTTGTGCATTTAAGCACTGAATCACATAGTTTATGTGCGCCTGGGAGGCTTGATGTAGAGTTGCAGATCCAGTGATCTGCCCAATAAGAAAAACTATCACTTTCAATGATAAGTTAGAGATATTTCTTATTAGAACCTGCGTTCCCATCTTGTTAGTGCCAGCTTCACAGTTAAGTCCAATCAACTTCACTATGTGAAGAGGCCCAAAAGGAAAAGTGCGAAAATTGACTGGTTCCCCTCTCCTTGAGAGGCCAATCAAAAAGTATATGTCCTCGGTCTATGATGTCCCAAAAAAAATAATTTTTTTTTGAAATTTAAATCTGTTGAAAATTCATTCTGTTTTTAGTAAATTCGAATTTGGAATTTTTTTCCATTTATGGCAATTCTGAATTTCGAATTTGATGATTGTAATTAATTATTATGACTATTGGCCAGAGACCTAATTTGACCCAACTAACTATTTGACTATGACACTTGTATGAAAGCATAATATTTTATATTGATTACAGGAGGACAAATTGAACAACCATGTTAAATTTAGTTCACCATGACTCCATGAGTGGGGAACACATTGGAATTAACTCTGGGATGATTGTTACAAGTGGAAAATCAATGATTTGGCCATTGGAAGCCCTTGAAAATCAGGGATTTAGAAATCTAGGAAAATTCCCAAGGGAGGGAAAAATGTCCTAGGAAAAATTAATAAATAGCATATGTGAGGAGGCAAGACATTGCCAAGTATGCAGGGATAGAAGACTATTGTTTTTCTTTCTTGCTGTTATGAGCACTACTGTGTGAGTGTGAGGTAAGGGGGATTCTGCTAGAATTAAAGGATATTGTTGGAGAGGATATTTCAGTTCACCCTCATGGATTCATGGTTAGGATAGGGGGTGAATCGAACAAGTAGATTTGGTTGCCCCATTCTACAGTTGGGAAGACCGTGGCTGTTCGCTTTGGCTTCCCGCAAATTGATTCAGATATGTAACTCTACCTTATCCTAGTTAAATGTCGTTTGATGCAATCTGTTTACTTCTATGTATGGATTTCTGGTTGAATGTTGTGGTGGAAAGATCTAGCATTTTGCTTCCTATTCATTAGCTAGAAATGGACTTATTCACTTAGATGTGATGCTGAGTAATTACTAAGGACATGGAATGTATCAAACAATAAGATGAATTCTATAGAAGTTACTAATCTTATGATAGAATGGACTACAAACTACATCTATCTTCTTAGTAAATTTTGTTAAGTAAAATGAAAACTAAAATTGTTTGCATAAATACTTGAAGCCACGTGCACCAATATCTGTTGTGGATATCATTTCCTCTAGATGCTTATAGTATTCAATGAGCCTCCTCTAATGAGAATACCAGTCCAGATTCAAAGTAAATACACCCTTTATCACAGAGGTATTAATAGATATGTGTATCGGCCTGTATATATATATATATATATATATATATATATATATATATATATTATGAACGTATATG
>ML776876.1:1115867-1137625 GCA_009831015.1 Picea engelmannii | reverse complement strand
ACTACTAAGGTATCCAGAAACTAGACAGATATACATATAAACATTTACATAGGAAAATAATTCAGAAACTTACCAAACCCCATTACAAAAAATTAAGTATATGTACATCAGTATGGTGGTGATGGTATTTTAGTAATGACTCTGCAGTTTAAAGGCACACCTACAGTATAACCTCTGTCGTAGGTACAATACTACAGGGTATCTAGTATAAAGGAGTAAGAAAATCACATGAAAGGAAATAAACATGAATTCTAGAAGTCCTGATCTTTTATAATCTCAAACAGACAAACATTTTTCTTGTCGATTTATATATGAAAAACCTCAAAATTTGGACGGAATCCAACAAACATAAGCTTTACACGAAACCATTGCATACAACTGGTTCGTAAGTCAAATTTAGAAATGGTGGAATAAGACTCAGGTTCAACTCCTACCAAAAACTAGTGTTATATCATAATGAAAGCATATGATGTATAAATGAAATCTGGAAGTCATCAATCGATCTCAGTGGAAAACAAAACCCTTAGGCGCATTTGTTATTATGCTAGTTTTAGGCATACTATTGTGCATAGCTGAATCATTTTGTGAAGGGACTGTGTAAGCAACAGTGAGATTCAATTCTAGAAAAATAACTAGAGAATTCAAATCTGTAATAACAAATCATTTTTTTGGAAATACCGAGGAAAATATTAAACACGAAAAGTGACAGATTGAAATCCATTTACACAACGAAATAATACTCAAAGCATAATGATCATATTATTTAAATAGAACAACTGTCTGAATATCACAAGTCCAACTAGGTGCATGCTTGGCATAATTTTTCTTCGTACCAAAATGTTTATACAAAACAGGGCGTACCCTGTATCAACTAATTACAAAACTTGGAGCTAAAAATATTCAAACATTAGGGATGGGACATAGCCTTGACCATCGGTGCATATAAAATTGAAATAGATGGAAGGGCACTGTGTTGGAACCCGAATACCTCTTGAAGGAGTGAAGAGGGTGTCCCCATGCTTCAGCGTGACTGCACCTACACAAAATAATGTGAATCATTATAATATATCCAACGGAAATAAGAGGATTAAATTACATAACAGAACAAAATTAGAAAGTGGTCCAGTGAATACTTCATTGTAATGGAGTGTTCTTGCCTTCTGCCATCACGCTATCCAGTACGCCTCCTAGATCGAAAGGGGAGGAGGAGCTTGTGTCTCCCTAATGGGTACCCTCGCACATCAAGGGGGCCATCATTAGCAATGAATACCAGTTTTAATAATAAAAAAAACACTGCAGGAAATGAATTTGCGTATAACAACCATATGAATTTGCAGGAATGTGACATTTCAAATATGAACAGGAAGGATTAAAATGCCTCCGTCCATGAGAACGCCGCTCCTAATCAATATAATGACACTAGTGAATTAAACACAAAAGTTCTCTCAAGTTCAATAGTATGCCGAAAGGTTTGTTACGCACCCAAGTAAGGGAAAACTCGGACATGACACTCTGTCATATAAGACAAATCAATTGGGAAACCGGGCCCAATAACAAAAGTTCAAAAAAAAAATAGCATATCCCAAATGCACATTTCTAACAGACATTGTAGTAAGTTCCTCCACGAAAGGAGAATAGCTTGGCCTCGACATGAAAGCTAGTACAAAGAAAGGGGACAACTTGTGAAGAACCTAGACATTGCTAGGGTACCACCTACCCCTTTCACAATAACCTCGAAGAACAATGAGAATGGTACTGAGGAACTGACCGGGAACAGGAACATGCAGAGACCTACCTAATAAGACAAAAAGATCTGAATGCGTAAACAAAAGAACAGTCAAGGGTAACCTTACCTCACACAGAGCTGCCGTTGATAAGTTCCTTCCCAGATATCCAACAATCTAGCACAGGATCCAAATGATAAACTCATGACCACAATGCTACAACCAAATGAAAAATGGTATGAGAGGTTTCTTCCTCCTTCACAAAACTAGAACTAGAATAAAAACAAAAAATGGTCTGAGATGGTTCTTCCTCCTTCACCAAACCAAAACCAAAATGAAAGTGAAAGTGTAGGAGTAACCCTTCACATGGAGTAAAGGGGATCGGGTCTTCGTACTTGGACCATGTGAATTTACGGTAAGTGTCGACATCTCATTGGAGCACACCAGTCGAACTCTGAATCGAATAAACGTGTCCCAGGCGCTTTAAATGTTGCAAACAGGCCTTTAAGGCACGAGGGTTCCAACCTGTATCGGTTGCTCAGAATATTAATGGTGAGGTAACCAGATGACCTACTTAGGGTTACTTTTATCGCCTTACTATACCGATATACGTTGAAACCAACTACTATTGCATTAGCCATCCGAAACAGACAACCTAATGTCGTTACTTATTGTGTAGTTATGTTAGCACGATCATAACAATAACCTTCATAAGTTAGCCTCTACGCATATTATATTCAATGGTGCAAGTTTAGTGCCCATTTTATACCCAAATAGCTTTTGTTTCTAAATAATGTTAACCTCTCCTTGTAGATCTTATAATGATATATATCAGAATGAGCATCATAAGGCCTTACATCTATAACCCTCACATTCATATGATAGTGACTCTAAGTAGTTACATCTCCATATCATAAAGTGGGTTTTGGCAACGAAAACGGTAGATAATAACCAGTTGAAATGAAGTAGGATATCCCTAGCTATGTACCTATGTTCGTATACAACTCAATACCGAAATAGGAAGCGACGACTGATGCAGGAGCATCGCCAACTCATCAAGGAGCATCGCCCAAGACAAGCAAGCCAACATAGAAGACAACGAACAACTGGACGAGTCCAGCCGAAACTTTTTGAAATTTCATTTAAGATGATGCACCAATGTATAAATGCACCATTTATGGAAAGCGCTTTTGTATGATGTATCTGATCTCGAGCCATACGCTCTTGTCTGAAATAGATAGGAGGCATTTAATAGATTTAATGCAGGTAGATAGATGTTTAAGTCTAGATTAGATAGTTTTAGATGGAGAGAGGGAAAATGGATATAGACACCCTCACTTGTACATTGTAACATTATCAAGCACTCATTCAGGAGAAGAGCAAGTAAAGAACTGTGTAGAGAACATCCATGTACAAGTATTGAATTAATAGAAGAAATTTTTGATTCAAGCCCATGGTTGTGTGTCTATTCTCTATGTGTTGATGTTATGCTTATGAATGTTTGTTTCCTGGTCATGCATTTGATTTGTGTATGTTGTGCATAGGATTTCAGGTTTTAATTGAAGTCTGAAAGGGAAGAGAATAAGTTTCAATTGTTTCTCTATCTGAGCCAGGAGATTTCTGCAAAGGGTGCAGTTGAGTTCATCCGCAAGGAGTGCGTTGATGAAGGCTCGATAGTTTAACACTTATTCTCATTTACCTAGAATTTGATTTGGGTTGTTGTAGCCGTGCAGGGCGTGTGCAGGCTAGACGAAGTCTCAGAGTTGCGATTCTGAGCAAAGGGACATTGAAGATTTCTGCTGCAGGAGTGCGCAGAGTTGAACTACTTCGACCCTTCAAGGTAGTTGAAGAATCGCTGCAAGGAGCACGAGCAACGGAGTCATTGCCAAGACTCTAAGTCGAAGTAAATCTAAGAAGGGATAGGTCGTTAAAGTCGTTGGATAACAACGAAGCTAGTCGTGAGGCAGACCAAAGGGAAGCATCGCAGGTTAGCAAGAGGGCAGGTGAACAAGTCCCAAGAGGAAGGCACTTTGTTAATTTCGTGGATTGACTGAAGAACGAACGGACGAACGAAATCCTTGTGGATATTTTGCGAAGTTCTGTAGACTGTTGGATCATACGGAGACGTAAGGAGGTTATCAGCGCAAACGTGAGGAGGTTCGAAGTTCAGAGGGGAAATAGAGCCGTTGATTCCGAGCCAGAAGAACTGTCAGATTTCACGCGATATCGCATATCGACATATCGCGAGTTGAAGAACCAAGCTGTTGGAGCGAGAGTGGCGATATCACGATCCATGATATCCCGATAGGATCAGAACCGTCGATCATGTGGGACGTGTGTCAAGAAATCCCAAGGTCAGGGTTCGGAGAATCGAGATTCTCGACGACAGAGAATGCTTGCATGTTGGATCTGCGATTCACGATATTCCGACAGTAACATGGAAGTGTGGGACCATGGGAGCTAGTGGAGTACAGGTGGCATCGCATTGGGTTTTGGGGATTCGTGAAGTAAGAAACATGCGAACCTAGGAATCGTGAATTTGCGAAGTCTGATTTCTCGATTTCGAAGGGAGGTCACTTGAGGGAGTACTGTGGGTAAGGAAATTCCCCGACAGGGAATAAGAGGGACCTTTGAAGTTCTTCGGGCCGAGTTCAAAGGAATATCCTGTGAGAGCGATCGCGCTCCGAGGAGTGCGGTCTGCATCAAAGTGGTATCAGAGCGGGGAATATCTTATTTTCTGTGACAGCGAGGAAGAAGAATTCACCATGCCGCCGAGAAGGGAGAGACAATCACCTGACCCAGAAGATAGGGAGGTGAGGAGAAGAGGTAGGCCAACAGGAAATCTGGAGCTGGAAAGGAAAATGAGAGATCTTCGAGCGAGATTGGAAGATATGGAGGCAGCGCAGAGACGCACAACAAATGCTAGATATCTAAGCGACTCTGAGGGAGAAGCTAAAGCTGAACAACAAGGAGAAGTTGCAGTTGAAGATGCAGCAAATGAGAGGTTAATCAAGGCTATCGCTCGGATGAGATCAAAGACAAAAATGGACATTCCAGTCTATGAAGGAAGTCTGGATGTAGAAGAGCTTCTAGATTGGATTAGAGCTCTTGACACCTACTTCGATTATGAGGATATCGAAGAGGATAAAAAGGTCAGGCATGTTGTCACGAAATTGAAAGGACATGCAGCATTATGGTGGGACGAGCTTCAAGAAGATAGGCGTTCCAAAGGTAAACAAAAGATCAAAAGCTGGGATCGAATGATCACGAAGATGAAAGCGAAGTTCATCCCAAGGGATTATCAAATCAATCTGTTCAGGAGGATGCAGAACCTGAGATAGAAACTGATGACAGTGAAAGAATACACCGAGGAATTCTATCAATTGAACATCAGAGTAGGTCATCGGAAGAGCGATGATGAGAAGTTTTCCAGGTATATGAATGTCCTGAGGTATGAAATTCAGGATGCATTAAGTATGGCAACCATCTAAACATTTGAGGATGCTTATCAGATGGCTCTGAAAGCTGAAGAAAAGTTGAGCCAAAAGCAAGGACAGTGAGGGTGAGGCAAGAGTCAGCCCAGAGGCAAGACAGTGGCCCAGGAGAAATATCAGAAGCCCAAGGAGGAATGGAAGAAACCTCAGGGTAAGGTTGAGAGAGGTGGAACCTCACAGCGAGGACCACATGTTGAACAGAGGGTGCAACATACCGAGTAGGGTGGTGGTTATGCTGACGCAAACACTTTTCCTCGTACCAGAGGTAGAGGAAGAGGCCGAGGTGGAGTTATCACATGTGGAAAAAATGGACACAAGTCATTCGAGTGTCCAGAGAAAAAGAAGGACCTTGGAGAAGCTCACATCGCTGAAGCACAGAGGCGTGATGCTGAGGATGAAGACACCGAAGGTGAAAGATCGCTTGGAATGCATAAAGTCCTTTTGACGCCTGAGAAGGAGGTGGAAACCTCAGCTCAAAGGACCAGACTGTTCAGGACATCTTGCAAAACCAAGGACTGGAAGTGCAAGGTTATTGTGGACAGTGGAAGCACGAACAATCTCATTTCAACCGAGATGGTAGAAAAGTTGGAGCTGGAGACAACTGATCACCCGAGTCCATACAAGGTTTCATGGCTACAGAAAGGACACCAGGTAAGTGTTACAAAACAATGCTTGGTTGAATTCAAAATAGGTGGGTATAATGATAAAATCTTGTGTGATGTTATTGCCATGGATGTATGTCATTTATTGCTGGGTAGACCATGGCAATATGACAGAAATGTGGTTCATGATGGGAGAATGAACACATATACCTTGGAGAAAAATGGGAGAACCCATATGTTGCTTCCGATAAAGGATAAGGAGGTAAAGCCAGAAGTAAAAAGAACCATACTTCTCATGAGTGGGAAGGAGCTTCTCACAGAGATGGAGAAGAAAGAAGATCCACAATTCTTAGTTGTCAGGAAACCGAGGATTGTTCTGACTAGCACCAGAGTGGATGATTTATCGGATGAGATTCAGGAACTGCTGGAGGAGTTCGTTGACATCATTGTGGACGAATTACCTCATTCGTTTCCACCGATGAGGAGTGTGAGTCATCACATAGACCTCATACCAGGAGCCAATTTACCGAACAAGGCTGCGTACAGACTGACACCACAAGAAAATGAGGAAGTTAAAAAGCAGGTCCAGGAGTTGTTGGATAAAGGATTGGTCAGAGAAAGTCTGAGTCCGTGTGTCGTTCCAACCATGCTTAGTCCGAAGAAAGATGGAGGCTGGAGAATGTGCACAGACTCAAGAGAGATCAACAAAATTACCATCAGGTACAAATTTCCACTACCGAGAATGGATGATCTGATGGATTGCCTGAGCGGGGCAAATTATTTTTCAAAGATTGATCTGAAAAGTGGATATCATCAGATTTGCATGAGGGAAGGCGATGAATGGAAGACAACATTCAAGACAAATGAAGGTTTGTACGAATGGCTGGTCATGCCGTTGGGTTTGACAAATGCACCTAGCACATTCATGAGGCTGATGAACGAAATTCTGAGGGAGTTCATCGAGAAATTTGTAGTTGTATATTTGGATGATATACTGATTTTCAGCAAGACGAAGGCTGAACATTTGAGACATTTGGCCATTATGATGAGAAAACTACACCAAGAGAAGCTGTTGATTAATATGAAGAAGTCCTCGTTTATGAAGACAAAGCTCATTTACTTAGGGTTTGTCATTTCGGCGAATGAATTAAAAATGGATCCAATTAAGGTGGAAGTGATTAAAAATTGGGCATCACCCAAAAATGTTTTTGAGGTGAGGAGTTTCCATGGTTTGGCTAGTTTCTATCGAAAGTTCATTAGAAATTTCAGTGGAATTAGCGCAGTGATGATGGACACACTGAAGAAGTGGCATAAGTATTTTCATTGGACAACAGAAGCTAAGAAAAGCTTCAATCTGTTGAAGCGGAAGATCACAGAGCAACCGGTGTTGGTGTTGCCAGACTTCAAGAAGACATTTCAGGTGAAATGTGATGCAAGTGGCTTTGCCATAGGAGTGGTCTTGAGTCAGGAAGACAGGCCTGTTGCATATTTCAGTGAGAAGCTGGATGAAGAAAAGTTGAAATACTCCACATATGATAAAGAATTTTATGCCATTATACATGCATTGAAGAAGTGGAGGAATTACTTGATCCCGAAGAAATTTGTTTTATATAGCGATAATCATGCATTGCAGTTTATGAGTCAACAAGAGAAGTTGAATCAGAAACATGCAAAATGGGTAGAGTATATGCAGAATTTTACATTTGTAATTAAACACATTTCCGGAACTGCTAACAAAGTGGCTGATGCTTTGAGTAGGAAATGTTTGTTGCTGCAGGAATTCCGAGTCAAAACATTGGGTTTTGAAAATCTTAGGGACATGTATGCAGAAGATGCAGATTTCGGAGAAGCGTATGAAGCAGCTGAGAATCCAGTTCTCAGAGATCAGAGTTCTTGGATAGACTATATGATCCAGGAGGTGTTGCTATTAAGAGGAAATCAACTGTGCATTCCGAATTGCTCCATGAGGGAGAACTTGATGAAAGAAAAGAACAGTAGAGGCTTGGTAGGACATTTTGGCCAAGACAAGACCTTTGTGAAGCTGAACGAATCATATTTTTGGCTAGGCATGCGAGCAAATGTCAAGAGGTTTGTTGACAGGTGTCGAATTTGTCAACATTCAAAGGGCAGAAGGAAGAATGCAGGTTTTTATCAGCCATTGCCCATACCCGAGAGGCCATGGGAGGCGATAAGCATGGATTTTGTATTAGGACTGCCGAGGACGCAGAGAGGGGTTGATTCCATCTTTGTGGTGGTGGACAGGTTTTCAAAGATGGCACATTTCATTCCATGCCAGAAGACCAGTGATGTGACGCACATCGCAAATTTGTTTTTCAAAGAGATTGTTAGACTCCATGGATTGCCAAGAAGTATAGTATCGTACAGGGATACCAAATTCATAGGGCAGTTTTGGAGGACGCTATGGAAGAAGCTAGGAACTAACTTGGCATTTAGTTTGGCTTATCATGCACAGACAGATGGACAAACGGAAGTGGTCAACATGAGTTTGGGAGACTTGTTGAGAAGCCTAGTGATAGAGCACCACAACAGTTGGGACAATGTGTTGCCACATGCAGAGTTTTCTTACAATGATTCAGTGAACAGGAGCACAAGTAAAAGTCCATTTGAGATTGTATATGGTAGACAACTGAGAGGAGTCTCTGAACTCAGGGATTCAGAACAGACTGCTATTAGCAGTGAAAGTACTGAAGAGTTCGCTGAAGCAATGAAGGAACTTCACAGCAAGGTGAAGCAGCGACTGATTGATTCAAATCAGGAATACAAGCACAAAGCAGATCAGCATCGGAGACAACTTCAATTCGAAGTTGGTGATCTAGTTCTGGCACATCTAAGGAAGGAAAGGTTTCCAAGGGGAACGTACAATAAACTGAAAATGAAGAAAATCGGGCCATGCAAGGTCCTGAAGAAATTTGGAGAGAACGGTTATGAGATTGAGTTGCCGGATGGCATCGGGATATCTCCGATATTTAATGTTTCATATTTATACCCATACAGGGCTGGAGAAGCAGAGGCTGGAATTGAGGAACTAGTGATCTAGTGGATGAAACAATTACCAGTAGTAGAGAAACCACAGATGGAGTGCATACTCGACAAAAGAGTGGGTAAGAGGACCAGGCGAAAGGAATACTTTGAGTACTTGGTCAAATGGAAGAACCATCTAGTGGAAGATGCCAGCTGGGAGACAGAAGAAGTTATCCAAAAGCATGGATAGACCGTGCAGGACCTCATGGACAGGAGCCCATGAAAGTTTTCAAGCCGAGGAGTATGATGCAGGAGCATTGCCAACTCATCAAGGAACATCGCCCAAGACAAGCGAGCCAGCATAGAAGACAACGAACAACTGAATGAGTCCAGCCAAAACTTTTTGAAATTTCATTTAAGATGATGTGCCAATGTATAAATGCACCATTTATGGAAAGCACTTTTGTATGATGTATCAGATATCGAGCCATACGCTCTTGTCTGAAATAGATAGGAGGCATTTAATAGATTTAATGCAGGTAGATAGATGTTTAAGTCTAGATTAGACAGTTTTAGATGGAGAGAGGGAAAACAGATATAGACACCCTCACTTGTACATTGTAACATTATCAAGCACTCATTCAGAAGAAGAGCAAGCAGAGAACATTGTAGAGAACATCCATGTACAAGTATTGAATTAATAGAAGAATGTTTTGATTCAAGCCCATGGTTATGTGTCTATTCTTTGTGTGTTGATGTTATGCTTATGAATGTTTGTTTCCTGGTCATGCATTTGCTTTGTGTATGCTATGCATAGGATTTCAGGTTTTAACTGAAGTCTGAAAGGGAAGAGAATAAGTTTCAATTGTTTGTCTATCTGAGCCAGGAGATTCCTGCAAAGGGTGTAGTTGAGTTCATCCGCAAGGAGTGCGTCGATGAAGGCTCGATAGTTTAACACTTATTCTCATTTACCCAGAATTTGATTTGGGTTGTTGTAGCCGTGCAGGGCGTGCGCAGGCTAGACAAAGTCTCAGAGTTGCGATTCTGAGAAAAGGGACATTGAAGATTTCTGCTGCAGGAGTGCGCAGAGTTGAACTACTTCGACCCTTCAAGGTGGTCGAAGAATCGCTGCAAGGAGCGTGAGCAAGGGAGTCATTGCCAGGACTCTAAGTCGAAGTAAATCTCAGAAGGGATAGGTCGTTAAAGTCATTGGAGAACAACGGAGCTAGTCGTGAGGTAGACCAAAGGGAAGCATCGCAGGTTAGCAAGAGAGCAGGTGAACGAGTCCTAAGAGGAAGGCACTTTATTAATTTCATGGATTCACTGAAGAATGAACAGACGGATGAAATCCTTGTGGAGATTTCACGAAGTTCCGTAGACCGTTGGATCATACGGAGACGCAAGGAGGTTATCGATGCAAACATGAGGAGGTTCGAAGTCCATAGGGGAAATAGAGCCATCGATTCCGAGCCAGAAGAACCGTCAGATTTCACGCGATATCGCATATCGGCATATCGCAAGTTGAAGAACCAAGTTGTTGGAGCGGGAGTGGCGATATCGCGATCTGCGATATCCTGATAGGATCAGAACCATCGATCATGTGGGACGCGTGTCAAGAAATCCCAAGGTCGGGGTTCAGAGAATCAGGATTCTCGACGACAGAGAATGCTTGCATGTTGGATCCGTGATTCGTGATATTCCGATAGTAACGTGGCAGTGTGGGACCACGGGAGCTAGTGGAGTACAGGTGGCATTGCATCGGGTTTCGGGGATTCGTGAAGTAAGAAACACGCGAACCCAGGAATCGCGAATTTGCGAAGTCCGATTTCCCGATTTCGAAGGGAGGTCACTTGAGGGAGTACTGTGGGTAAGAAAATTTCCTGACAGGGAATAATATGGACCTTTGAAGTTCTTCCAGCCGAGTTCAAAGGAAGATCCTGTGAGAGTGATCGCGCTCCGAGGAGTGCGGTCTGCATCAACGAATTTATGTTAAAATAGGATAGAGAAGTAAAATGAAATAAGACTGTTGAACATTATGATTGACGAATGACTGAAAAAATTTAAAGGAATAGAAAGAGAAAGGAAATAGGATTTTTGTACATTATGGTTGACGAATGACTAAAAGGCTTTAAAGACACAGAAGCAACTCAAAGTTCCCATTTTTTTTTTTTCGGTAAATTTGTAGGTACATTACATATGGTATCAGAGCAAAAAGGTTACAAAACTGGACCTGAACAGGGCCACAATAGCTTCTTAGTATATATATTATGATTTATGTAAAACTAATAAAAACTTATTATGGTTACAAACAGAAAGCTATTTCTGTTTTGCGTTAATTATGGCAGCTCAGGATGATGCAGAAATCAGGATGGGAGAAAACCCACAGCAAGGACCCCCTGGAGATCCAAGATAGAACAATGACAGAAGCTCACCCACAAAAGTGTTAGAAACAATGAGGAACCTTATTGTTGAATTACAGATATTCAAAGCAGAAAATGAAAAATTGAAAAAAGCACAACAGGAACAACAGGAGATAAATGAAGTCCTTATGCGTAGTATAGTGACCAAGAAAATCCCAAAGGATGATAACCACGAGGAAGAAGTCAGCAAAAGTGCCTCCAAGAACTCAGGGCCAGAAACGGAAAAAGGAGATAGTTCGTCGGAAGGAACACCTTTAGCTGAAGAAAAAACTAAATCAGACAGAAAAAGAAAGCAAGTAGACCACCACGAAGGAGAATTTAAAAAGATTAAACCAACTACCTTTGATGGAGAATCCAAGATGGGAGAAGAAGCTGAGGCATGGCTATTGGAAATCAATAAATACTTCCAGATCTACAACTATTCTAGCAACATGAAGGTCATAATGGCCATTTACAATCTAAAAGGGAAGGCCAACATTTGGTGGCAGGCCCTGAAATTGGCCAAGGGCCTAAAAGAGAAACAATTGGAATGGTCTGACTTTAAAAAGTATTTCAAGAAACAATACCTTTCGGAAAGTTACTATGAAAGGAAGACAAAGGAGTTCTATGAGTTACGACTTGGACATATGGCAATGGAGGACCTTATAAATAAATTTTTGGAACTGCTAAGGTTCGTACCGTATATCTGTGAGGATAAAGTAAAAATTCAGCGATTTCTAAGCTCTCTACCACAGTCCTACAAGGACAGAATTGAGTTTGACAACCCCAAATCCTTGAGCGAAGTATTCAGGAAGGCACAATACAATTAGTATAAACAGAGGGTAGAGTTTCCCAATACATGGAAGGATAAGAAACAAGAGCGAATGAACTAGTGGAAGAAGGGGTACCATCCAACTCCTTATCGAAATACATCAAAAAGTTTTTCGAGAAAGGATTTTCACTCCAACCATCCGAATACGCAAGGCAGTGGTAAACTAATAAACCTGGGAATGAAGAAGTTTGGAGACAACCCTCGCGAGCCATTAAAGTGTTGGGAATGTGCAGAGCCTCATTTAAGGAGGAACTGTCCACGTTTAAGATCAACAAACAGAACTGTTGTTCATAATTTGCAAGAAGCCCCAACAGTGGGAGACGTGGGTAGAAGCCTACATCGTATAAATGCAACAATAGATGGTCGACAAGATGACCACCAGTCCTCAGTGGTAGAAATCAAAGGTAAAATCAATCATACTCAAATTTTTGTTTTAATTGACCCTTGAGCTACGTTAAGTTATATTACACCTAATGTGGTAGAGTCAAACAAACTTAAGAAACTGAAGCACGCAAAATCATGGCTTGTACAGTTAGCAACTGGTACTAAAAGAAAAGTAGTTGAGTTTGTTCCGGATTTTGAGTTCAACCTAGATGGTCAAAATATAAAGACCCATCTAAACATCCTACCACTAGGATCTTACGATATGATTATCAAGATGGATTGGTTGGAACAACACAAAGAAGTACTAGATTTCTATACAAAGGTACTTAGCGATAAGGACGATTTTGGCACTATTAGAACAGCCAAAGGTATACCAAAACCAGTATCAGTCAGACAAGTTTCATTAATGCAACTCAATAAATGTATGAGAAGGGATGTCAAGTTTATGCCATCCAAGTAACGAATTTGCTAGAAAAAAATGATAAGCCAAAACTAGAAGACTTTGTTGTCCTACGTGACTTCAGAGACATGTTTGTGGATGAGATACTAGAATTACCTCCTAGAAGGGAAATGGACTTCTCCATAGACCTACTACCAGGTTTAGCCCCTATATCAAAGGTACCTTACCGAATGAGTCTACCAGAACTGACAAAATTTAAAATACAGTTACAAGAATTATTGGACAAAGAGTATATCAAACTCAGTGTCTCACCATGGGGGGCACCAGTCCTCTTTGTGAAAAAGAAAGACATTACTCTAAGACTATGTATTGATTATAGAAAACTGAACAAAATTATGATTAAGAACAAATAGCCCTTACCAAGGATAAATGATCTATTCGATCAAGTAGGTGGGGCCAAGATCTTTTCAAAGTTGGATCTATGATCTGATTATCATCAAGTTAGGGTAAAGGACGAGGACATAAGAAAAACATCTTTTCGGACAAGGTATGGACACTATGAATTCATAGGCATACCTTTCGGACTCACTAACATGCCAACCATGTTTATGTGTCTGATGAACATTATTTTTAGTCAGTACTTGGACAAGTTCATGGTAGTATTTATCGACGATATTCTAGTCTACTAAAAAACGGAAGAAGAACATGATGAACACTTAAGGATAGTTCTGCAGACATTGAGGAAACAGAAACTGTACGCCAAATTTGACAAGTGTGACTTCTATCACAAAGAAATACAATATTTAGGACATGTGATTTCAGCAGAAGAGTCCATGGGATATTCAAGATAAGTATCAACAGGGCCGAAAGTGATATAGAACAAAGGATAAGCACAACAGGTATTAACGACAGAAATTACACTAAGTTAATGGTAAAATTACAGAACGGTACCGCAAACCCAGATAAAATGGATCTAAGTATCGAGAAGAAGGGATTACTATGATTTAAAAACAGGCTTGATTCTGGCCATCCAAGTTACTAGAAAACGATAACAACACTTAGAAAACTATTTTATTGGCCTAATATGAAAGGTGAAACGACAAAATACTTGGCTAGGTGCCAATATTGTCAGCAGGTTAAGGCCGAACGCCAGCATCAAGCCGACCTATTAAAACCATTACCAGTACCAGAATGGAAGTGGGAGACCATATCGCTAGATTTTATAACAGGTTTGCTTAAAACTTAGAAACAAAACGATTCTATTATGATTGTAATCGATAAAATCAGTAAGTCTGGACACTTTATTCCTATAAAGTCTACTTTTAAAGCTATAAACATTGTTGAAATATTCATGAAAGAAATTTTTAGACTGCATGGTATTCGTAAAATGACGATTTCAGATAGAGACGTCAAATTCACATCCGCGTTTTGGAAGGAATTGTTTGCAGGGCTAAATACTAACTTGAATTTCAGTACGAGTTATCACCCACAAATGGATGGACAAACTGAAAGGACAAACCAAATCATGGAGGATCTGCTCCACATGTACGTAAGAACAAAACCGAACAAGTGGGAAGACTATCTACACTTAGTAGAATTTTCATATAACAATGGATACCGGACTTCGGCTAAGTTGAGCACTTTTGAAATACTATACGACAAAAAATGTATGACTCCTATTAGCTAGGATAACCTGGCTGACCGACTCATGGTGGGACCAGAGATGCTCCAAGAAATGGAAAACACGGTAAGGAAGGTACAACAGAATTTCAAAGAAGCATAGGATAGACAGAAAAGCTATGCAAATCAGAAAAGAAGACACTTGGAATTCCAAGTGGGAGACCATGTTTATTTAAAGGTCAAAGCCCAAAGAAGCTCGTTGAAGTTAGGAAATAGTGCCAATCTAGCACCCAGGTTTTGTGGACCCTTCGAGATACTAGCTTGAATTGGACCTATAACATACCAGCTCGCACTCCCGGCTAATCTGAAAATTCATAATGTTTTTCATATTTCCTTGTTGAAAAAGTATATTCATGACCCTACTCATATGATTGATTGGAACTTGGTGCAGGTGGAACCCGAAGGCCAGTTCTAGCTGGAACCCCTGCACATTCTGGACCGGAGAGAAATAGCACTTCAGAATAGAGCTGTCGGTCAGGTAAAGGTGCAATGCAAGCACTTTAATCCCGAGGAGGCCACTTGGGAGTTGGAGAGAGATTTGCGAAAATCTCATCCAATCTTGTTCTAGGAAAGGAACGGAAACTGAGGACAGTGTTTTACTGAAGGGGGAAAGGATGTGATGTCCCCAAAAATATAAAATATTTTTTGAAGTTTAAATCTGCTGAAAATTCATTCTGTTTTTTAGTAAATTCAAATTTGGATTTTTTTTTCCATTTATGGCAATTCCGAATTTCGAATTTGATGATTGTAATTAATTATTATGACTGTTGGGTAGAGACCTAATTTGACCCAACTAACTATTTGACTATGACACTTGTATGAAAACAAAATATTTTATATTGATTGCAGGAGGACAAATGGAACAACCATGTTAAATTTAGCTGACCATGACTCCATGAGTGGGGAACACATTGGAATTAACTCTGGGCTGATTGCTACAAGTGGAAAATCAGTGATTTGGCCATTGGCAGCCCCCAAAAATTAGGGATTTAGAAAGCTGCACAAATTCCCAAGGGAGGGAAAAAAGTCCTAGGCAAAATTAATAAATAGCATATCTGAGGAGGCAGGACGCTGCCAAGTATGCGGGGAGAGAAGACTATTGTTTTTTTTTCTTGTTGTTATGAGAACTACTGTATGAGTGTGAGGCAAGGGGGATTCTGCTGGAATTAAAGGATATTGTTGGAGAGGAGATTTCAATTCGCCCTCATGGATTCATGGTCAAGCTAGGGGGTGAATTGGGCAAGTAGATTTGGCTGCCCCGTTCTACGGTTGGGAGGAATGTGGTTGTTCCCTTTGGCTTCCCGCAATTTGATTCAGATTTGTAACTCTATCTTATCCTAGTTAAATGTCATGTGTTGCAATCTGTTTACTTCTATGTATGGATTTCTAGTTGAACGCTGTGGTGGAAAGATCTATCATTTTACTTCCTAGTCATTAGCTAGAAATGGACTTATTCACTTATATGTGATGCTGAGTAATTACTAAGGACATGGAATGTATCAAGCAATAAGACGAATTCTATAGAAGTTACTAATATCATGATAGAATGGACTACAAACTACATCTATCTTCTTAGTAAATTTTGTTAAGTAAAATGAAAATTAAAATTGTTTGCATAAATACTTGAAGCCACGTGCACCAATATCTGTGGTGGATTTCATTTCCTATAGATGCTTATAGTATTCAATGAGCCTCCTCTAATGAGAATACCAATCAATATTCAAAGTAAATACACCCTTTATCACATAGGTATTAATCGATACGTATATCGACCTGTATAAATATATTATGAACATATATGTATATATATAATGAGTGTTTTGTATGATATAATGATGACGAAGTAAACTGACTACTAAGGTATCCAGAAACTAGACAGATATACATATAAACATTTACATAGGAAAATAATTCAGAAACTTACCAAACCCCATTACAAAAAATTAAGTATATGTACATCAGTATGGTGGTGATGGTATTTTAGTAATGACTCTATGGTTTAAAGGTGCACCTACAGTATAACCTCTGTCATAGGTACAATACTATAGGGTATCTAGTATAAAGGAGTAAGAAAATCACATGAAAGGAAATAAACATGAATTTTGGAAGTCCCGATCTTTTATAATCTCAAACGGACAAACATTTTTCATGTCGATTTATATATGAAAAACCCCAAAATCTAGACTAAATCCCACAGACATAAGCTTTACACGAAACCATTGCATACAACTAGTTCATAAGTCAAATTTAAAAATGGTGGAATAAGACTTAGGTTCAACTCCTACCAAAAACTAGTGTTATATCAGAATGCAAACATGCGATGCATAAACGAAATCTGTAAGTCTTCACCCGATCCCGGTGGAAAAGAAAACCCTTAGGCGCATTTGTTATTATGCTAGTTTTAGGCATACTACTGTGCATAGCTGAATCATTTTGAGAACGGACCATGTAATAAATAATGAGATTCAATTATGGAAAAATAACTAGAGAATTCAAATTTGTAATAAACATATTAAACACGAAAAGTGACAGATTGAAATCCATTTACACAACGAAATAATACTCAAAGCATATTGATCATATTATTTAAATAGAACGACTGTCTGAATATCACAAGTCCAACCAAGCGCACACTTGGCATAATTTTTCTTCGTACCAAAATGTTTATACAAAATAGGGCATACCCTATAGCAACTAATTACATAACTTGGAGCTAAAAATCTTCAAACATTAGGGATGGGACATAGCCTTGACCATCGGTGCATATAAACTCGAAATAAATAGAAGGGCACTGTGTTGGAACCCGAACACCTCTTGAAGGAGTGAAGAGGGCGTCCCCATGCTTCGGCGTGACCACACTTACACAAAATAATGTGAAGCATTATAATATATCCACAGAAATAAGAGGATTAAATTACAGAATAGAACAAAATTAGAAAGTGGGTCGGTGTATACTTAACTGTAATGGAGTGTTCTTGCCTTCTTCCATCATGCTATCCCATACGCCTCCCAAACCGAAAGGGGAGGAGAAGCTTGTGTCTCCCTAATGGGTACCCTCGCACATCAAGGGGCCCATCATTAGCGATGAATACTAGTTTTAATAAAAAAAAAACACTGCAGGAAATGAATTTGCGTATAAAGACCATAAAGTAATAGTAAACATAAAATTAATGTGACATTTCAAATATGAACAGGAAGGATTAAAATGCCTCCGACCATGAGAACGTTGCTCCTAATCAATATAATGACACTAGCGAATTAAACACATAAGTTCTCTCAAGTTCAACAGTATGATGAAAGGTTTGTTACGCACCCAAGTAAGGGAAAACCTGGACATGCCACTCTATCATCTAAGACAAATCATTTGGAAAACCAGGCACAATAACAAAAGTTCAAACAAAAAATAGCATATCCCGAATGCACATTTCTAACCGACATCGTAGTAATTTCCTCTGCGAAAGGAGAATAGCTCGGCCTCGATAGGAAATCTAGTACAGAGAAAGGGGACAAACCATGAAGAACCTAGACCTTGCCAGGATACCACCTACCCCTTTCACAATAACATCGAAGAACAACGAGAATTCTACCGAGGAATTGACCAGGAAGAGGAACATGGAGAGACCTACCTAATAAGACAAAAAGATCTGAATGCGTAAACAAAAGAACAGTCAAGGGTAACCTTACCTCGCAGAGAGCTGCCATCGAGAAGTTACTTCCCAGATATCCACCCATCTAGCATAGGAACCAAATCATAAAATCATGACCATGATGCTACAACCAAACGCAAAATGGTCTGAGACGTTTCTTCCTCCTTCACTAAATCAGAACTAGAATAAAAACGAAAAATGGTATGAGACGGTTCTTCATCCTTCATCCTTCACCAAAACCAAAATGAAAGTGAAAGTGCGGGAGTAACCCTTCACATGGAGTAAAGGGGATGGGGTCTTCGTACTTGGACCATGTGAATTTATGGTAAGTGTCGACATCTCATTGGAGCATGCCATTCGAACTTTAAATCGAATAGACGTGTCCCAGGCACTTTAAATGTTGCAGACAGGCCTTTAAGGCATGAGGGTTCCAACCTGTATCGGTTGCTCAAAATATTAATGGTGAGGTAACCAGATGACCTACTTAGGGTTACTCTTATCGCCTTACTATATTGTTATACGTTGAACCCAACTACCATTGCATTAGCCATCCGAAACAGACAACCTAATGTCATTACTTACCATGTAGTTATGTTTGCACGATCATAACCATAACCTTCATAAGTTAGCCTCTACGTGCCTTATATTCAATGGTGCAAGTTTAGTGCCCAATTTTATACCCAAATAACTTTTGTTTCTGAATAATGTTAACCCCTCCTTGTATATATTATAATGATATATATCGGAATGAGCGTCATAAGGCCTTACATCTATAACCCTCGCATTCATATGATAGTGAATCTAAGTAGTTACATCTCCATATCATAAAGTGGGTTTTGGCAACAAAAATGGTAGATAATAACCAGTTGTAATGAAGTAGGGTATCCCTAGCTATGTACCTATGTTCGTATACAACTCAATAATGAAATAGGAAGTGATGAATTTATGTTAAAATAGGATAGAGAAGTAAAAGGCAATAAGACTTTTGTACATTATGATTGATGAATGACTGAAAAACTTTAAAGGAATAGAAAGAGAAAGGAAATAGGACTGCTGTACATTATGGTTGACGAATGACTGAAAGGATTTCAAGACACATAACCAACTCAAAGTTCCCAATTAATTTTTTATTTTTTGTTTTTTTTGGTAAATTTTGAGGTACATTACATATGGTATCAGAGAAAAAAGGTTACAAAACTAGACCTGAAAAGGGACACAATAGCTTCTTAGTATATATATTCTGATTTATGTAAAACTAATAAAAAAATCTTATGGTTACAAACAGAAAGCTATTTCTATTTTGCGTTAATTATGGCAGCTCAGGACGATGCATAAATCAGAATGGGAGAAAACCCACACCAAGGACCCCATGGATATCCAAGACAGAATAGTGACAAAGGCTCACCCATGGAAGTGTTAGAAACAATGAGGAACCTTATTGTTGAATTATATATTTTCAAAGAAGACAATGAAAAATTAAAAAAAGCACAACAGGAATAGCAGGAGATAAATGAAGTCCTATTGCACAGTATAGTGACCAAGAAAATCCCAAAGGGTGATAACCATGAGGAAGAAGTCAGCAAAAGGGCCTCGAAGAACTCAGGGCCAAAAATAGAAAAAGGAGATAGTTCGTCAGAAGGAACACCTTCAGTTCAAGAAAAAACTAAATCGGACCGAAAAAGAAAGCAAGTAGACCACCTCAAAGGAGAATTTAAAAAGATTAAACCAGCTACCTTTTATGGATAATCCAAGATGGGAGAAGAAGCTGAGGCATGGCTGTTGGAAATAAAAAAATACTTCTAGATATACAACTATTCCAAAAACATGAAGGTCAAAATGGCCATTTACAATCTGAAAGGGAAGGCCAACATTTGGTGGCAGGACCTGAAATTGGCCAAGGGCCTAAAAGAGAAATAGTTGGAATGGTCTAACTTTAAAAAGTATTTTAAGAAACAATACCTTTCGAAAAGTTACTATGAAAGGAAGACAAAGGAGTTCTACGAGTTACGACTTGCATAGATGGAAATGGAGGACCTTAAAATAATTTTTTGGAACTGCTTAGGTTCGTACAGTACATACGTGAGGATAAAGTAAAAATTCAGCAATTTCTAAGCTGTCTACCATAGTCCTACAAGGACAAAATTGAGTTTGACAACCCCAAATCCTTGAGCGAAGTGTTCAGGAAGGCACGAATGTGCTACGATCAATATAAACAATGGGTAGAGTTTCCCAAGACATGGAAGGATACGAAACAAGAGCGAATGAACTAGCGGAAGAAGGGGAACCATCCAGCTCCTTATCGGAATACAACAAAAAGTTTTCCGAGAAAGGATTTTCACTACAACCATCCAAATACGCAAGGAAGTGGTAAACCGGTAAGCCTGGGAATGAAGAAGTTTGGAGACAACCCTTGCGAGCCATTAAAGTGTTGGGAATGTGGAGAGCCTCATCTAAGGAGGAACTGTCCACATTTAAGCTCAACAAACAAAACTGTTGTTCATAATTTGCAAGAAGCCTCGACAGTGGGAGATGTGGGCAGAAGCCTACATCATATAAATGCAACAATAGATGGTCGACAAGACGACAAGATGACCACTAGTCCTCGGTGGTAGAAATCGAAGGTAAAATCAATGATACTCGAATTTATGTTTTAATTGACCCTGGAGCTACGTTAAGTTATATTACACCTAATGTGGCAGAGTCAAACAAACTTAAGAAACTGAAGCACGCAAAATCATGTCTTGTACAATTAGTGACTGGTACTAAAAGAAAAGTAGCTGAGCTTGTTCTGGATTGTGAGTTCAGCCTAGATGGTCAAAATATAAAGACCCAATTGAACATCCTACCACTAGGATCTTACGATATGATTATCGGGATGGATTGGTTGGAACAACACAAAGAAGTACTAGATTTATATACAAAGGTACTTATCTATAAGGATGATTTTGGCACTATTAGAACAGCTGGAGGTATACCAAAACCGATATCAGTCAGACAAGTTTTAGCAATGCAACTCAATAAATGTATGAGGAAGGGATGTCAAGTTTATGCCATCCAAGTAATGAATCTGCTAGAAAAAAATGATAAGCCAAAACTAGAAGAATTTGCTGTCCTACGTGACTTCAGAGACATGTTTGTGGATGAGATACCAGAATTACCTACTAGAAGCGAAATAGACTTCTCCGTAGACCTACTACCAGGTTCAACCCCTATATCAAAGGCACCTTACTGAATGAGTCTACCAGAACTGACAAAATTAAAAATACAGCTACAGGAATTATTGGACAAAGAGTATATCAGACCCAATGTCTCACCATGGGGGCACCAGTCCTCTGTGTGAAAAAGAAAGACAATACTCTAAGACTATGTATCGATTATAGACAGCTGAAAAAAATGACGATTAAGGACAAATACCCCTTACCAAGGATAAATGATCTGTTCGATCTAGTAGGTGGGGCCAAGATCTTTTCAAAGTTGGATCTACGATCCGGTTATCATCGAGTTAGGATAAAGGATGAGGATATAAGTGTTGGTTGTGGAGCCTGATTATCTTCCTGATTCAGAGGTCCTTGTTTTCAGCCGTGTTTATACCCCATGAAGTATTTACACCCCAG
>ML776876.1:1058999-1111585 GCA_009831015.1 Picea engelmannii | reverse complement strand
AGGTCCAAGAAGGTTCAGAGTCCAGCATATACAGCAGCGGTGGAGTTGTTGAGATCAGTCTCCAAGTGGGAGATTGTTGGTTGTGGAGCCTGATTATCTTCCTGATTCATAGGTCCTTGTTTTCAGTCATGTTTATACCCCATGAAGTATTTACACCCCATAAGTATGTACACTCTTCCATGCAGGGGAATGCAGAGGGGGGGTACCCCCTCTGCGAGGTCCGGGGGGCCTATCCCCCCAGCTGGGGGGTCTGGGGGCAAGCGGGCCCCCGAAGCAAAAATTACCTTATAAAAGTATATTGTAATTTCATTGTAAATCTGGACCGTTCATTATAAGGTCGCAGATCTAACGGTAGAAATTATGTTAGGGTTTTTTGCCCTAGAAGGCAACCCTCTTTTTATGAGGGAAATGTATTGCGGCTATGAATGATGGTGAATATTGTATTTTGAGAGAGGATACTGTGAGAGAAAGAAGAGGAAGTTACAACGGGTTTTGTTGTAGGTTGTATCCCTTCATTTGCTAGATAATAATAAAGGAAGGACCTGGCAATTTCTCTGGTGGACGTAGCCCACACTGGGTGAACCACGTAAATCTGTGTCTCTCTTGTATTGTGTGTCTTCTGTGTTTTGTTTCTGCATTTGTTTTATTTTATTGCTCCGCGGTCCTGTTTTTCTAACAATAAGAAAAACATCTTTTTGGACAAGGTATGGACACTACGAATTCGTAGTGACACCTTTCAAACTCACTAACGCGCCAGCCATGTTTATGTGTCTGATGAACAGTATTTTCAGTCAGTACTTGGACAAGTTCGTGGTAGTATTTATCGACGATATTCTAGTCTATTAAAAAATAGAAGAAGAACATGATGAACACTTAAGGATAGTTCTGCAGACATTGAGGAAACACAAACTATACACCACATTTGACAAGTGTGACTTCTATCAGAAAGAAATACAATATTTAGGACATGTGATTTCAGCAGAAGAGTCCATGGGATATTCGAGATAAGTATTAGCAGGGCTAAAAGTGATCTGGAACAAAGGATAAGAACATCAGGTATTAACAATAGAAATTACACTAAGGTAATGACAGAATTACTGAACGGTACCGCAAAACTAGATACAACGGATCTAAGTATCAACAAGAAGGGATTACTATGATTTAAAAACAGGTTTGATTTACCAGATTCTACAGAGTTAAAATTAACAGTCTTAGACGAAGTGCATAAGAAACCGTATTCTGGCCATCCAGGTTACCAGAAAACGATAACAACACTTAGAAAACTATTTTATTAGCCTAATATGAAAGGAGAAATGACAGAATACTTGGCTAGGTGCCAATATTGTCAGCAGGTTAAGGCCGAACACCAGCATCCAGCCGGCCTATTACAACCATTACCAGTACCAGAATGGAAGTGGGAGACCATATCATTGGATTTTATAACAGGTTTTCCTAAAACTCAGAAATAGAACGATTCTATTATGGTTGTAATCGATAAACTCAGTAAATATGCACAGTTTAGTCCTGTAAAGTCTACTTTTAAAGCTAAAAACATTGTTGAAATATTCATGAAAGAAATTTTTAGACTGCATGGTATTCCTAAAATGGTGATTTTAGATAGAGACGTAAAATTCACATCCGCCTTTTGGAAGGAATTCTTTGCAGGGCTAAATACTAACTTAAATTTTAGTACGAGTTATCACCCACAAATAGGTGGACAAATGGAAAGGTCAAACCAAATCGTGGAGGATATGCTTCTCATGTACGTAAGAAAAAAACCGAACAAGTGGGAAGACTATCTACACTTGGTAGAATTTGCATATAACAATGGATACCAAACTTCGGCTAAGTTGAGCCCTTTCGAAATACTGTACGAAAGAAAATGTACGACTCCTATTAGTTGTGATAACCCAGCTAACCGAATCATGGTGGGACCAGAGATGCTCCAAGAAATGGAAAACATGGTAAGGAAGGTACAACATAATTTGAAAGAAGCACAGGATAGACAGAAAAGCTATGCAGATCAGAAAAGAAGACACTTGGAATTCCAAGTGGGAGACCATTTTTATTTAAAGGTCAAAGCCCAAAGAACCTCATTGAATTTAGGAAACTGTGCCAAGATGGCACCCAAGTTTTGTGGACCCTTCGAGATACTAGCTCGAATTGGACCCGTAGCATACCAACTTGCACTCCCGACTAATATGAAAATTCATAATGTTTTTCATATTTCCTTGTTGAAAAAGTATATTCATGACCCTACTCATATGATTGTTTGGAACTTGGTGCAGGTGGAACCCAAAGGTGAGTTCTACGTGGAACCCCTATGCATTCTGGACCAGAGAGAAGTAGCACTTCAGAATAGAGTCGTCGCTCAGGTAAAGGTGCAATGGAAGCACTTTAGTCCTGAGGCAGCCACTTGGGAGTTGGAGAGAGATTTGCGGGAATCTCATCCAATCCTGTTCCAGGAAAGGAACGAACATTGATGACAGTGTTTTACTGAAGGGGGAAAGGATGTGATGTCCCAAAAAAAATAAAATATTTTTTGAAATTTAAATTTTCTAAAAATTCATTCTGTTTTTTAGTAAATTCGAATTTCGATTTTTTTTTCCATTTATGGCAATTTCGAATTTCGAATTTGATGATTGTAATTAATTATTATGAATATTGGGCAGAGACCTGATTTGACCCAACTAACTATTTGACTATGACACTTGTATGAAAACATAATATTTTATATTGATTGCAGGAGGAGAAATGGAACAACCATGTTAAATTTAACTGACCATGACTCCATGAGTGGGGAACACATTGGAATTAACTCTGGACTAATTGCTACAAGTGGAAAATCAGTGATTTGGCCATTGACAGCCCCTGAAAATTAGGGATTTAGAAATCTTTGAAAATTCCCAAGGGAGGGAAAAAAGTCCTAGGAAAAATTAATAAATAACATATCTGAGGAGGCAGGATGCTGCCAAGTATGCGGGGAGAGAAGACTATTGTTTTTTTTTTTGCTGTTATGAGCACTACTGTGTGAGCGCGAGGCAAGGGGAATTCTGCTGGAATTAAAGGATATTGCTGGAGAGGAGATTTCAATTCACCCTCATGGATTCATGGTCAGGCTAGGGGGTGAATCGAGTAAGTAGATTTGGCTGCCCCGTTCTACGGTTGGGAGGAATGTGGTTGTTCCCTTTGGCTTCCCACAAATTGATTTAGATATGTAACTCTACCTTATTCTAGTTAAATGTCAGGTGCTGCAATCTATTTACTTCTATGTATGGATTTCTAGTTGAATGCTGTGGTAGAAAGATCTATCATTTTACTTCCTAGTCATTAGCTAGAAATGGACTTATTCACTTAGATGTGATGCTGAGTAATCACTAAGGACATGGAATGTATCAAAAAGTAAGAGGAATTCTGTAGAAGTTACTAATCTCATGATAGAATGGACTACATACTACATCTATCTTCTTAGTAAATTCTATTAAGTAAAATGAAAATTAAAATTGTTTACATAAATACTTGAAGCCACGCGCACCAATATCTATGGAATCTTTCATTTCCTATAGATGCTTATAGTATTCAATGAGCCTCCTCTAATGAGAATACCAGTTCAGATTCAAAGTAAATACACCCTTTATCACAAAGGTATTAATCGATATGTATATCAACCTGTATAAATATATTATGAACATATATGTATATATATAATGAGCGTTGTGTATGATATAATGATGCCGGAGTAAACTGACTACTAAGGTATCTGAAAACTAGACAGATATACATATAAACATTTACATAGGAAAATAATTCAGAAACTTACCAAACCCCATTACAGAAAATTAAGTATATGTACATCAGTATGGTGGTGATGGTATTTTAGTAATGACTCTGTGGTTTAAAGGCGCACCTATAGTATAACCTCTGTCGTAGGTACAATACTAAATGGTAACTAGTATAAAGGAGTAAGAAAATCACATGAAAGGAAATAAACACGAATTCTAGAAGTCTCGATCTTTTATAATCTCAAATAGACAAACATTTTTCCTGTCGATTTATATATGAAAAACCCCAAAATCTGGATGGAATCCCATAGACATAAGATTTACATGAAACCATTGCATACAACTGGTTCGTAAGTCAAATTTACTAATGGTGGAATAAGACTCAGGTTCAACACCTAGCAAAAACTAGTGTTATATCAGAATGCAAGCATACGATGCATAAACAAAATATGGAAGTCATCACCCGATCCCGGTGGAAAACAAAACCCTTAGGCGCATTTGTTATTATGTTAGTTTTAGGCATACTACTATGCATAGCCGAATTTTTTTGAGAAGGGACCGTGTAATCAACAGTGAGATTCAATTCTGGAAAAATAACTAGAGAATTTGAATCTGTAATAAGAAATAATTTTTTCAGAAATCCCGAGGAAAATATTAAACACGAAAAGTGACATATTGAAATCCATTTACACAATGAAATAACACTCAAAGAATAATTATCATATTGTTTAAATAGAACGACTGTCTGAATATCACAAGTCCAACCAGGTGCACGCTTGGCGTAATTTTTCTTCGTACTAAAATGTTTATACAAAACAGGGCGTACCCTGTATCAACTAATTACATAACTTGGAGCTAAAAATATTCAAACATTAGGGATGGGACATAGCCTTGACCATCGGTGCATATAAACTCAAAATAGATGGAAGGGAACTGTGTTGGAACCCGAATACCTCTTGAAGGAGTGAAGAGGGCGTCCCCATGCTTCGGCGTGACCGCACCTACACAAAATAATGTGAAGCATTATAATGTATCCAACGAAAATAAGAGGATTAAATTACATAACAGAACAAAATTAGAAAGTGGGCCAATGAATACTTAATTGTAATGGAGTGTTCTTTCCTTTTTCCATCACGCTATCCTGTACACCTCGCAGACCGAAAGGGGAGGAGGAGCTTGTGTCTCCTTGATGGGTACCCTCACACATCAGGGGGGCCATGATTAGTGTTGAATACGAATTTTAATAAAAAAAAAACACTGCAGGAAATGAATTTGTGTATAACGACCATAAAGTAATATTAAACATAAAATTAATGTGACATTTCAAATATGAAAAGGAAGGATTAAAACGCCTCTGGCCATGAGAACGCCGCTCCTAATCAATATAATGACACTAGATAATTAAACACATAAGTTCTCTCAAGTTCAATAGTATGCCGAAAGGTTTGTTACGCACCCAAGTAAGGGAAAACCTGGACATGACACTCTATCATCTAAGACAAATCGATTGGGAAATTGGGCCCAGTAAAAAAAGTTCAAACAAAAAATAGCATATCCCGAATTCACATTTCTAACAGACATCGTAGTAAGTTCCTCCATGAAAGGAGAATAGCTCGGCCTCGACAAGAAATCTAGTACAGAGAAAGGGGACAAACCATGAAGAACCTAGACCTTGCTAGGGTACAACCTACCTATTTCACAATAACCTCAAAGAACAACAAGAATGCTACCGAGGAACTGACCGGGAAAAGTAACATGGAGAGACCTACCTAATAAGACAAAAATATCTAAATGCATAAACAAAAGAATAGTCAAGGGTAAACTTACCTCGCACAGAGTTGTCGTCGAGAAGTTCCTTCCTATATCTCCACGCATCTGGCATAGGAGCCAAATCATAAACTCATGACCACGATGCTACAACCAAACAAAAAATGGTCTGAGACATTTCTTCCTCCTTCACTAAACCATAACTAGAATAAAAATGAAAAATGGTCTGAGACGGTTCTTCCTCCTTCACCAAACCAAAACCAGAATGAAAGTGAAAGTGTGGGAGTAACCCTTCGCATGGAGTAAATGGGATGGGGTCTTCGTACTTGGACCATGTGAATTTATGGTAAGTGTCGACATATCATTGGATAATGCTAGTCAAACTCTTAATCGAATAGACTTGTCCCAGGCACTTTAAATGTTGCAGACAGGCCTTTAAGGCATGAGGGTTACAACCTGTATCGGTTGCTCAGAATATGAATGGTGAGGTAACTGAATGACCTACTTAGGGTTACTCTTATCTCCTTACTATACTGTTATACATTGAACCCAACTACCATTGCATTAACCATCCGAAACAGACAACCTAATTTCGTTACTTACCGTGTAGTTATGTTAGCACGATCATAACCATAACCTTCATAAGTTAGCCTCTGTGCACCTTATATTCAATTGTGAAAGTTTAGAGCCCAATTTTATACCCAAATAGTTTTTGTTTCTGAATAATGTTAACCTCTCCTTGTAGATCTTATGATGATATATATCGGAATGAGCATCATAAGGCCTTACATCTATAACCCTTGCATTCATATGATAGTGACTCTAAGTAGTTACATCTCCATATCATAAAGTGGGTTTTGGAAATGAAAATGGTAGATAATAACCAGTTGCAATGAAGTAGGATATCCCTAGCTATGTACCTATGTTAGTATACAACTCAGTACCGAAATAGGAAGTGATGACTTTATGTTAAAATAGGATAGAGAAGTAAAAGGCAATAACACTATTGTACATTATGATTGACGAATGACTAAAAAAATTTAAAGGCATAGAAGAGAAAGGAAATAGGACTGTTGTACATTATGGTTGATGAATGACTGAAAGGATTTAAAGACACAAAACCAACTCAAAGTTCCCAATTATTTTTTAATTTTTTTTTTGTAAATTTTGAGGTACATTACACGGTCATTGTAGTCAACGATTGACCCTCAAGCATGAAGGCCTTTGCATCAAGGTTCCAATAGTAAACCAAGGCGTTCAATAGCCTAGGTTGTGCCTGTATGAAAGGACAATGGAGATTTTTTATCAAACCACATTGCGCTAATAGGGCAAGAGCACTAGGATCCTCGTCGACCAAAATATCAATGTCCTCATGCTCTGTTTCTCTCTAGTGAACATACATCCTGCAATTTACAAGTTTTGGAGAAATTATCTCTTGCATTTTATTTTTTATTTTTTCCACATCTTAGAGGGTACACGCGGGTTGTAATTCACATAGTCGTGTGTGCACGCATGCAGTTTTTCCTCTGCATGCATGCACACATGGACTGTAATGCACATAGTCGCGTGTGTATGCATGAAATCTTTCCTCTGCATGCGTGCACACACGTGTTTTTCTAAGACAAGCCACGTATACGTAGGGTCAACCTTTTTACAGTCGACGCCCCCTCAAAAAACAAAACAAAATGCATAAAGGAAGAATGAAAATGCAAGTGGGGTTAGTATGTACTTACTTGGTCCAAGCAGAAGTTCGTTTCGTCCACTAAAACTCCCAAAATCAATTCTTTTCACAAAGGGGTATTTTTGGCTTTTAGTCAATTTCTCAATTTGCAATAGTGATAATGAGCTACCAACTTCTATTTATAGACCTTTTTGGCCACTTTTTGTCAATTTTTGGACCCTTTTGTATTTTCTTCTAAAATGAAAATCATTTAGTATGGTTCAGGAGTTTTCTATGGATTGTTACGATAATTGTTACTTTGGGTATTGGGGAACTTTTTGATATTTAGGTGTTTTTAAAAGGTCCTTTGGTAAAACATTGTTTTCCAACTTATTACATTTAAGTTAGGATTCCACCCCTACTTTTTGCATCTCATTGTCTTTATCACTACGCCATAAGATTGATCCCATTGATTTGCAACACAAAACCATCATTGTTGCTTTAGAAGTGTCGTATTTTAGTGGTAGAGCCTACCTTAACATGGATACCCTAGGTAGATCTTGGTTGCATTTTGGTATCCATGCCGTCACTAATGACCATAGGCTTGGGAGCCCTTATTAATTTATCCTAATTACAAGTTTGAGCCTCATTTGCATGATGGATTATTACTCTTAACCTCACCCTGGGGACTCCCAGAACATAACGGGTCTTCTTTTAAGTCCTTTTTAGACCCTCTAAAAATGAAAATATTGTCGAGCGATCTTGTTGACCTTCATGCTCGCTAAACTGAATTTTTAAGTCACATATATCTAGTGGTAGTTTACCCCTTTTTTGGTCCAGATGGCCAACTGTACGAACAAAGGTATACTCTAGGAGCTTTAGTTCCCTAGAAGAGTATTCTCAGGTATGCTTTTAACCCTTTTTCGAGCCTGAGGGACTAAATTTACGAAAAAGGAACCCCCACGGAGTCCATAGTTAAGCTCTTTTTAGACTCCCTAAAATTGAAAATATCGTCGGGTGACCTTATTCTTTCACACTCATTAAATTAGTCCATAAGAACATTCATGATGGAGTCCATAGTTAATCTTTTTTCAGACTCCTTAAAAATGAAAATTGTCGAGTGATCTTTTCTTTATCACACTCGTTAAAATAGTTTTGAATAGACGTCTGGTCGGTGCCAATTTACCACTTTTTCGAGCCAACTAGACTATCTTCGAAAAAGGTACCCCAACAGTGTCTCCTTTTAAATTTTTTCAGACTCTCTAAATATGAAAAACCGCTAAGCTTACCTTTTATGGGCTTGTTAAAATTAAATTGAAGGACATTACCATTGTGTGTCTTATTAATCACGTTTTAATACCCATGTCTTTGAACTAATGACGGCTCCATGTTGCCCTCAACTAAACCATATGAAACATGCCTTATACGCAAGTCTTGTAGCACTTTTCCCTTGCGTCTTGATACCTTTGGCCCCTGGAGGATTTTTCCTGAGTGTCCTTTTCCTGCATATGTTCCTTTGCCCTGAGCATCCCTATGTTCCAAGTGCTTGGAACTAGTATGTTTGCGACACTCGATCCTCCTTTGTAACATGCAATTCTTTTATTCTTTTTCAAGCTTTCCAAAATTATTGAAAAAGACAAAAAAAATCAAATATACCCCAAAAAGAGGAAGGGAAAAGTATTTTCTTTTTATTGGAAGAACAATGAGTCACCCTTGGAAAAAGAACATCCTTTCATTTGTTTGTCAATCCCTAGGATTTAATATGGCCTTAGGAATCTATTCCCACTACATAGAGTTGTGACCTCCTCCATTTGGTTATTTTTCCAAACATATGAAGAGTTTGAGGTGCCTCCTGCATTGTGAACTTATGTCAAAATATCATGTTGCCTATGTCATGCTATTGTCCAAGGGAAGTTATTACCAAGCTTGAGTCGCCCCCCTCTGCAGATTGTCTCTTACCCTCATGCCCGACCATCCCAAAATCCCAATCAAGTCCTTGTTCAAAATCCATGAAGCCCTCAACCTGATCATTAAAATCCTCTAGTTCGTTCCTGAAAAGCCATCGAGGACCTTTGGTAGTGAATTTGTACACTCACATTACACTCCTATCCGAGTTGTGAATATTTTGAAGCTGTTTCTCGAGCTATGAAGGTCTTATATGTAGCCATCAGGCCTTATTCACTTCTTGAATATGGATACTATACATGTATATCATTTTGATTTCGATATGTAGATCCGTTGTGTATTTCTCGTGGCTACACTTTATATAGTTATATGACAGGGATCTACATTGTATTTTATTGGTAGCCATGATTTTATTTCATTCCAAGCATGGGTATGCCCTCTTCTGTGAGACAGTTGTTATTTTGCAGATGATACCTCTCAAATTTTGGTCCCTGGGCTCCCTTGTTGGTACGTTGGTAAAGATTGATAATGTATTTCGGCCATCAGATGCTCTTCTGACCTCACACATTAAGAGACATCTTTTATAACCCTAAATTGCACCAGACATGCTTACCTGGCATTAGACCATCTCATTTGACTTCTTTTCCAAGCCACTACTGAACAACTTCTTAAAAAACACTCTTTTTAAGGGCATACATGCCCTGCTCCACTACTGCACGTGTGTACACGCTGGCTAACCCACTACAACCCGCGTATACCTAAAAAGAACAAAAATATGGAATGTTGCAGATGGAACACATAGTTTTCGGTAAGTTAACTAAACCGGCTAACTTTCCATAGTTGATCACTCAACCAAATACCTAGCCCTTTCTATCTTATAAAAGAAGGGGTAGGGGTCCCATTTGGAGGGAGGAAAATCATAGCAAAGAAACTATACCCGATTTAGTATTCCCCTTGCCCAAACCTTTTGAAACTATTGTGTGAAGAGAAGCATATACAAAAGTAGTTGGAGCACAGTTGAAGAGGAGCCCAGGGCCAGATTCGAGGAGCAGTGGTCGATCTCACTATTGGAAGGTTACTCTTGTGAGATTAATAAAAAAAGTAATTTTCCCGTCTCGCCATATGATACTGTCCATATTTAAATTTGATTATATTTTGATAGAATCTCTAACCCATTAGTTTATAGATCATATGCATGTGGAGTTCTGTGTTTGTATTTTGTGAATGTAGGTCAGCATTGGGAGGAGAGTTGCATTCAAGGAGCGACCAAGCATTAAAGGGATCGACATCAAACATCGAAACTAAGGTACAATAATTGGATCTCTTTAACCTTGAATCTTCGTATGAATAATGGGGTTTATGATTTGGATTTTGGTAGAAAGTAAGAGACTTTAGGTCATTTCTGCATGCATGATAAAACCCTTAATGCTAGTCCATAGGAGGGATTTCCCACCCACAACAAGCAATCTATTTCAAAAAGTTGGATCTTCGTTCAGGGTATCACCATATTAGAATGAAGGAAGAAGATATCCTAAAAACAACATTTTGAACTCATGAAGGCCATTATGAATTTTTGGTCATGCCTTTTGGCCTTACAAATGCACCTTCCACATTCCAAGGGTTGATGAATTCCATTTTCAATACCTTCCTTCAGAAATTTGTTTTATTATTTTTTGATGATATACTAATCTATAGCAAGTTTTGGGAGGATCATGTGCGACATGTTGACAAGGTGCTACAAATACTAAAGGAGAAACAACTATATGACAAACCATCCAAATGTTTCTTTGGAGTGAAGGTGGTAGAGTATTTGGGTCATATGGTATCTCATGATGGTGTCAAGGTAGACCCTAACAAGATAAAGGCCATGATGGACTGGACGATTCCCAAAAGATTGAAGAATCTTAGAGTATTTTTGGGTTTGACAGGTTACTACGAAAAGTTTGTTCGACACTATGGAAGAATATCAACACCTTTAATGACACTAACTAAGAAGGATGAATTTTCATGGACTCTAGAGGCAACTAAAGCTTTTGAACAACTTAAAGAGGTGATGTGAAAATCTCCTATCTTGACCACTCCAGACTTCACAAAAACCTTTATTGTGGAATGTGATGCCTCAGGAAATGGAATTGGTGTTGTCCTAATGCAAGAAGGAAGGCCCTTGGATTTTGAAAGTCAACCACTCAAGGGAAAGGAATTACACAAACCCATTTATGAGAAGGAAATGATGGAAATACTACATGCATTGAAGAAATGGCATCCTTACCTAATAGGTAGGCACTTCAAGGTCAAAATAGATCATGATAGTCTTAAATACTTCTTGGAACAAATATTATCTTCAGAAGAACAACAAAAATGGGTAACCAAGATATTGAGTTATGATTTTGAAGTCATCTATAAAAAAGGGAAGAAAAATGTTGTGGCAGATGCACTCTCAATAAAGGATGAAGATGTTGAGGCCTTTCCTTGTGCTATTTTGATCATCTAACCTGATTGGATAATATAAGAAAGGGATGAATGGAATAATGACGAAAAAGTGTGGACTCTCATTCAAAGGTTGCAACAGTATTCCAGTGCATCAGATACATTTACATGGAAAAATAATTCACTATGGTACAAAGATCGCTTATATTTATGTAAGAAATCCCAACTCAAACAAAAGGTACTATTGGAATTGCACACCTCTCCAGTAGGAGGGCACTCGGGATTTTTGAAAACCTACCATAGGGTCAAGAAAGATTTTTTTTGGGATGACCTTAAAACTAATTTTCAAAGGTTTCCAAGAGGCTTAGTATCTGCATTTCTCTCTTTTTCAAGGCGTTGAGTACTTATTCTGAGGTTTTTCTATGCTCTATTGATATTTGGTTATTAACACCATTGCTATGTATTATGTTTTTTCTTTCAATAATCAAGGGTTACATAGTATTCTTACACTTTCTTAAAATTGTAAATTAATATTCCTATCATTGTATAATAATATTAGTATATATTATGTTTGTATACACCTCTTTTGTTTCTTTAGTTCATGTGTCTATTTTCATTTTTTTTACCTTTATAGTTTGTAGTTTTACTTAACTCATTATACTATTTGTTTTGTTAATATATATTCTACTTATAAATTTATTTATTTCAATATACGAATTTTCAAATATTCAATCTATCTTTCAAATAAATATTGATATGTATTATAAATCAATGGTTATGTTTGTATAGAAACATGGTCAACTCACAATTCAAAGAATAACACAACTCAAAGATACATCACTTCATTTGGATAAATATCATAAGCTCCACATTGGCCACCTCGAACAATGTGCACCAATTGGCCAACACAACTATCAACTCATTCCATTCCAAATTATGCTCCCTACATTTTTACCTCATCTAAAACAATTCCAATTTCAACCAACAAACATCATTATGAAACCACACACCATTCCATCAACTTCAACAACAAATCCATGTTTACCATCTCTACAAGAAAAAAATGATGACACCCTCCCTTTATCCAAGAGATCCCATACATTTTCCAACCTTACATTCAATGTAACCAACAAACATAATAGTATTGCATCTTCCCCAACCACCCTAAAGCACGAGAGGCATCACAAACAATATGCATGTCACAAAGATGAATTAACTAAACATAGAAAAATCACAACATCCAAGCAAAAGTATCCTTCCATGGAATTTCCAGTTGATCCTATTCAACACCAAGTCCTTACCCATACTACTAAACCATTCTACACATATTCAACAGTTGGGAAACAAGTTTATGGAATCACCGAAATGCAAACTAGGCTACCATCAATTTTACCTCATCCAAATGAAATCCATCTTCCACTTGCACAAACCATTGTGAAAACAAATGTTTTTCCATCAACTTCAAAAGAAAATCCATCACTACCATTTATTCCCTCAACTACTGATAACATCCCTTTACTCAATACCTCCCATACATCCTCTAACCTCAACTTCAATCTCACCAACCAAATCAATAGTATTCCATCTACACTAAATACCCTAAAAAATGAAAAACATTGCAAACAATATTTACATCACAAATATGAACTAAATAAGCATAGACGAGTTGCAAGATCCAAGGGAAAGAAAATTTCAACGGATTTTCCATTTGAACCTACTCAACACCAATCTCTCTCCCATATTACTCAAACACTCCGTACTTGTATCGATGCCTTGTCCAAAAGACAAACTTGTAATACTTGTATGAAATATTACCTTGGGATTCGTACAACCATATCACCTGATGGTTTTATTTGTTCTTTTTTCTACGAAGAAAATAATGGACACCTCTTCTCTAAATGGAATAATACAGATCTTGGAGAACAACCCCTTGTCCTCTAAATTCTCACCCAAGTAGAACAAATGATCATCGCTCGAGTGAGCCTGCTATTGCAGGTTAGCCATGCTCAAGGTGGATGATACAAATATAGTGGTCACACTATTAGTTTCTCACAAAACATTAACACAATTTTTAATTACCTCCCATGCCACCTTGAGATTTGGACATCTTAATAGTTAGAAGACAAGGAATCGATGGAAAATCATATGATTGTTATGTGACCAAATCTCATATCATGAATTCACTTCTCTACAAGATACAAAATGATAGATATGACAAATATGTCCAACTCAACCACATCTTAATTGCTTCACTTCCTGTTTTACCTACATACATCTCTTCTTGACTCTGCACCATTTCTTCTGATATTTCATATACAACTGAAAATGCTCCAGTCCAATATTTATTGAAAACCAAACTTCTTTTGCCTTTTCTTTGTCTAAAATGCATCGAGAACTAACATAAATCAATCATTTTATCCAAAATGAATCCCCCCCATTAAATCTACTTGAATGGCCACAAATAGGTACAACACCAGTGAATAAATATACTACCGAGGGATTATTTGATATGGAATTTCCTTCTCTATTCCCAACTGGCCACATAGTGCATGGCCAACCACAACAAAAAAACATTCACATTCACCAATATGAACTCCACTTGATAAACTGTCATGACAACAAATTTGGTAACCATCCAAGATTTCACTACTTCATGTACAACCTCATCATGCACCATTGCAGTCAATAAAGTGCATCAATGTTTGTAAAGAAAAGACAAGAGAACAACATTCCAACCACTATTCAGGCCCTCTGATCCCACCTACAAACTTTTCCTACTAACAAAATTCCAGAGCATGCTATGTGATTTGGTGGACATACTTGAGGGACTAGAGCACAGTGGAATTCTCATAGAAGAGAATTGAAAGAAATGATCATACAACTAGGGTGCCCCACATTATTTTTCACACACGACACAATAGACACAAAATGGCTAGACTTGCATGTCATAATGGGTACCTCTCCACCTTCAAATCCATTTCTATGTCAACAATGGAGGACCTACAATGTTATTCAATGACCCCACATTGTTGTTTTGTACATGCATTAAATGTTTGAAATATTTCATTAGGAAATTCTTCAACAATACTTCCATACTCAAGACTTTTGGTACAGGTATATCACATATTACTTTTATCCCCATTCATTCTGGGTAAAACATACATCTTGTACATCTCTCTAACATTCTATTATTGGTTTTCATGTAGTTATGAATGGAAACATCAAGGCTCCGCACATATTCATGGTATCTTATGGTTACATGGTGCTCCAGAAATTGAAAATTTGGATTGGGAAGACCCCATACAAATAAGTTATGCTAAGAGTTTCTTTGACAAATATGTAATATCTTGGAATCCCCGAAGTGACCATACTACAAATATACACATGCATCGATGCATTGAGGATGACCCTTGTTTAAAACATACAACAACCCTCCTTAATTCACATCCATTTAAGGACTACATAGGTCCCCTTAATCAGGTACAATTCCATACAAAGTGCACATAGATGAAATGTCTTTGTATGAAAGCCTCTAAGCTCCAATGTAGATATAATTTCCCATGGAGCTTATAGTCTAATTCTTCACTCTTCATTGATGGTTCTGGTAAAAAAAAATATGAACCTGCCAGGAATGATGATCGTCTAAAAATCCATATCCCTGACATACTCACAGTATGGAGAGAAAATATGGATTGTCAACCTATCCTCTCCCATCATGCAATTATGAAATACATTTCAAAATATGCTTCTAAAGAAGAGGGACGGTTAGAGAGATATCATCATATGTTGACTAGAATCACAGATACATTGATTCCAACAAATCCTGCTCCATTTTCTTATAGGAGGTTTCACATAGAAGCTATATTTGAATGAGATATAAGTTCCCAAGAAACCTGTCATATGTTGCAAAAACTCTCCCTTGTCACATGTAGTCATCTTTTCATGACATTAAATATTAGTCACCATATCTTTCGTCGAGTATCCAAAGATACATCTGATTGTTTATCTGGATCTACCTTCATTGATTCCTATGTCAATCGACCTCCTTTCCTTAATCCCCTCCCTCTCATTGAAATTGCAAAATATTGATCATATAGTCGCCATCGAAAAATTAACCCTTGGTGACGAAGGAGCTCTGCAGTAATTGTCCTTGTCTGGCCACGTTTCACAATCATTCCAACTCTAGATTCCAAATCCTCTAAAGAATTATGTTGGATTGAGTTGCTACTATACAAACCAGTCAGTAAATTTTCCACTAACATAGGCCTCTCAAGAGATACTATCATACACAATTGGTAGAACATAAAAGGAACATACCATGCATGGCATGTAGACCATTCCCTTGCAAATGTTGAAGAAACACCACTAGATGAAGTTGAATAAAATGATACACATATGCATCTCGACATGGAGATAAATGAGTGGGAATTATTATCAAGGTTGATCCCTGCTACCAATATAGACCTCAACAAACTTGACATTCTTGGACATCATGACTTCGACACAAATTATTTTTGGAACAACCTAAACATTCTAGAAGCAGTTCTTACTTATGCAATACAGTTCATTGAAACCAATCAGACTCGTATGAATGTGCTACAAAGGCACAGACCTATCAATATAGGGGATAATACATTGTCACACAAACAATATTAGACATTTAATATAGCATTACAACATTCACAACTAAAATAAAAAAGCCACCCCTAATGATGATCATCGAAGGAACTGTTGGCACTGTAAAATCTTACCTGATCAATTGCATTAAAGATTCTTTGAATTCACAATATCCATATGGACATAGTCCAATAATACTTCTTTCTCCATTTGGAGTTGCATCTTTCAACATACAAGCAACCATTATACATTCAACACTTATGATTCTAATAAAAATTTTCCAACCTTTGCAAACAAAAACATTGGCAGTGTTCCATGAAGTGATGAAACATATCTAGTATGTCCTCATTGATGAGATGAGCTTCATCGGGCCTAAACTATTTGTGCCGATTTAAATCTATCTATGTGAAGCCTTTCCAGAAAACAACATTTTTCCATTCGATCGTTGCTCTATAATTCTTGTTGGTGATCTAGGATAACTCCCTCCTGTTATGGATAAACCATTGTATACATGTGCAACACCAGAAAGATCTTTGTGGAACTCCCTCACCACTGTTGTAATATTGCATACAAACTTCCACCAACAAGGGAAGGATATACATCAAGTCCAATTTCTTCATCTATTGACAAACATCTGAAATGAAAATCCACTACAAGAAGATTAGTATATCCTTCAATCCCGTACAAATACATACTTGTCTACAAATGAATGCAAATCCTTCGATGTGGCCATAAACCTATTTGCAACAAATACTTTGGTGTACCAACATAATAAAAAAAGGATTCAATCCTTGAATAGGCCAATAGCACGTTGCACTGTAGAATGCATTGGCTCTTCTATCTCTAAGGAAGATGATGACCACCAATTAGAACAACAAATTTTGTTATGCATTGGCCAACGTGTTATGTTGACTTGCAATTTATGGATCCAAACAATACTGGTTAATGGAGCACTAGGCTTGGTCACACAAATTGCCTACACAGAATGAGTCAACCCTCCAAGATTTCCAAGATATGTCATTGTGGAGTTTGATACATATATCGGTCCACCATGTGACGATGTCAACACCAATAAAATATCAATCTCACCCATAAAATGTGGAAATAAGAAAACAATCTCACTCAAAATGGCATGGGGCTTGACTATACATAAATCCCAAGGATTAACACTCTCGAATGAAACCATATACATTGGAAAGGTTGAACAACAAGGCTTAACCTTCAAAGATATATCAAGTGTCAAATCATTATCAGGTTTGCGCATCTCCCACTTCTTCTCTTTTGACCGTTATGCAAAAATGCAAGATAGCGCATTTGTTGTAATGAGAAAAAAAGAAGAAGCACGCTTACATGATTTTGTAACATTTCACTCTGGTGTGCACTAAGAGGACTTATTATTTGAGGACACTTGCATGCAAGAGATCCAGTTCATTATACAATTGGTTGTTTTGATATTGATTATGAGATATTGTGGATCTGATGATATGTTATTTTTGTTGTATTTACATCGACAAGTGCTATTGACTGGGTTCTTTTGAGTGTGCAGGACTCTAGATGTTAGAGGATGTTGATGGCATTGATGGATCTCCTTGGACTCCAGATCAAGTCAGGGGGTGGACTGTTGTGGTTTGATTATTTTGATATTATATATGTGACATATGACCATATATTATGATGTTTATTGCTATAGCCGACATGTATCCTTGATGGGTTGAGGCTAACGATAGATTTCCAGCCAGACTCACATTTGGAGTAAAGAGGTCATGCAAACAAACTAGATACATTAAGGGAGAGGTGTGGCAGCATAACCTACTAGCACTCCTGCCATGGTTGGAACTGTAGGTTAATGATTACTTAGTTCGAAAAGACCCACGATTCCATGAGGGAAGACTGTGACAATCGCTCACAATAATTCTAAGGGCTGCACAATAAGGCAGGGTCTTTATTCCCTAGAGGCCCTTAGTCTCCCACAAGGTCACCTGATAGAGTATTGACTCCAAGGGTTTGACATATACCAAATTCATTCAAGAGGCAAGTGGAAACCTTGGAGCATGTAGTGCGTCTTGAAGGGCATGTCATGGTTTTAACTTGGGTAAGTTAATAAACCTAGTACCTAGAAAACTATGCCCGTTTTTGACCTGTCGACCTTAAAATGGATGATGGTATGAGTAAAGTTTAATAACTAATTGTTCCCTTAAAAACTATCACCCAACCTAGTGAAATTAAAACCTAGGTCTAAGTAGAACATGTGAAAAAAAACAAAACTAAATAGACATGTAACATGAAGGGGGTAAAGAAAATTCAAACATTATTTATTAAAATTAAAAATTATAATGGAGGATTAAATTATTAAAAGAGTAAATGGTTGTTTTTTCTAACCTTGCTAATTCTTAACTTAGTTAAAAAGAAAAAGGGGAAACTTAAAGAAAAAAGGAAACTTAAAAAAAAAGGGGAATGTCTAACTTAGTAGGGAATCTAGCCTTTGGAACTTTCTATTTGTGAAATCAACTAGGTTTTAAGTAAGGCATAAGTAATTTAAGAAATCTAAAGGAATAAAGGGACACCAAGGAGAGTTTTTAGGAATGATTTTAGGTGGGTGAGGGAAATAAGAAAATTTAAATAATTAATAAATTGATTTTCTGGTGCAACTAAGGGATCGGGTGACATGTGTATAGGGTAGGTTTGTCCTAATTAAATTTAATAAAAGAATATAATGAGGGTTTGAGAAAGTAATCGATAAGAAAACTCTGTAAAAAGGATAGTGGAGGAGTATGGATTACGTTTGGTTTGTGTAAGGTTACGCTACTAACATTTTTATCTTGACTGAATTTCTCTTGTGGGAGTTGGGAAACCTAACTTGGGTAAGGAGTGGTAGCTTGACTGGACGAAGTACGCATGGGACAACGACTACGGAGCATTCACATTTGGATACAGTATGCATGTGTATAATTTGTATTGAATAGTAGTTAATTTCCTGATATTCATCTCTGTAACGTCGAAGAACGCATGCGTACATTGTGTTAAATTTCAACTGATTTTTCTTTTTACGAATATTTAGCATGGAGAATGCAGGCATGTGTAATTCGGTTAACATTTCTTCAACCATGCGCTCAATTTCACTCTTCCGGGCATAAGGGTATCTGTATGGCCTGATGTTTGGACGAACACTCCTAGGAATTAGGTGAATATCATGATCATGATTTCGAGTGGGTGGAAGACCTTTGGGAATATCTTCAAATACATTGGAATGCTTATCAATGATCCCTTGGAGATCTAGAGGAATAGATGTCTTAGATGTTTGAACATCTAGTGAGCGTAGTTGTGAAATAATACCTTGATTCCCCTTTTTCAATAATTTTGTCATGCTATTAGAGCTTATCACCTTACCAGGTTTCCCTGTGATACCTCTTAACTCAATTTCTTTTCCTTTCAATGAAAATTTCTTGAAAATTAAAAGCCATTGTTCCTAATTATTGTAACCATTGGATTCCTAGTACAACATAAACACCACCCATGGGTATAGAAATCATTGGAATATTCATTACATATTCCCCCATAGTAAGATTTATCTTATTGCATTTTCCTGAGCAATTGATAGTTCCTCCATCGACAATCATTACTTGAAACTCTGGTGCTGGATATACAAAACAATTGAGATCTTTGGCTAATTTATAGTGAACAAAATTATGAGTACTGCCAGAATCAATTAGGACTGTTACCTTTTTCTTTTTGATATATCCTTCGATTTTGAGGGTTTGAGGATTGCTAATTCCAGCCAATGCATTACATGATATCGTGGGAGTCAACTTTTCAAATGAAATTGATTCTACATTTCCATCTTGAGATGGTTCTCGTTCATGTTCTTGTTCTTCTTCCTCTTCACAATCTATGTAGAATAATTTCTTCTCACCACACTTATGTCCCTTATTGTACTTGTTGTCACAGTTAAAGCATAAACCTTTTGCTTTTCTTTCCTCCAATTGTTGATGTGTCAACCTTGTAGGTTGAGGTGTTTTATAAGAAGGAGCATTATTCTCTCTATAGATGTTAGGATTGGTCCTTCTAGTAGCCATAGCCATATTTTTACTTTCAAAATTTCTTGCCACCCTAAATGCATTCTCCAATGATTTGGGTTCCCAAAGACGAACCTCATGTTGAATGTTATCTCTTAAAGTTCCTATGAATACATCAATCAAGTGCTCATCTGGAATATCTGTTACCTTTATATTCAATCTTTGGAAGTTCTCAATGTTCTCTATAACTGAACCCTTTTGCTTGAGATTTATCAATTGGCTAAAGAAGGTATTGCTCCTTGTATCCTCATAGTGTTCTATCATTTCTTCCGTGAAAATTGTCTAAGTGACGAGTGATTTGCGAGAACACAACCATCTATACCATACAAATTGATTGGGTTCTAAATATAAAGAAGCAATTCGTACCTTTTATGTATGTGGCACATTATGTAGATCAAATAATTGCTCCATTTGAAATATCCATGTGATATGGCCCTTGCCATCAAATTTTCTCATATCAATATTAGGAACCTGGTTGGTCTTCAACCCAAAGTTAGAGTTTCTCCATTCTTGATTCACCTTCCTTGTGTCCTCATCATGAATTTCATGGAATACATTTTCACTTTCAGGTGTCTTCTCTATTACAAAATTTTTCAATCCTTCCATGAAACCATCCATCTCTGCCTCCAACTTAGCTCCCATCTCTTATAGTTCATATTTTGTTACTATCTTCTTTTGTAAATAATTTATGTCCCTACGCATTTCTTCACCTTCATCAAGAGTCCAAGTAGGATTGTCTGGTGGCTTATTTGGTGTAGAATTTCCCTTTTTGGGTGGCATGTTGGCAAAGTATCACTTTTGAACCTTGATTTTGAGGTGGTTCTGCTAGAAAATATTTCTTCTACTGTATCTCCAAGTTTTTGGCCTTTCTGGGTATGAAAATTTGTTTTTTGTATTTCTCTGATATTTCTTCTCTACAATGCCACAGGTCTGATCAAAATTGGATGTGTCAAGTGGAATTTATGGTAACTTCCACACAACTTACTGATTTTTGGCCTTTTTAGGAGATCTCACTTGTACAGAGTGCCCCACACAAAATAATTGATATACAATTCTGAAACTCGTACCAGAAATACTACAGACTGTCCACTATCTAATGAAACTAGTCTCACTCAATTTGGATACTCTAGGAATAAGTTATGATTGTTTTACCTGGAACACCTTCTTATGACTAGTCAAATACTATTTCTTCCACAGTGTGTATCTACAAATGTAAGATGACCCAAAAGCTGAAATTTCTACCATAGATACCTTACTAATTTCTGTGAATATCCCTTGGAGTTCATGGTCTGAAACATTACAAAAAAAATTATAGCGAAAATTCTGCAATGTCTCAGTTCAGGATGATTTCATAGCCCTATATTGCACATGTTGTATCCTCGAAAGTGTAAGGCCTCAGGAGGTGAAATTTTAACCCAACTTACCTTGATCCCTCTGCTAAATACCCTCCAAGCCGTTCCTTCTGAAACGTTGTAGAAAACAAGTTATAGCGAAAATGCCAAGGTGTCTCAGATGCAGCAGCGAAACCCCAAGACCTTGAGCTCTGATACCATATGTACTCAACCTTAGAATAAGTACTCAACGCATTGAAAAAGATATAAATTCAGATAATAAGCCTCTTCGAGGGGGAAACCTCCTTATGCCCACATAAATGTACAATTCAAGATGATTCAAAATGAAAATGTCTCTTTGATATATATAGGAGACTAGGAGGTATAATTACAACTAGTGGCCTAAAGCCGGCATAAATAAAATAAGATTACTAATATAATATGCCCCAATTAAGGGGTAATGAGCCACTATTTAGGGCTTAGCAATAGAGGAATGAAATGATGGATAGTTTTGTGCAAATCCTTCGGCGGCTACCAATAGGCGACACATATTCTTTGAAGAGAGGTGTCGCCCCTTTCAAGGTACAAATCAACTTTGATATGCTCATATTTGAAGGTAAGATAGATGCAGATGTTGTAGACAAATGGTTGAATCTGCTAGAATAGTATTTTTCTGTTGCAATTATAAGGTCCTCATCTAGCCATAAAAGATTATGGCTGGAATCATTACTTGAATGAATAGCTTGGTTAGTTGCAGTCCTAACATTAAAGTCTCATAGAAAGAAGATATTTCCCGCATTTCTCAAACTATAAATATCTTGTTCTAAATTAATATAGGGACAATCTCTATCTATATTATTTTTCTTCTAAAAAGTAGAATTAATAGGTGCAATATAGAAAATTGCAATATACATCTTCTTAAAATTGATTTTATGAAGTTGAGTGTGAGGATAAATATTTTTTCTACCTCCTATGCCTATAGTGTATGACTTTGACTTTTTGTTCTAAATTGATCACAAGACAAAACCTTCTTTATTAGAGATCTTATTGTAGATTTCATTAATTATTAATATTAATTAATAATTATTACATAGAGATATGTATATATGATATACATCTGGTATAATATAATTAATTATGTATATTAATAATAACTAATAATATAGTTCATTATTATTATAATTATTAATTAAGAAGTATAAATATTTTATATATAATAATAATAAAGTATTAATAATATTTAATTAATGATGTTATTAAAAATTATAATTATCATTAATAATAATAAATTAATAAAATATTAATAAAACTTTAGAATAAATTTAATAAAATATTTTATTATAGTTATTAATAAACTATTATTAATAATAATATTAATAACAAATTAATAATGTTTCATTATCATCCTTTTATGGAACTTTACCTCAATTTTAGTTAGAATTCCAAATCAATCTAAATTCATATTGTTGTTTGGCCCGTTTCCATCTATTCCCGTTAATGTTAGGATGAAAGTGATGAGACATTTCTGTGATTTATTTGATATTGTTATGCATTGAAGGAAAAGAAAGCCCTCGTTACAAAGAGATTCTTTTTCATGAGTTTATTAAATTAAATTGTTCTCCATTGATGCAAAATTACAAATAAATTCATTATTATTTGGACGAGGAAAGTGGTAAGCTCATTAGATTTACAAATAAATTCATTATTATTTGGACGAGGAAAGTGGTAAGCTCATTAGATTTACAATAATGTAATTTTAAGAACTTAATAAATTACAAATCACACATTATAAAGAAAAAGATATCCTTAAAGATAGGTGAGAGACAAAAGGCATGTAAACTACAAAGACGGTGTCATAAACACGAAGAACTAAATAAAAACAACTATAATGTGCCTTAAAATTAATTAAATTGGCACAGCTCAAACTAGTAGCTAGTAGCTGGTGAACGCTTGGTAAAATTTCCAATGCAGTAAAAATCCGCCGCGTAGTTAAAGAAAATCTTAATTGACACATTGCAAATATTCTTTTTTGGTTTTTTTATTTGCATTGCCAAATCCATGCGGTTGCCAGAATTCATGACAGAATTCACATTACACCATATGAAATGGAAATAGTTGAAATTAAGTTTGTTAATCATTTGAACGCTGCAATTAGATGGTTGCCAGAATCCATGACAGAATTCACATTATATCATATGAACCTCAAAAATGCAAGAAAGATATAAACATGAGATTTTATTCATTAGTTTGGAAGAACCACTAAAAATATGCCAACATCTTCAATTGGTAACCATAAAATTGAAATTTATAATTAAAAGAAGATTAAATACACCCATTTCCAATAGATATATGCCTTTGGACCTAATTAAACAAACTTTAAACCAAAACCAAACCTCCACAATTTTATAGAATTGTAAAATAAATTTATGTAACTCACAATCAACTAAAATATTCACTAAAACAAATATAATTTTAATGTTAATAATAAATATTTTAATTCTTTCTCTATCCTTCAACAAAATCTAAAATTACATTTAAAACATGTATTACTAAAACAAATATAATTTTAATATTAATAATAAATATTTTAATACTTTCTATATACTTCAACAAAATCCAAAATTACAATTAAAGCATGTATTTTTAATTTAGAAGCATATATTTTTAATTTTTAATGGATCAGCTTTGTAAAAATTAAACACAAAACAAAATCTAAAATTACATTTAAAGCATGTATTACTAAAACAAATATAATTTTAATGTTAATAACAAATATTTTAATACTTTCTATATCTTTAAACAAAATCAAAAATTACATTTAAAGCATGTATTTTTAATTTAGAAGCATGTATTTTTAATTTTGAATAAATAAGATTTGTAAAAATCAAACACAAAACTTGTTAAAATTAAATTTTAGTTTATCATTTGACTTTCTCCACTTCCAATTTAACACCATTTTATTAGAATTAAAAAAATAAAAAATTGCGAATACATAAGCCAATCCCTCTTAATTATAAAATTTTCTCAACTTCCAATTTAACACCATTTTCTTAAAATAGAAAAAAAAAATTGTGAATACATTAAACCAATCCCTCTTAATTATAAAATTTATCTTGCATAAATTAATCTCCATAATTTTGCAATGTTTTCTGTACTGACTACCTAACATGGTAATGAAGCAGAAAACATGTATCCAATATTTAACAATCTTTTCGCGTTAAAAAGAACTAGTTCACCACCCATCTAGATGCTTGTCCTGTTATGTTGTTAAAATCTCCAAAGTATCGCATGCTTTAGAAACAACTAGGTTCAAATTCTACATTCAATAATCATGAACTATAACTTAGAACATTATCATCCCTAGGTGTTATTGGATTCTTTTGCATTCCCTTGCAATTATCTACCAATCACATAAACTTGAGATTTAGATACAATTCATACAACTCTGCATACACCGGAATGGGAAAGATGTAATTCTCCATTTCCGTTAGATTAAAATTTATTGCTAATCTATCATGGGAATGGCAATCCACAATTTTCCATTACCGGCATCTCTAGTTTAAACTTTATCGACATTGTTTTGGTTGTTGTCCATTAATTATAGAGATTAAATTACGGAGTTATATTCAGTAGTTCGTGTGTGGAGGTGAGGGCATTGGGAGGATATTTAAAGTCCATCCTCATGCACGCTGAAGTAACATGCACATATCTCTCCTGTTTCACAACGACTAAATTTTTAGAGCTCTCAATTTATAATTCTATTCATTCGCTGACAGTAGGAGGAACAATATATTATATCATATCATATAATGGCTAAAGACAACAGTGGTATTGTATGAATTCATAATGTTGTATAGTGGTTAAATAGTTGATCACATCATAAGAGAAAATAAATAGACCAATACATCCAACATGCCCACTATGCAACAAGGTTAATATTTATAGATCATTCATCTCTTTGCTATGTCCAAATCATACATTCCAAGTTAATATTTATAGATCATTCATCCCTTTTCTATGTCCAAATCATACATTCCAGAGGATTTATATTCTTCATTGAATTGAATATCAAAGAACAACCCTCCTTAAGAACCATATTAGATAACTAAGATTTTGGCCCTGTGAACTGTCTGTCCACAAATACATGCAAAATGTCAGAATTTCTTAAAAATGAAAGTACAAAGCCAATGAAAGGGACCTCGAAATATTTCAAGAGGTAGCAAAACAGATTCTATGTTTACATGCAATGGCTTGTTGGGATTGAGATTTGTGGACTTTGGCGTCCAATTCAGCGGCCAACTGGATTTCATGCTAACCTTTTCCCTTCTTCTTTATTAATATTCTTAGAAATTGTTGGAGATCCTTCATTAAAAAACAAAGAGAGATTTAGTTGTGTTTGATACAGTTCCTCAAACAACTCGAGATTTGGATTAAGCTATTGGAACAACTTCAAAATCAAGATTTCCTTTTATAACCACAAAATCAATTTCCATACATGAATACAATTTGATCTGATAGAGAACATGAAGAAGGCTTGTGAATACCCGTGGCCTTTTATAACCACAATATATATATACTTAATCAATTTCCATGCATGAATACAATTTGATTTGATAGAGAACATGAAGAAGGCTTGTGAATACCTTTGGTGTAATGAACTTGCAAGCCAAACAACCAATTGCCACGACAACAAGAACATTCTGCTACATAAAGAGTATGATTCCATTCTATTTTGACATAGCTCCTAATTGATGGCGTGTTGCCAAACTTTTCTCCCTTGCCTTGCCCTAATCACCATTGTCCCCTAATCAATTCCAAACCCTATAGAATTTTCAATCTTTTTGAATCTTCTATAATATACTAAGAACATTATTTTATTGAAGGGTGAATGGGCTGGGGTGAAGCAAATTGGAAATAAATTTACGGTGTCTTTGGTACAGGAATGCACTAATAATATGAGCGGCCAGAAAATACTTTGCTTGGCATGCTTCATTACCATGTACATATACAAAATGAAGCACCCGGTCAATATGACAGCTGCAGTATGTAGCTGTATGGGAGTGTACACAGGCCAAATAAAACTCCACAGTTAACACAGAACACAAAGATCAATCTTATTAATTAAAAGCGGATACACTGTTTATGTATAGAGGCAGATAGTTGCGGACAATTACAGTTACGTGGACAGTGAGGATAGTTTGAGCAGTTGAACGAACAACATAACCATCGGATTAGTTAACATTTCCCCCTTAATCCAAAGGGACATTTGTCATCCCGAGCATCATTTGAAATTTTTCAAATTTCTCTCGACCCAAAGCTTTAGTAAAGATGTCCGCAATTTGCTCTGAAGTGGAACAATGATTGAGATGAATGGTTTTGGCCTCAACATGATGTCGATTCAAATTATATTTGGTGTTGATATGTTTGGTTCAATCATGGAATTTAGCATTTTTGGCCAATTGTATGTGCAGAAGTATTGTCAACAAAGACAAGCGTCGAAGTCTTCAAGAATTTTCCGAAGCCAAATGATTTATTTTCTGGCTTGAGCTGCTGTAACGTATTCGGCTTTAGTTGTAGAATCAACAGGAACTGATTGATTTTGTGATCTCCAAATGATGGTTGTTGATCCAAGATTCATCGAATAACCTGAAGTAGACACCGCATGCTCTTTATCCCCGTCAAAGGCAGAATCTGAATAACCAATGAGATGGAAGTCTGAAACTTTAGAATATTTGATGCCATATGATTGAGTGCCTTTTAAATGTTTGAGCACTTGTTTTCCTGTTGTCCAATGACCTTCACAGGGTTGATGCATAAACCTCGAAAGTATTCCTACAACAAAAGTTATGTCAAGACGAGTACTAATAAGATAAATTAAACTTCCAACAAGTTGTATCTACTTTGTTGGATCTTCAGATGCACTACCTTCATTTGAAGTAAGCTTTAGACTTTTCTCCATTGGAGTATGATGCAGGAGCATCGCAACTACCAAAGCAAGCGTGGAGCCAGCGCATGTGTTTTTAAACACATGACATATAAGCTTGATAACTTTTTTAATTTTCATTAAAGATGAAGCGCCATACCCTTCAATGAAACATTTATGAAGGAGCGCCTATTGTATTGTATCAGACCTCGAGCCATACGCTCTTGTCTGAAGTAGATAGGAGACATTTACTTTAGTTAATGCAGGTAGATAGGATTTTAATTCCAGAATAGAGAGTTTAGAGTTTGTGAGGGAAAACGGATATAGACACCCTCCTTTGTACATTGTAAAGTTAGTCATTAGCCAGCATTCAAGAGAGAAGAGAAATAACAGAGAATTTTATGAAGAACACCTATGTACAGACATTTGAATTAATAGAAGAAATTTCTGATTCAAATTCATGGCTGGTGTTGTTTCTCTGTGTATATTGTTCATGTGCTTATGAATGTTTGTTTTCTGGTTATGCATTTGCTTTATATATGTTGTGCATGTGATTTCATGGTTTAACTTGAAGTCTGAGAGAGAATAAGTTCCAATTGTTTCTCTATCTGATCCAGGAGATTCCTGCAAGGTGTGCAGTGGAATTCATCCGCAAGGAGTGCGTTGATGAAGGCTCGATAGTTTAACACTTGTTATTGTTCATCCAGAAGCAGAAGTGGGATTGTTGCAACCGTGCAAGGAGTGTACAGGTTGGAGGGAAAAGAAATCTCAGTTGTTAATCTGAGCAAAGGAATTTAGAGACTGTTGCTGCAGGAGCTGCACAGATTTTGGAGGATTCAACACTTGATAAGTTGTTGAACGCCGAATGCAAGGAGTGCGCATAAATTCCTCTGAAGGAGTCAGAGTAGAGAAGATCAGGAGGTATAGAACCTTTGTGATATCGTTGAAAGGAAGCATGGAGGTTCAAAAGAAGAAGGGCCAAGCAGGGTTTCAGGCGCAGGCTTTGAAGAGCAAAGTGCAAGAAGAAGCACTTAGTCATTTTCAAGAAATCCTCGAGGAGGAGGAATCGACGGTCAGGATTCGTCGAGGAAATTGTGAAGTTCCGACAGCCGTTAGATCTCGGGGAAGTTGCATAGTATTTAAGCCTAGCGAACAAGAGAAGGAGTCAGGGAGTCATCGGGACTTGACTCATTGGAAAATCAGGGTTTCTGCGGTCGCGAAACTCTCGTAGAAAGGAATCGCGATCCGTGAATTCCCGAAAGGATCTCTACCGTTGATCACGATAGGGACACGTGGCCAGAGATCCCAAGGATCATGAAATCGGAGATCGGGGATCCCGGAGACGGGAGCTTTGTATGTTTACATTGCGATTTGTGATTTCTCGACACGGTAGGAGCCGTTGATCTGTGGGACGCATGTCCAAGGATCAGGAAGAGTCAGTATTCGGCGTTTCGGGATTTCCGCAGGCAAGGAAATTGTTGCAATAGAAATCGCGAATTCGTGATACCCGATAGCGCGGTAAGGAGTGGTTGACGTGGAGGAGAGCACCCGCACGTGTATCGGGGTTCGACATTTCGGTGTTCTCGGTGATGGGAGACTCACAACTGGAGGAATCACGATCTGCGATTTTTTGAAAGGATCTCAGCCGTTGATCTCAGTGAGATATGTGTTAAGGAGAAGGGGAGTTAGTGGAGCTCAGCTTATCAGAGAATCGGGACTCACAGAGTCAGGAGTCTTATGCAGGAATTCACGATTAACGAATTCTCGAGAGGGTCAGGATCGTTGATCATAGTAGGGACACGTGGTGCGAGATCCCGGAAAGTCGGGGTTCAGCGTTTCGAGTTTTCTGAGGACAAGGGAACCGTCGCATCAGAAACCACGATATCGGGAATCACAATAACACGACAGTTAAAGTTGTGGGCCCCAGAAGTTGGAATAGGAGCCAGGTGTCATCGGGCATCGGGGTTCGGGGAATTGAATATCCCGTGTTCATTGACAACAGGAATCTCAATCCTCCGATCCGCGATTTTTCGACAGGGTTAAGGGCCTTAGGGAACGACAAGTGTAGGAAGGTCGAGCCTTTCCACGACTCAACGACAAGTGGCATCGGAGATCAGGAATCGGGGATTCATAAGGTAAGTGGTTTACGGTAGCGCAACCACCGATTTCCCGACAGGACAATCTCCGACAAGAGGAAAAGAGAACGGGTAAATAATCATCGGGTTTTGGGGATTTTGAGACCCGAGTGCAGGACTCGCAATCTTGCGAGGTCCGATTTCCTGATAAGGAAAAGGGGAGATCACCAAGAGCATTCTGTGGGTGCAGAAAACTTCCGACAAGGGAGTTGAAGAGAATTCTAACTCTTCGGGCCTAGGAAGAGGAAGGTCCTGGTGGGAGCAGTCGTTGCCCTGGTGGTGCGAGCTGCGTCAGAGTAGAAACATGATTACATGTAACATCCCGCTCTTGTGCGCATTGAGAGAACTTATTCTTTGAGGACACTTTCTTGCAAGTGATCCAGATTATTATACTATTTGCCATTGATTATGATTATGAGTCATATGGATGTGATTATATTTTATTTTGTTGTATTGACATAGACAGGTGCTATTGAATCGGTTCTCCTGAGTGTGTAGGATTTTGGACCTCGAGGATGCATATGCATCGATGAAACCCTTGGAATCTGGACCGATTCAGGGAGTGAACAATTGGGGTTTGATTGTTTTATATATGACCTATGTGCATTTGATTAGATGTTATGATTATGGATTTTATTTCTGACATGATTCATTGATGATGCAGGCTGACGATAGCTTGCCGACCACACTCACATGTGGAGTAGAGGGGTCACACACAATAACCAGATACGTTGAGGGAGAGGTGTGGACAAAACCAACCAAATCCTACTAGCACTCTCATTGTGGCTCAAACTGTAGGTTAATGATTACATAGTTCAAGAAGACCCATGATGCCATGAGGGCAGACTATGACATCTACTCACGATGATTCTAAGGGGCACGCAATAAGGGAGGGGTCTTATTCCTTAGAGGCCCTTATTCTCCCACAAGTTCACCTAGTGCAGTATTGACTTCAGGTTTTTTTTATGTCTACCAAGTTAGTCAAGAGGCGAGTGGCACCCTTGGAGCATGTAGTGCATCATGAAGGGAACATCGTGCAAGGGAAACAAAATGAGGCGAGTGACACTCTTGGAGCACCTAGTGCATCCTGAAGGGCACATCGCGTTGTTAACTAATAAGTGAATAAACCTAGATGGTCTTAGAACGAATAAGGTGTTAAGAAATATTTAAAAACAATTTCCCTAATAAAATGTCACCCAACCTAGGAAAATAAAATCTAGGTCTAAGTGATATTTGTGGTAAAAACAAAAATACTAATAATCATCTTTAAACATGTGGTGAGAAGGGGGTAAGTCATTCAATTAATTTATAACAACCAAATTACTTCGGGGGATTACATTTTTAACAAAAAGGAACATAATTGTTTTGTTAGTTATACTAATTAAAAATTTATTATTAAAAAAAAAAGGTGAAAAAGGTAATTTTCTACACTTGATAATTTGAGTTTTAGATAAAAAGGGAAATGGGGAAATTTAAAAGAATTAGGAAACTAAGGGGAAAAGGGGGGAACATAAAGAGAAAGGGAAACATAAGGAAAAAAGAAGAATGACTAACTTAGTAAGGAATCTTTCATTTTAGAACTTTATAAATTGAACTCAACTAGTAAATTAGCAAGGGGTTAAGTCATTAAAATGTGTAAGGGAATATGGGGATAACTAGGAGTGATTCTAGGAATGCTTTTAGGTGGGTGAGGGAAATAGGAGTCATTAAATAATTAATGAAATTAATTTCTCGTGCAATGAAGGGGATGTGTAACACATGTATGGGGAGGATTTTTCTGAATTTAATTATTGAACAATAAATTAAATGAGAAATTGGGAAAGAAATAACTTAGAAACTCTATATAAAGGAGGGAGGGAGGAGGAGGAGGATGGATCTCTTCATTGTTGTGCAACACTACACTGCAGAGTTTTAGACTTGACTGACTTATCTTATGGGAGTTGGGATAACTAGCTCGGTCAGGATTGGTAGCTTAGCCTTGCAAGGCGAGCTGGGAGCTAGTTGTTCTGTGGTTTAGTGTGTGTGGCCCCTTTGCGGCCGGGGGGGATAAGGGGGAAGAAAATTACCCCTAGCGTTGGCTGGAGGTACCAGTGAAGTCTCATCGGTCGGAAAATGGGAGATGCACGAAGCACGTAGGACAACGACTCAGAGCTGTCACCTTGGGCTACGGTACGCATGCTTTTATTCTGCATGGTAGATTACTATTGACCTTATGATTTCATTTATGTACTTTTAACTGTGTAAAAAGTGTTTGACTTAGCATTTTAATCGAGAACTTAAATTCTCCATAGCCTTAAACTCGTTGCTTGACTTGATTCCCTTGGAAATCGATCCCTGGATGTTGTGACTGTCCTATTGGTTTTATTGATTTGTTGTGAAGAGTTGTGATTTTTACTTCATCATCATCCCTAGATCATTAGTCCATGCCTTAGCAATCGGCCAGGAGCCAGATCGACGATCGTCACTTCGATGTTAATAGACCTATAGATCCTAATGCTTTGCTTTTTTGTGCATGGATGATGAGCGAAGTATAGTTGCCCAACTGTCTACCCCTATTGATTGTTCTTGGTTGAGTGATTGTCTTGCACCTTGTTGCGATTGGTTAACTATGTTATTGTTTATCATTTCCCTCAATGAACTGCTTACTATCCTCTACATTTGATCTTTGCATTGATGCGTTCCCTGGTGAAGTCACTCTGCATTTTTAATACCCTTCCTGGTAATGATTTAAGTCTGTGTTTTTAACGCTTTTCCGAGCGAATTTACTATGTGGTTTTTATACATCTTGTCTACCTTTACTCTGCAAATTTTACCTTACATTTTTACACCTATGGCCTGTGATTTTACCTCTGCACTTTAATTTTGACTTGAATGACAATTTATAAAGTATTTTGGACTGCGTTTTTTTGGGTGTAATGGCTGGAGATATTACTTGGGATACTCTGCAATCTTCACCTTTTTCAGACTGCTTGTTACCCTTATTCATGGTGAATCTTACGCTACAATTTTGTTACTGTTCCTTTGACTCGAACCTTCATCCCTTACCCTGTTGAGTGCAATTTCAAGGCATTTTTTTTTAACTATTTGGACTACGGTTTTCTTTAACAACTCAACAATAGAACTGTGTTTTATTTTTAACTATTGGAATGTGATTTTCCTATGCATTTTAATTGGTTTTAAGGGAAAATTTTGCCCTGCATTTTTCACACACTTGGCTTGCGTTTTTTTTCTCTCTGTAGTATATATTACAATAATGGAGAATTAACCCAACCAATGCGAAGTTAAAATCAACGATTTATTTCCCTTTTTATTGACCATGATTTGGTGTTAGACCACAACGATTTTGGGCCTGGGTGTTATGTTTTAGTGTCAGAGTGCCCACAATGATAAACCACAACGTTTCTGTGCTTGGCCGTCCGTTCTTAATGTCTAGGCATTGTAAGGGTACATCACAACGGTTTTATTTTCCTTTTTTTCAACAACATTGCCCCCATTGATTGACTGCATTTGAATTATGTCCTACTGGACATCGACTTCACAGTCAGCATTCCTTTTAAATGAAAAGCGATTTGTTTTTATTTGGTGGATATTAGGCATAGTTTCAATTGTTTGTCCACACATAATTTCATAGTCAACAATAATATAATTATATTTTCCTTACCCAGATATGCCACACCTTTTCAACCAAAATGGATGGTTGATGGCAGTTTTATAATGATTCCATGACATGAGTTAATGTCCCCCACGTGAATATTAAACAGACCGTGATCTTGTTTTAGAGATATATCTTTTGACAACAACCCTTTAATATGTATGCCATAACTTTTAATAGATATGATAGAGTGTCTGATTTTGTAGTGATTCTCATAATTTGTGGGACAAGAGTTACCGCGTTCTAGTGATTACTGTAAATAGATGTTGACAGAGAGTTATTGATAACTATGTGTAATTACTACGTGTGGGTGGTTGGGCATGACTGAGAATTCAACTTATTGTTGATAGCATCTAGATGTGGTAGATAGCGGGTTAACTGTTGTAGACAACATCATAGATATTGTGGATAGTGTTGAATAGATTAGCATTTTAGATATTGATGATATCATTCCAAATTTCGTTGCTAGCATTTTGAATATTGATTATAGTTTTTAAATAAGCGCTTAATTTATTGTTAATAGTCTCATCATGGATAACATGGTAAATATTATGGAAGGAACAATGTTATTTCCCTATGATATTATTTCTCAATCATTGTGGTTATTGATCAAGCGATATCATTTTAATTACAAATAGTTTATCCATTGAATTATCTAGAGATCGCAATGTATTGGGCACCGTAGTTAACTTTTGTTAATCTTGTGAATTTTGTCAATGGTATTATATATTGTTAAGGCTGTTGATTTAGACCGGTAACATTGTTTAAGTGATTAATTTATACTGGTCGTTATAGTTAATCAGACTTGTGAATAATGTTATTTTCAAGGCAACAATGCATTCAGACTAGCTCTGTTATTATGACATTGATTATACATATAGATTTAATATTGATTAAATTAGACTTGTTAAAATTAGACCGCGAAGTCGATTATTTTATGAGCAACGTAGATTATTAGTTCACTTATAAATGGTCAGTAAGTAATTGATAGTCATCTTATTGATTTGTTAAGCGTTGGTTTTAATTTACCTTATGATAACATTTATGACCATAGTAACTTGATGATAGTTCACTCCCCAACACTTAGGCATATTTCTTAACAGATAATGGTTTTTGTTTGTTGGAAAAGAAGTGTAATAGCTTGCGCATTTTTAATTGAATAATGTCATCTTGCGTCTTGTCAACTGGTTACTTGAGGGCATAGGTGTAGTCTTCTTGTTAGTTAGTTCGGCCCCTAGCACGTTGGTTTTTCTTGAGTCCATGGTCCAGATAGATTAGGTTGCGCCATGATTATTTCTGTGCCTATCACCTGGGGACGGCATGATCCCTGACTAGGGGATCATGGCACACACTATTGGATAGAGGCGAATGATAAATTGGCCAGAGTCTGTGCTTCCCGTTGTGGGTGTCGTTGATTGTTATAAGTTTTTTGTTGGTGTTTGGGGTGTAACGACTACATGTGATTGGTTGCACGCCATAAAGATTCTATTTACTCGTCGTGAAATCTGTTGTGTAGGGATTGTGATGTCATCCTTAGCTTGCAGGCGTTGTCATGTTTGTGTCGGGCGGGTAGTCATTTCTATATTTTGATTTACGCATGTTCACACAATTGATCATTGTTCAATGGGTTGAGTTATTGTTGTCTATTTCCTGATTTGCATGTGTGGGTTCGTCGTTAGGTTGTGTGGTTCAACTGTTGTCGTCTTTGCCTTCTTTCCTAGAAACAAAAAAAAAATTGCACTTTTTCTTCACTGTAGTCGTAACAATAGGGGTTGTTACATTACAATCCTTCATCTCAAATTTGCTCAATATTTCTCCAATATATTTCTTCTCAGAAACAAAAATGTGCTTCGGTTTTTTATCTACTTCGATCCCTAGATAATAAATGTAGTAATCTCAAATCAGTCATATCGAAAACCTTTTAAAACTCCTTTTTAATAGATGCTATATAATCATCATTATTTCCTGTGATAATCAAATCATCTACATAAACAAAAATATATACAACTAATCTTCCAACTTTATTAACAAATAAAGTTGCATCATCTAGATTGAAGTCCTTATAATTCAACTTGAGAAGATGTTCAGTTAACTTTTCATAGCAAGCACGAGGTGCTTTTTTTAAACCATACAATGATTTTATCAATTTTATTACTTTACACTATTTTCCTTTAACACAAAACCCTCTGGCTCCAACATATAGACATCTTCTTTTAAATCTCCATTTAAAAAGGCAATTTTTACATCCATGTGATGTATTTTCCATCCTTTTTGACCTGCAAGAGAAAATAAAGTTCTAATAGTGCTCCATTTCGTTGCAGGAGCAAATGTTTATGGATAATCAATACCTTTTTTTTGTGCATACCCCTTTGCTACAATTATTTCTTTGTGCTTTTCAAGAGAACCATCAGCTTTATACTTAGTTTTATAAACCCACTTACTATCAATTGTTTTGATGCCAATAGGAGGATCCACCAACCTCCAAATGCAATTTTTAATAAGATCATCATACTCTTTCTGCATTTCATATTTCCATTCATTACAACTAGTGGATTCTTCAAAAGTAGTAGGTTCATTAACAATAAAAAAGTTTAACTCAAATTCATTATACCTTTTTGGCATTGTCTTGGTTCATGTTGATCTGCGTACTGATTGCTACAATGTTTGTTGAGTTTCAAGAGTCTTTGAAATAGGTTCTTCAGGACCATTATTATCCTCCAATGTTTCCTTAGTAGGAAAATTATTATCAACCAATTGTTCTGTAGGAACATGATTATCATCAAAAACACTGCTATCAACTAATTTTTTTTCATTCTTTGATGTGGTCTCATTCTCTAGTGTTGATGAAAGAAAATCCATAGACTGGTCTAGAATATGAATCCTCTCTTCAGGATGTGGAAGATCATTATCCCATTCATAGTCAAATTTCTTGGAAGAGAATCTATCCAAATGATTGAGTTTCCTATCAATAGTAGAAGCATCTTTAGCAAATTCGAGAAAAACAACATCTCTTGAAGCAAGAAATTTCTTGTTTTCCTCATCATATAATTGATAAGATCGGGAGATATTAGAATACCCCAAGAAAAGACATTTGCGACTTCTTGCACCCAATTTTTTGCGTTGATGTTTAGGAATTAAAGCATAACATGGAGATCCAAAAGATATGAAATGTTGAACAACAAGAAGACGATTATACCACAATTCATAAGGGGACTTATTATTGGTGGAAGTAGAAGGACAATGATTGAGAATATAAATGGCACAAAGTATTTCTTCTCCCCAAAACATCAACCTGACATTCTGAAAAAACATCATTGACCTTACCATATTAAGCAAATTTTTGTTCATGTGCTCTGCTACATTATTCTATTGTGGAGTATAAGGGGCGATGGTCTTGTGTTTAATACCATTATCCTGTAAGTACTTTTCAAATGCATTAGAGGTGTATTCACCACCATTATCTGATCATAGAGTACCAATACTAAGTTGAGTTTCATTTGTAATCCATAAATGAAAATTGTTAAAAGTTGCAAAAACCTAAGATTTCTCTTTCAACAAATAATCCCAACACATCCTCGTGTAGTCATCAATAAAAGTCAGCAGATATTTATTTCCATTTTCATATTGAACAGGCATGGGCCCACATAAATCAGAATGTATGAGACCTAACTTCCTGGAAGCTTGGGAAGTAGATCCATAAAAAGGTCGTTTACAATGCTTGCCTAAAATATAAGCATTACATGGAGAAAGCTTTCTTGGAATAGTATGAAGCCCTTGAATACCTTGTTGTTTCATAATCCAGATACTATCATAATTAATATGACCAAAACGAGCATGCCACAATAAGTTGTAATACAAGTTATCACTATGCTGAGCCAAAAGAGATGAATTAGATTGAAAAGAGGGTGTCCCTTTAAGTTTTAAAAGTTTGTCTTCTTCAACACCAGTCATAACAATCACCTAATCAGATGCTTTTATTATTTCAATTATACCATCAAGCATATGTATAGAATGTCCTTGTTTCTTGATATCTATGAGAGACATAATATTTCTTTTTCATTGAGGAATGTAAAGAATGTCATGTAAAATACAATCAACAAATCCTGGTAGGCGAAGTCAAATAGATCCAATTCCTGAAGGCTTTAACTGGGACTTATTATCAAAATAAACTATTCCATCAATTTGATTACTGAATGTCTCAAAAAAATCTCTTCTGAAGGTCATATGGCAAGTGGCTCCAGTATCTAAAATCCAAGTGTCTTCCCAAGAAGAAAAAGAAGTGCTAAAAACTTCATTGATACTAAGATTACAATGTGCAACAATATAGTGGGCTGATTCAGGTGGTTTTCCTTTGTCTGGAAGCTATTGCTCTTTCTTATCACTAATCATTTCCTAAGGAGTGCCACAATGAGAAGAGGTATGAACCACTTTACCACACCTATAGCACTTAAGAGATTGTTTATCATTCTGAAAATGTTTTTGTTGTCTGTCTCCTTGATGATAATGACCCCCCTACCTCTAAACGGTCTCCTACCACGGCCTTTGTTACTAATGTCAAATCTAGCAAAATCTCCTCTAGGTTTCTTCTCTTTCTTTGCAAGACACAAAGTCTCAACTGTGGAAGTGGAAACAGATTCCTTCTTCCCAAAATATTTCTCTCTTTCAATAATTTTGTCTACAAGAGTATCAAATGTCATGGCTTTCATATGTCCACTAGCTTGAAGAGACTCTAAGTAGTGTGAAGAGGTAGGATATAGGGCTTTAATAAATGCAATGAGTTGTAAATCAACTTTGACACAAGTTGAGTCAATATCATGAAAACGATCTTTAATTTCGGAAGCTAACTTCATGGGATTATTATCTTTCACTTCGAGATTAAACAACTTCATCAACAATTATATAATTTCCACTTCTGAATGATATTCATAAAGATCTTTTAATTTATGTAATGCTTTAAACTTTGTTGTGCTGGAAAGAATATGTCTACTTACCTCTTCACTGACTAAGGAAGAAATTAAAGCATGTGTCTGGCATTTGTAGGTTTCTCTGGGTCATTATCATCCTTGCCTTCACAAATTTCCTCCCATAAATCATTAAAAATAAGAGTATTTTGTATTTTCCAAAACCATTCTTGGTAATTTTCTTATCTCAAGAGAACTACTCCCGCAATCGATATTAAGAAATGCATTGTAAACTGTGTAAATTAAATTCCACTTGCAAAAAGAAAAAAAAATAATCTCACAACAACCACACATACAACATTGGTTACTCTGTAGACTTCTCACAGGGATCCCATACACAAGTGTTGGAGGGTCGTCGGGCACTCGTTGTCCCTTCACTACAACTGCACAGTCGCCTTTAATCATTGCATAGGACAGACGTATGAAATGTTGCCACAATGGGGTATTTACTTCTCAAGTCAACGGTTCGAGCTCGAGACCCTTCTGTAGTGATTTGTGACCAAGTTTTCAACTCTAGAATGTCATAGTTATACATAGGTGGCTCCTCTCAAATCTGGAGTTGTTTCGCCAATGCTTCACGCCCTCTCACGCAGGCACAAAAAATAGCATGGAGTTTTCTTTTTTTTCAAACCGTGGCTCTGATACCACTGTACACAGGCCAAATAAAACTCCACGGTTAATAGAAAACACAGAGAACATAGAGATCAATCTTATTAATTAAAAGAAGATACATTGTTTATGTATAGAGGCAGAAAATTGCAAAGAATTACAGTTACGCGGACAGTTAGGATAGTTAGAGAAGTTAAATGAACAACATAACCCTCGGATTAGTTAACACAAAGATATGGTTAAATGTGGTGGAAATGTAAATATGAGGTTGTAAAAGGGAAATGGTTAATTATGAGGTAAATGGTTACACTCTGTCAATATGAGAGCTGCAGTATGTCGTTGTATGGGAGATATGGTTAAATGTGTTGGAAATGTAAATCTCACGGTTGTAAAAGGTAAATGGTTAATTATGAAGTAAATGTTTAATGTGGACTAATTTTGTTAATTACTTAAAGGTGGTAATCAAATGAATACAAAGTAAGTTTTTAAAATAATTAAATAATTGTGAAAAAGTAAATAAATTTATGAATGACTTTGAAAATGCTAAAAAATTATCAATATTAAATTTAGAAACACATCATCAAATTAAAATTTCTAATTAAAAAATCATTAAATGTACTCATTTCAATAGATATAGATTTAAGCAGAGTTGGTAAGAGGTGAACACACTCTCTAGATTTGGGGAAAAGTCACCTTGTGTCCAAAAAGAAAAAAGAAATATTAAAATAATAAATATAAATATACAACAAAATATCAACAATAACTTATGTATCTCAACACAATATTCCATCTTATATTAAAATATACGGTTCTTCTTTTAAAATTAAAGTGTAATATAAAAAAAAATGTCATTGATCATTTCTAATAGGACATAAATATAGGAGGATATCGAATGAAATTAAATAAAAAATACTTAAATTAGGCATGCTCATTAGAATATCTAAAGATGAATGTATATAACAAGCATTATTATTAACATTTAATAATCGAAGAGGTAATACTAATACTGCATAGTCAGCACACAAAAAATTGACCAGAAATTCGAGTCCTTCGTAGAACTACTGTAACCACTACTTAAAACCAAATATTGACAGATTTGAGTATCGAGTCCTCCTGACTCGTACTCACATGTTCAAATAGTCAAGAAATCCACTATCCGTAAAAAATAATTAAATCCTGAAATTAAAGGATTAAGTTGCGGTAGTTGCAACCGTATTGGCGACTCCAAGTTCACAGAGACTTTGTTATCGTTATCGTTAAAGTTTGAGTCAGAGACATGTTTAATTCATACAATCAATACCTTCTCGAGTTCTAAGTTCCTTACACCTCAATTCTTCATGGACTGTGAAGAACCAATCCCAGTAGCTATAGTTATGAAATTTGATTAATTAAATATGGTAATTATATAAATTTGATTAGTGATTCTTCTATATTAGGGTTTTATATTAGGGTAGGGTTTTTCATGTTAGGGTTTTTCATGTTGTAAAATTTATTTATGCATTCAAAAATATAATTTAAATAACAAAAAATATTGATTTCACTAAAAATTTATTTAGTATAGTTCAACTCAAAACAATAAATAACGCTTGATTATATTGAAAACCAGCATTTCTGAGATTTTTCTTTAATGTTTAAATAACGCTGGATTATACTGAAAACCAGCATTTCTGAGATTTTTCATTCGATGACTTATAAGAGCAGTGGACTGGAATTATCCGGTGTAAACTCGAGTGTCAGTTGGTAGGTAGTCGGAATCTGATGAAATAGGTCATTTACACAAATTCTGACTAACCCAGCGATGTGTTACTGGCAACGAATTTAACTAACTAATTATAGATGGCGCACTCAGGAGTTAACCAGTAATTGAGTGCAATCACAGGAATTATTATAACCAAGCAATATCAGGTTCAAAATAGAGAAGAGTAATGATTAAGGTGATATTTAGAGTTTGACAACAATTTATTTTCCCTTGAGGAAACACAGCTTCTCTAAGGCAGCTGCAGTTAAGGAGATTCAAAAAGAAACAAGTTCCTATGAGTGGACTACAACTATGGCAGACAGGATTGAACGACTCTCCGGAATAACTATAGCCACTAAGAATTTTGGTTATCTCTTAATATCTCCAGTGCAATTGAAAGTTGTTGTTCTATCTGGACGGCTCTCCACTGTGTTGCTAAAGCACCTATGATTCCTATCCAGTGGTTAGGATTTACGTGTTGAAAGGGGCACAAAAAAAACATATATATATTCAGGAGGTTACAATTTCAGTTGGGCTACAGTTCTTCACTTGAAGCATTTAAATATTAACTTAACACACACATATATATATATATTCACTAGGCTACAATTTCAGTTGGCCTACCGTTCTTCACTTGAAGCATTTATATATCAACTTCTGTGGAGATCTATAGATTAAGCACTGTCACCTTAGATTAAAAATTTCGTTCAACTTCAATGGAGATTATAATATTTATTCTACGGTCACGCTAACAAATTTCATAAATTATTTTCGAATGGAGAATCTTTAACATCTTGAAACCCAATGAAGTTGGAATGGACTGTACATTTAACCCTAATCGAGTTGACTGTCGTCCTTGACATACACATACCTATGACTTCACATGGAACTGAAACCTTATAGAAATTCAATCGGAAATATAACATTGTAACTGTTATGCTGGGAATGGTTCAATGATTTTATTTTATTTGATTCAGATTATTTAATGTCATTTTGTCATTAAATAATTGGCCAGATCATGCTTATTTTTCCCAATCTGATTTCTTTTGACTAAAAGGACTGATTGTATACAATTTAAGAAAGACCGCTCATCTAAATAAATTGTCGACTTTGTCGATAACAATGAATTGCATAAATAATCAAAATGTTAATCAAGTATACTTAAAAAAAACAAAAAAACATTAGAGTTATCATCTACCAATGAAGATTAAAAGTGGCATTGCAAAAAACTGTTAAACAAAGATAATCATCACATTGTAACACAATTTAAATATTATTCACAATTGCAAGGTTCGTAGGCAATTCTTCAATATGCTCGATTAAGACCTCATAGTTCTTTTAATCATTTAATAACCAACAACATAAAAAGTAATAATACAACTAATAATTAGCGTTAGGTAAAGAATGATTGACTTTTGAGATACTTCTGTTTCTTTCGCTAGATGTTGCATGAATTGATGTTGTGTTAGTCAATTCTTGCTGGGACTTACCAGGGGTACTTTTCTTCCTCATGCCCCAATCTGCAACGGGGCTATAGAACCAAATTCAAAGTCTAGCAATGGTATGCCCACTAGCAAGCATGACATTCCCACCTCTATTGCTACACTAAGTTCAACTTGCAATTAGAATACTCATAAGTCAAATTGGTTGTTGTGACCACCATCAAACAATAAAAAAAAATATAGTGATTATTTTTCCTCTTTCAACTTTATTTTTATAATTCAATTATGAATTGACACCTAAAGTTATTTTAACCCATTTTCTCTTACCCAACTTAGATTCCCCTCATACAACTACTAGGTGTTCCCTAAATATCCTTACTAATCTCAAGTGAATATTTTTACTATCCCTTTAAGTTAAAAGGATGTTCAGTTAACTCTTTCTATGTACCCTTTGTTTCATTTTAGAAATTATTTTTTCTCATTTAATTAATTAAATAATTTACTCTTTTAATAAATCTTTACTTTTTCTAAAGCATGATTTAATTTAGTATTTTAGTAAATGTTATATTTTTATCTTGCTTAAGTTAAAAAGATGTTAAGTTAACTCTTTCCATGTAACCTTGTTTCATTTTAAAAATTATTGTTTATCATTTAATTAATTAAATAATTTACTCTTTTAATAAATTTTTACTTTTTTCTAAAGCATGATTTAATTTAGTATTTTAGTAAATGTTAATTTTTTAGTACTCTTACATATATCTTGCCTTTAGATAAATTTCACTTTTACTTTAATCTTTTAGTACTCTTACATATATCTTGCCTTTAGATAAATTTCACTTTTACTTTTATTTAGTTGTTTGGATTTTTATAAGAATTATAAGGGTTCCATTCACACCCTTCCTTTTAGGATATACTTTTCTACTACAAGGAAAGTGACCAAACCTACATAGACCTTTTAACTATGTTGTTTCCCTTAATTACAAGAGGAATAAGTCCCCAACCTTATTGGGCACCCCTCATTTTACCTCATGAGTGACTCAGTGTATGACCTACCTTCACAACATCGTGCGACCGCTTGAGCAAAAGTGCCCCACACTTTTCAACTCCGACCATTATGGAAGTGCTAATCATGGACAATATTCCACATGTCCCCATAATATTGGTATGACCCTATACAACTCCATTACATCTTTGTGAGTCAGATCATCAAGCAATATCCCTATTCTTGAATCCAATAACACATTTCTTTATGAGTAATGATATAAATCAATACAATTACATAAACCAAATCGTTGGTTATGAACTACTCCCTAGTCAATATGGAGTGTGAGAGTCATGTTGACGATACCCACATCAATGTATCATTAAATTTATTGTCACTCAAGAAAATTGTTAGGAGCATCTATAATTAATCATGTAACCAATCTCATGTACATTTATTCATGAATATCTTGAGCATCTACAATTAATCATGTAATCAATCTCATGTACATTTATTCATGAATATCTTGCAATTAATATGACTATTTTTCATATTTTAATCTAAGAAATCTAACTCGATAGAGTGAGAATGTCATCATAATGTTTATAACCAGGTCGTTGTTGATGTTTGAATTGGTTAAGATAGAAACAAAAATCTCATGAGAATATAAATCCCCTGTTTTTATAGAGGTGGTACTCCTTTGTATATTCTTTAAAGATTTATCTTTGAATATCTTAAAACAATGAGTTGAAAAAATAAAAGAATGTTGAATAGAAAACTCCAAATCTTTATGAATCAAATAAACCAAGATTGATGTTGACTAAAAATAAAATACATGTATTAAATAATTCATGAGAAATGAACCATGAATATTCACTCATAAAATATAATATTTGCAAAGATATTATACATAAAAAAGAATCACAGAAACTCACATCCATTACATAATTCAATTATTGTCATCACAATCAAAAAAATATTATGCATAAATAAGAATCACAGAAAGACATAATACAAATCTCACAACCATTACATAATTCAATTATTTTCATCACAATGAAAAAAAAAAAAAAAAAGATATAGTCCCACATATGAGAGAACTTTAAAATAGTCTTTTCATTAAAAAAAATATATATATGATAAGAAAAATTTTAATATCAATATCAAATTAGAGTTCAAAAGATATTATTAATTTTTTTCCCCAAATAATTCTTTAATATTTTTTCAAAAAAATAATATAATCTTTGAAAGTCTCATAACATGGGATCAAAAAATATTATTAAATTTTTTCATGAAAAAAAAATAATATAATCTTTAAAAGTCTTAAAATGAAAATGCATTCATCCACATTTGGAGTGGGATCATGGTGTCGTGGACCATAAAATAAAATAAAAGAATATGAGCATGGCTTTACCTTAAAGGAATAAAATGTATTAAAATACATTCATTAAAAGAATATGAACATGGCTTTACTTAAAAGGAAAAAAAAGTTAAAAGGTGAGAAAATCAATTATGTTTTTATTGGGAAAGATAAAACACAATTGAATGACATCTTATAACAGACCCAAATTTCCATACCTATATATATATTGAAGGTTACACATGGATAAGTTAAAATCCTACCTTTATAATTTATAGGTAGATATGATCTTAGAAAAGCGAGTACAAAATTTTCAACACTTTTTATTATCTCTTTTAACTCAGTTAGGAGTTGATAGCCCATGTAACTTGGCTATTAAAACAACACGGTTTTCCGTTTAAAAGAAAAAAACTACTCTTGCACGTTCCTTTTTTTTATCAACATAGGAATACTAATCTTTAAGGTATTGCTACCTTGGCAAATGTAAGTCTATAAGGTACTAACAATGTAAGGGATACTATTATGAAGGTTACACACTGTACTAAGTTCGAATGGTTACCTTGGCAAATGTAAGTCTATAAGGTAGTATTGATGTAAGGGGTACTATTATGAAGGTTACACACTATACTAAGTTTTAATGGTTACTTTGTTCATTACGACGAGAATTTTTTAACTTGGACTATGTAAGATTGCGATGGAAACGGAAAGGTCGTGTCTTAAATTTATTGTTTTAGTTATGTCTAAATGTGTACATCTATTAACAATGGATACATTTAATGATCTTTTAATTATAAATTTCAATCTTATGGTTATCAATTAAAGATGTTAGCATATTCTTAGTCATCCTTCCAAATCAATGAACTAGATTTCATGTTCATAATTTTTTAGCATTTTTAAACGCTTCCTTTAACCTGTTTACTTTTTAACATTTACTTTATATGATTAAAAAATTACTTTGTGATCATTTAATTGCCACGTTTAAATAATTAACAAACTTAATTGAAATTACAAATTTACTCCACTACTAACTTTTTATCATTTTACAATATTAAAACTGCATAATTACAATCAATAATTTCATATTATTCAGTTGTTTCATATTCTTCATTTCATCTTACCAATCGTAAGACTTATCGGCGTTCAGCAACAGCGAGTTAGATGCTGTGCTAGTATGTAATGGCCTTTCAAGCCAGACAAGTAACTAATCTAACCGCCCCACGTCTCTCGTGTCAGATGGCTCGATGAAAGAAAATTTCATTTCTGGAGGGTACATACGAGTTTATGGGATCGAGGTCTGTCCTCACTTGAATCAGATATCTTTACATCCATTTTCCCTATTCATTCTATCGTTTGTTTCTCTAGGAGTTTTTTCTCTGGTTGATGGAGATATTTAATAATCCTGTTCTGTTCCAGGAGTTTAGGGTTAAAACTTGTGGGAAAACTCAGAAGAACAAAGGTGTCGATCTTGTTACCTCTCATGCATTTGAATTCATTTGCAGTTAAGGATAACTACCATTATCCATAAAAATATGTTTATAATTTGTTGCAAGGAAACACAATAGTTTAGTCTTCAGAAGTTTATGGCTAGTCGCCATTACTCCTTGAGTTTCTGGGTATGTATCATACTATCTCGTTTTTTTCTTTTTATAAGAAAAGTGATTACCAGAATACCGGTAATCTATATTTTATATTTACAGACTTGTCTCTCATTTCTTTTAGGTCGAACTAGACCATCGTCTAAGAGATAACAAGAGTTCTCTTTGCTAAGGGTTTTTACAACTCATTCTAAAGAGTTGACTCTCCACAATACTCTTGCAATTATTCGACAAACACTGTCATGGTTGTTCATTGGTTAAATCTAGACGTGTTTTTCTTTCAACACTATTCCCAGATTTAAGGAACTCTCATCCTTATTATGTCGTTACTGCAAGTTTCCCGGTGTCTTTCACTCATTATTTCAATCCTTATGCATTTATCCTGTAAGGCATTCTATAATATAGGATCTGTATACTCTGTACGTAGGAAATTTCTTCAACAATGTTAAATAGATATTTTTCCTTCTTTATTTCCTATCGTTGTCTCTATATACATTTGATTTCACCTAGATATATTGTAATGGGTTACATTCTGGTGACCATATTCTTATTTTAAGGAGGTATAAAATGGATAAAGTTGTCTCTGTTTGTAATTATTTTCTTTTTTAAGAATAAAAGTTTTTTGTTAAACAAACAGTAGAGTGAAAACTAATAATGGGTCTCTCATGTGCCACAAAACCTATAATATTGATGCAGGAGCATGTCAAAAGTGTTTTGGAATGTTTTGAAATAAATGTGCGGATATTAAATGAAATAATTAAGAGGAGGGGTGCTTGTAGATTATAAACAGATCATGAGCGATTCACTCTCATCTGTAGTAGGTAGAGACATTTGTGTGTAGTAAATGTAAGTAGGTAGCTTTGAATTGCACATTAAACAGTTTAGAGTGTAGGACGGAAAACCGACTATAGAAACCCTCATCCTGTATCATTTGTAACATTAGCAACATTGTCAATTGAGCATAGAGCATAGATAAGAAGAATAAAATTCAGCCATTGCGAGAGAGAGAGCAGAGAGTTGTATTTGAAAACACCCATGTATAGAAGTCCTGAATTAATACATGAAGCTTTGATTCATACTTATGGTGTTGTGATATTATCTGTGTATGCATGTTGAATGCTATGCTTATATCTATTTCACTCTTTCTTTTATGCATGTGCTATTACGCTATGTATAAATGATTTCCTGTTGAATGTTTGAAATCTGAGAGAGAGAGTAAGGAATGAGTTTCAATTGTTTCTCAACCTGAGTGAGTAACATTCCTGCAAGGAGTGTAGTGGAGTTTGTCTGCAAGGAGTACGCTGACAAGGGTTCAGAGTTTCATCTCTGAAAGCTCAGGAGAGATAACGTTATTATCATTCCCGCAGAAGTGCAGGTTGAGCACAAGAGTCGTGCAAGGTGTGCGCCGGCCGAGTAGAGTCTTAGAGCTTACAACCTGAGGGAATTTTCGAAAGACTGTTATTGTAAGGAGTGCACAGAGTCGAAGAGGTTCAAATATTAATGTGTATTTGAAGAAGTGCCGCAAGGAGTGCATGCAGGAATCAACTCCAAAGGACTTCAGGATTTTTCGAACAAGTTCCGGAGGGATACAGTCTTCGAAGTTGTCGAAGAAAAGCTTAGGAGGGTTAGTACCTTGAAGTGTTCAAAGGGAGGCGCTGCAAAGTTACTTTACAGGAAGATAAGTTCCAGCAAAGGAATAGCTTGTTCAATTTGTGGGAGTTGTCAAGAAGAAATGGACGGTCATAATTCTCCATGGAGAATTCGCGAAGTCCCGAGAGCCGTCAAATCTTGTAGAGGAGAAATAAGAGTTACGTCGAGTGTTTTCTAAGCATAAAGCTCATAATAGATGGGGCCGTTAGATCTCTTGTGAACTCTCATTTTGGAATTCGAGAGTTGAAGGGGCAGAGGAATCCATGTCAAAGATCGTAGATAGTCGAGAGTGGATAGGTGGCGTACTTGTCGACATGGAGGTCAAACCTTTGTTGACCATTTCGGGGTTTCATGAGTTGGAGAATCAAAATCCTTGTAGCAAGATTCGCGAAATCACAAAGTTAAAAGTCCCGAAAGGGAGAAAAGATTTGTGTGGGGCCAACTATTGGTGAAGTATGTCGGAACTCAACATTTCAGCATTTCGGAGGATAAGATTTCGGGATTTCATTTCCGAGATTCCCGAAATTACGAAACGCGATACTGTCGTGGTAGAGGACGCGACAAGAGTTTCGGCGCATCGGAAGTTCGGGTATCGAAAGGCGAAGAGTTGAGAGACTCAGAAGAAGAAGTCTTGAAGTCGCAAACTCCAAGGTTCCGAAATCGCAAGAAATACAGCCACATTGTTTGGTCAGAGGGAGATCGGAATTGATGCTTCATGTTTGATCGCGTGGGCTCAATTCATAAGGACCTGTGGAGAAGTGTCATTTTATGTGCGTGGGATTCCCTGAAGAGGAATCGAAGAGTCTATATGACTCAAGGGAAGGAATTAGAACGATCCTATAGCGGACCTTGACCCGAGGGTTGGGGGTCTGCGTCATTTCTAGTATCAGAGCACAGAAAAAATTCTTTTCTTTCTATATCAGGGAAAAGAAATATTTACCATGTTGTTGAGAAGAAGAGATAGAAAAACACTCGATCCACTAGAGGAAAGGGAAATGCTAAGAAGAAGGGGCAGGCAAGTGCCTGATATAGCCGTAGAAAGAGAGATGTGTGACCTACGCGCCAGACTCGAGGACATGGAGACAGCACAGAGGCACACAGCCGGTGTTGGAGATGTCAGTGAATCTGAAAGTGAAGATGAAGTTGGACATGAAGGAGAAGAAGTTGCAGCAGAAGATGCAACAAATGAATGTTTGATTAGGTTTTTTTCAAGAATGGGTGCCAGGGAAAAAATGGACATTCCAGTATACGAAGGAAACCTGGATGTTGAAGAGCTTCTAGATTGGATTAGGGCTCTGGACACATATTTTGACTATGAAGATGTTGAGGAAGACAAGAAGGTCAAACATGCTATCACAAGACTTAAATGACATGCATCATTGTGGTGGGATGAACTACAAGCTGACAGACGCTGCAAAGGAAATAAAAAAGTGAAGAGTTGGGATAGAATGATCGCGAAGATGAAGGAAAAATTCATACCCAAGGATTATCAAATCACTCTGTTTTGAGGATGCATAATTTGAGACAGAACATGATGTCAGTGAAGGAGTACACTGAAGAGTTCTGCAAGCTAAACATCAGGGCAGGTCATCGCGAAAGAGATGATGAAAAAGTTTCCAGGTACATGAATGGTTTAAGATACGACATTCATGATAAGATGAGGATGATGATCATTCAGATTGTAGAAGATGCTTATCAGATGGCTCTGAAGGCTGAAGAGAAGCTGAGCCGAAAGAAAAGTCAAAGAGACCAAGGCAAAAGTCAACCCAGAGGAAAAACAGTTGTCCAAGATAGGAATCAAAATCCTAACGAAGAGTAGAAAAAACCTCAACCTCAAACCGAGAGAGGTGGAAGCTCACAGAGAGGGTAGCATGCCAAAAAATGAGGACAATATGATGATAATAACACTTTTCCTCGTGCTATAGGAAGAGGAAGAGGCAGAGGTGGATTAATAAAATGCTTCACATGCGAAAAGAATGGACACAAATCTTATGAATGTCCAAATAAGAAGAAAGAAGGTGGTGAGACTCACATTTCCGAAGCACAAAGGCAGAATGTTGAAGCAGAGGATGTTGAAGGTGGAAGATCACTAGTGATGTGGAAGGTTCTCTTGACACTGGAAAAGGAGGCAGAGAATCCAGTGCAAAGGAACAATATTTTTTGGACTGCTTGCAAGACCAAATATAGGGTATGAAAGGTCATCGTGGATAGTGGTAGCACAGACAATATCATTTCTACAGATATGGTAGAAAAGATGGAGCTGGAGACTATTGAACATCTAAGCCCATATAGAGTTTTATGGCTAAAAAAAGGACATCAGGTAAATGTCACTAAACAATGTTTAGTTGAATTTAAAATAGGGGGACATAACGATAAGATATTGTGTGATGTCATTCCCATGGATGTTTGTCATCTATTGTTGGGTAGACCGTGGAAATATGACAAGAATGTGGTTCATGATGGGAGGAAGAACACATATACCCTAGAGAAGAATGGGAGAATTCACATGTTGTTGCCAATTAAGGACAAAGAGGTGAAACTTGAAGTAAGCAACACTGTACTTCTCATGAAATGGGAGGAACTTCTTAAGGAGGTTAAGAAGAAGGAAGATCCACAATTCATTGTGGTCAGGAAACCTAGAATTGTTTTGACCAGCACAACAGTGGATGATCTACCAGAGGAAATCCAGAAACTACTGGAGGAGTTTGCTGACATAGTCATGGACGAACTACCTCGTTCGTTACCACCGATCAGGAGTATAATTCGTCACATTGATCTCATACCAGGAGCTATCTTACCAAACAAAGAAACATACAGACTGACGCCGCATGAGAATGAAGAGGTCAAGAGACAAGTCCAGGATTTAATGGACAAAGGGTTAGTTAGAGAAATCTTAAGTCCATGTTTTTTTCTGATAGTGCTCAGTTCGAAGAAATATGGAGGCTGGAGGATGTGTACAAACTCAAGGGAAATTAACAAGATTACCATCAGGTACAAATTTCCATTACTAAGGATGGATGATTTGATGGATTGTTTAAGTGGGGAAAATTTATTTTCAAAGGTTGATTTGAAAAGTGGATATCATCAGATTCGTATGAGAGAAGGTGACAAATGGAAGACAACCTTCAAGACGAATGAGGGGATGTATGAATGGCTTGTTATGTCGTTTGGATTAAAAAATGCACCAAGTACCTTCATGAGATTGATGAATGAAGTCCTGAAGGATTTCATCGGAAAATTTGTCATTGTTTATCTTGATGACATACTGATTTTTAGTAAAACAGAGGCAGAGCATCTGAAACATTTGGCTACAGTGATGTAGAGGCTACAACAAGAGAAGTTGTTGATAAACATGAAGAAATCCTCATTCATGAAGATAGAGCTCATTTATTTAGGGTTTGTTGTTTCTGCAGACAAGTTGATGATGGATCCAGATAAAGTGGAGGTGATTAAGAATTGGCCATCACCGAAGAGTATATTCGAGGTTCAAAGTTTTCATGGATTGGCTAGTTTCTATAGAAAATTCATCAGGAATTTCAGTGGAATTAGCACACCAATGATGGACACAGTGAAGAAAAGACATAAATCTTTTCATTGGACGGAAGGAGCAAAGAAAATATTCAATTTGTTGAAAAGGAAAATCAAAGAACAACCAATTTTGGTGTTGTCGGATTTCAAAAAGACATTTCAAGTAAAATGTGATGCAAGTGGATTTGTGTAACACCCCACGTCGTCACGACAACAATGCTGATAACACGTGAATTTTTTTTTTTTGTTTTAAAAGTGTGCGCGCGTGTAGAAGAAACAACCCCCTCGACTCTACGTCACCACTCGAACCAACAAGACGCCAATAAGACAAACACAATCAAGACGACCCGACATATCACAGTGACAATAAGAAATAAACGCCCCTGGACACAAGGCGTGCAACTAGCAGCTGTAAGCAGAAAAGACACCAGGGGTTAGGTACAGTACTCTCACAAAATGGAAGAATCCCATAGTAGAGTCGCAGTAGTGGAAACTGTGCCTTTAAACAGCCCGAGACTACTGATACGGCTCAGAGTGTGTCGCAAGAGTGGAACTGTGCCTTTAAACAACCCGAGACTCTTGATACGGCACTGGATTCCTTCCGCCGGATTACTCACAGACATAAATACTAAGCTACAAGAGGTGTCTATATCCCGCTCGACACCAACCGACTACGCAATACATTACCACCAAGTACTACAAAATCAGGGGCAATCATGACCTCTACGGGGGACGCAAGTCAGGAGGACTCTAAATCGACCAACCACTAATGAGACCCGAAGACATCAATCAAAACCAAATGCTCCATTAATTATCATTAACCGACGAAGACTTTATCATAAGGTAAAAGCCAATAATCTCAACCCCCATTATTTGGTTATAAGGTCGTTTTGCACTAGTTCAGGGACAAACAATAATCACAAGCGCATTGCATTTTTCTGTTAATCGCCATAAATGAGCAACGACATCAATACCATAATGGTAAACCCTCGAACATTTACAATCTCCACATATCTTTCCCTTCCTGCCAATTATTACCATATTTGCAATAACCTTACAAAATAATAGTGTTGCAAATTAACATCATCATTAGCATTTCCATATAAACAATATTCACTTTGCAATTCAACATCATCATTAACATTTCAATTTAAGACAATAATAACATTGCGATCTAAACATCATCACGAACATTCATTTAACAAATATTAACATTGCAACTTAAGCATCATCATTAACCTCGCCAATTAAACACATATTATTATTGCAATTTAAACAATAATACTATTGTGATTAACCAAATATTGATAACAATAAACTCTTTGCCAAAATCAATAAGTTTACAATTAGTCCACTTCTTCCTTCACATCGAACCTACTACCCTAAACCATTTCATTAATGATCAACAACCAAGCATTATAAATATTAATCTCATTATCAAAATCTAAT